>JBBPCX010000002.1:17011575-17056015 GCA_037974365.1 Hydrocynus forskahlii | reverse complement strand
ATTACACATGTTGCTGTTTTGTTTATACAAGTGCTCAAAAAAGCAATTTAACATGCACAAGCAGCGCAGAAGTGGTCTTCTAGATAGAGAGAGAGTGAAAGAGAGACTTTTCATTAAACCTGAAGCCCAGCATATGAGTTAACAGTGGCACTATCAAGTCCTAAACCAGCTCACACAGACTGAATGGGCTTTCTCCTCTCAAACACTCCCTGCAGTGGTGCACCCTGGGATGTATGTGGCTTTAGCAGTAAGCCTCAAAGACCCTTTTGATTCTGCCTGCCACTGGCCCTCATCCAAAAGGCAGAGGAGAAGAGAACAATGCACTAGTCTTTTAGTACAGATCTGTGGCATCACATTTGATTTTCATTTACACTCACACACACTGACTCACAGAGGCTCACTTGGCTTGGCCTAGTGACTCTGCTGTGTTTTTGTGTTTGCCTGCTGAAAAATCTATAATTCTTAAATTAGGGTCTTTGAGTTTACAATTAACAAAGACAAACGAAAGCCAGTACAAACTTTCTCGGAATATAGTAGTAAACAAAGTTCTACCTCTGAGCAGCATCCACAGTCTGTTCCCAGTCCTGTAGGCTCAACAAGAGCTTCATCTTCTTCACCAAAGCAGGCATGAAGGATGGGTAACTCACAATGACTTGGTTGACCGTTTCTAAAGCACCAGAGTAATTCTGTCGAAACTCATAATACTGCACCTGCAAACAGGCAAGTTTTTAATAGAAAGCTAGGCTTTTTTTCTGCTAGACCTCTGTAATGGCCAAATCTGTGCAATGCTGCCAAATGCCCTGAGCCCTCCTGATTGTACACTTTATTTGTCATGCATTGACTCTCGAATAGCATTCCCAAAACCAGTGATATATCATATGGCTATATTTATTAAACACTGATAAAAAACACTGTTTTGCAGTTTTATAGTATTATTAACGTGGCTCTACTGGGACCTCTCTATTCCAACTCGCCAAACTTCAGAAAATCTAAATAGTGTGACATATTGCATATTATGAAAAAACAAAAAGTATCATGACAGTGTATTTTCACAATACTGCCACCTACTACTCAGAACTATGAACTGTTTTACAGGTCATAAAGTGTTTCACAAGAGAATGAACACACTACAGTTCAGATAAAGTCATATTAACATCTTAATTTCCTTTTCATAGAAATTGTTTATAGCAATTACCTTTCCCATTAGAGCAAAAATGTTGATTTTCTCCTTCAGAGCCTCATCAAAGTACTTTCCAGACTTCTTGGCATAGGCATCTTTCCCAGAAGTCAGATCTATCCACCCTTTAAGTATAATCCCCTGAAAGAAACCCATTTGTCCCATTATTTGGCAAAACAAAAGATTAGTATATCTTTGTAATTATGTAATTCAAGACATCACATACATTTTAAGCCATATTTGATTTCAGTCATTCATTCACTCTCTCAACACATGACGATTTGAGTATATAATGATACTCTGTGAACAAGAAAAACTGGTAGCAAAATCTTACTTTAAAGTATTAACAACTAAGTTTGCACAACAATATTTGTATATGACATTTTACTGATTACATTAATGGAGCAGACTAATTTTCTTCTCATTTCATTTGTACCGCTTTTGAACAGTGATAATTGTTATATACAGTAAACCCCCACTTATTCGTGGTTCAGCAGTCGAGGATTTTTTTCTTAGAACCGAACTAATAATATATCCCACAGATATCCTCTGCATTTTTTTTTTTTTGCTTTTAGGACATTCTTCTTAAAGCCCTGTATTTTTATTACTGTAAATTAAATTTACTTATTACTGTCTTTACCTGCTTATACCAAAGAAAATGACAGCGCATACCAAAGAAAACGCACTTGCATGAATTACAGTATGGTCTATAACAGGATAACATTGGTATTTTACATTCTAGCACTGCGGGAGACAGCAGTTCAGTGCACACTGTACAGTATGAATACGGGTATACCTTTACATTGTCTTTAAGGGTAATATATTAAGCTGCGTTTAAAATGAAAATAACGTTGTTTGGGGGCATATTGGGAGGCATATTTAGGGTTTATGCTATGAAAATAGGCATTTTTGTGTATTTTTTAACATGCTTTTCACTATTCATGGGTGCTCTTGGAACGTAACCCCCTGTGAATGTCGGGGGTTTACTGTATTTTGAATTGACAATTACTAAAATTATTTATTACAATTTACCTCTGTGGAGCCACTGGAGATTTTTATCATCCTGTCCACATACTCTCTGGCTTTGTCATTGCGGCCCAAGAGCCACAGGAACATTCCAGCATAGTACAGTGCTTTTGGGCTGGCACTTTTTCGATCTTCCTTAACCTTTGCATCAAGCTCCTGGATGGTGTCTCTATCTGTAACCAAGACATGCAGACAAATGCAAAATACATCACACAGACATTCACATCCAGACAGAAGCACTGATTGATTTCTCATGTTAAAGACTTACCTCCATCAAAGAAGTGCATATGCACTTTTCCAAAAATATAACAGAGCAGAAAGTGTGAAATGACCCTGTACCTGGGTGAGGTCTTTTCTTCTGGGCATAGACCAAAGCCATCAGTGTACACAGAGATACATCTTTCCTGTCTTTCACCTGTTCCAGCTCCTGAATAGCCTCCTGCACATGTTCTACAGCAGACAAAAGATGGGAGATATATTGTCTACACTTCCACTCTCTGGCTTTGTCACTGCGGCCCAAGAGCCACAGGAACATTCCAGCATATTTCAGTGCTTCATATTATTATACACTATGTAGCTTTTTTCCTTTCTCTTTTTGCTGGTTGCTTCCACTGAACAGACCAAAATATATAAGAATTAGAAATAGCTTTTTTTCAGGCAATGTGGTCTCTGTCTGATTAACATTTACACATTTCTTTAAGATTCCTCTTGTCCTGATTAGCAGTACTTTATACTTTACACCTTATTCGCCAAAATATTTTCTTTATTTACAGTTATAAATAGCATCCTTAAGATTTACCTTAAATATCATATAACAATGATATTATAGCACACAACACCCCAGCTCTAAGGTGAACTATCTAAATAAAATGTTCTCAACCCATCATGAACCATCTTTACCTTGCATGAGCAGCCCATAGGCATGGAAGAACACGAAGATTGGGTCATTGCTAAATTTTCCTTGGGATTCACTTGACACATTCAAGACATGACTGGAATACTTCTCTTGGCAGTAATATATGATCAAGGCCTGGAAATATCAAAACATGAAGGTTACATTTCTAGGTTACTTCAAAAAAGACATATGAGACACAATTTTCTAGTACAATAGCGAAGACACATCCAACAGCCTAGCTACACTATATGGACAAATGTATTGGGACATTCGACCGTTGCACCAACAGGGATTTTAATGACACGGCATTCAAAAACGTGTACTTTAATATGGAGTTGCCCCCCGTTGCATTTATAACAGCTTCCACTCTTTTTGGAAGGCTTTCTACAAGATTTTGGTTTCTGTGGGAATTTGTGTCCATTCGTTCTGTAGAGCATTTATGAGGTCAGGCACTAATGTTGGACGAGAAGGCCTGGCTCGCAATCGTTGGATGGGGTTGAGGTCAGGAGTATGTGCGAGCCAGTCAAGTTCTTCCACACCGAACTCATTCGGTCGTGTCCTTATGGACCTTGTTTTGTACACTGAGGCACAGTCATGCTGGAATAGAAAATGCCTTTCCCAAAGTATGTCCACAAAGTTGGAAGCATGGCGTTGTCCGAAATGTCTTCGCATGCTGAAGCATTCAGACTGCCCATCAATGGAATTAACGGGCCACCTGAATTCAAGAATTCAGTACTGGGGCGCGTCCCAATACTTTTGTCCATATAATGTTGCTAGTGTTGCAGAAAGCTAGTCTAGTTATCCGTTATCTAAGTCTGCCTGTCTTAGATAACAGATGAACACTTAAATCCTTTCCTCTGAAAATACAGCTCAACCATTGCAGTAATACGAGTCTGTTTAGAAAAGTATAGAGAATTTTTTATTAGCTTGTGAGGAAACTTACCAGCGTTAATTCTTCGTCCTCAACGTTAGTCATGTCTGCACACTTTCACGCCCAGAACAGATCACTTAATGACAATGACTTAATGCAGCACCACAAAACAAAAACATTTGTGTTTACTCATTTTTCGCCATCTTGGAGATCACATTTACGGCGTCTTGGTAACCAAACAACCGCCGCCATTTTTGTCTAGAGTCTGAAGTGGATTAAAGTAAACTCCTCTCGCTGTTCTCCTGTAGTCCTCAAGGTGGCGCCCTTCTCATTCACATTTGTGCTCTGTTTGCGTTTCCTTTACATATGCACTATATGGACAAATGTATTGGGACGTCTGCCCATTACACCAACAGGGACTTTAATGACACTGCCTCCAAACACATAGACTTAAATATGGAGTTGGTCCCCCTTTGCAGCTGAATGCCTATGTCAGCAATGGATGACTTTAAACTTATTGCATTCAGTAATTAGGAGTGTCTGGACACGTTTGGGATAATTTTAGCCGGGACATCTCCATCTCAGGTATATCCATGTGGGCTGCATAACAAAGGTTAACAACAAGAAGAATCTTGTAAAAACATTTAATCATATTCTCAGTATCTGTTTTAAAATATATATTTTTAAAATATATATCCAAACTGATGAAAGAACTTGTGCATTAATCCCCCAAACTCTAAGGGCCTGTACCAGGGCCTATACATCACAGTTCTTAACTGTAACTATATAGCTACCTTGTATGTTATATAGTACTGGCAAGATATACAAAATTTGTAGTTAATTACTGAAGTTGTTACTATTAAGAGCTGAATAATATCCCTCCAGTTTTAGGGATTAAGAATGGGTTCCTGTATATTGCTCATTTTGCCTTCATCTCCAGGCAAAAGCAAAATAAGCTTATTTTGAATGTGAATACAAACCCAGTGCAGAGCTGCTGATGTGGTGAGGGATGTATCTTACTCATTCATGTGGAATAATCCCAATCATATGTTTGATCTGTGCTGAAGTCAAATGACTCACAAATGCCCAAAGCTCTTATTTTATCATAATGACAATCATACCAAATGGAAGCCAGTAATTATACCATTTTATTCAGAAACATTTAGGGTTTCAGGGAATGAATGAGGGTTATATCAGCACTTTAAAGCCAAGGGCACACGAACCCAGATATCGCCAACAAACAACAACAATCCAAAATACTGTGTTGGTGTTCCATACAATCTGGGACTCTCCAAAAAATGGTTCTTCACTTTTGGTCATGAAGGGCCTAGAATATTATGCCACCCATTCAGATAAGTGATTTTTTTTTTACTGGGGAATGTTGGGCTGGTGTGGTCTGGGCTTAACTATTTTAACTGCTTAAACGTAAAAGAATAAATAGCTGCAGCCGGCCGCTTGTTGGTCTCCCCTGTGCTGGCCAGTTACCAGTCCTACAGTGTGTGGAATGGAAATGTTGCCTATCTTTGCCAGTAGTAATGAGCTTCTCAGTATTACACAACAGTTTGACAACATTGATCATGAAATTAGACCTGTGGAAGTCTAGAGCACTAGAGAACTGCATGGTGGCTGTGAGCCCAGAACTGGGAGCCCCTGAACACAGGGCCTGCCTAACTGCTGTCCCAGCGGAGACCTTAGCCTGGCCTGTCAGATTCCATTCCATACATGCACTGGCAGATAATCATTAGGCTGGGCTGCATTCATCAATGGGGGAGTAAATCAGGTTGATATTGAGTTCGGAGCATGGGGCAAAGCCGAACATGGCAATGTGTTCCTGTTACCTACGTATCACACATCCGCTGTTATAATGGTTCTCTGGGCAGTTGTAAGATTATATTGTATAAAATGGGGCATGGCCTGGTCCACTTGTAACCACCTAGTACTGACTTAGGGTTTTGCATTAGCCATCAAAGACTATGAAATACTGTACGAGTAAAAATAAAATCATGTGTTTGGGTCTAACTGATATTGACAGCACAGAATCCGATCAATAGTCTTTTGTTTGCTCTTTGAAACAATGTATGTGCTAGCTCCTCAAAGACCTTTAAAAGTCAGCAGAAATCTTGTGATGAGGACCCTGCAATATGTGGCCTACTCAGTTGCGTTTTCACTACAACCCTAATTGATCAATATGGCAACCTCAAAAGAGCACTTTACAAGGGTCATTTACTGACAATCATGCATACAAAGCAAACTCAGTCATTTAAATCACAGTGTAAGCTTTCTGTGCACAGTTTAACTTATGTTTATTTTTCATTTTAGGATTAATGCCCTCTCCATAAAGCCCTTCCTAAAAGATGGGTCTAGAGACATGGTATCAATACATTTGTGGTCAGAAAATACCTCATAATGGCATAAAGCAAGGTGATCAAATTTTGATAAATGAAGAATCTGTAGCTTCCTGTACCATGCATAACACAAATATGAAAAATATTTTCAATACATTAGATTTATGTGTGCTACTGTATAAATTCTATGTACATAGAATTTGTTGACACAATTGTGCATTAAATTATATTTTCCAATGGGTGGGAAGCATTGGAATACTGGATCTTATAAAGGATCAAAGAATTTTACACAAGATGTCCCTTATCCTCGATTCTGCTGAAGTTAATTTCATTAAATGATGCTTGTGATACACTCTATGGACAAAAGTATTGTCAAGTTCTTCCACACCAAACTCAACCAACCGTGTCTTTATGGACTTTGCTTTGTGCACTGGGGCACAGTCATCCTGGAATAGAAAACTGCCTTTCCCAAACTGCGTCGACAAAGCTGTCTTTGTCTGCTTGATTTTACACACTTGTGGCAATGGGGATGATTGAAACACCTGGATTCAGTAATTAAGAGGTGTATCCCAATACTTTTGTCCATATAGTGTATGTATCTGTAAATACAACTAGCGGTGATTAACTCAGTTTATTCTTTCTCTCTCTTTTTTAAATTTAAATCTCTGTCATACTAGTAATACTGCCTGTTTGATGAGTGTTGTGACTGCGATATTGTAATACTGGTACTGTTTGTGCTCATGGTGCACTCAGGGAAAGTGAGTGGCCGGTGGACTGCCCGTGATGTCATGTTGCCAGGCAACAGGAGAACGTGCAGCCTCCCTCTTGTTTTAAACGGTCGTCTGGTAGAGGAGCTCCGCTTTAAAAACAAAGCACTGAGCCCCAAACTGGGTGTTTTTCTGTACAACTCGGTAAAGAATGAAAGTCTCTTCCCCGGCCATGTACTACTTAGACTAATTTGTTCTGAAACAGGCTAGTGGTTGGGTCAACTCGAGGCCACAACGCGACCATAACACAATTACGCCAGATGATTCAAAACAACTGACAGCAGGTTTAGGAAGAGGGGAAATTGATAGTGGTGTGCTAAATGACTAGTACCACAACAAATCAGAGAGGGTGTGGTGTGGAGGCAAGTGCTAGGGGAAGCAGAAAGATGAATTTGAGAAACAGAATGAAGATACACAGAGGCCTTAATCTTAATTATGAACAAAACGTTTGGTCTGCGAACAGGCTCTAAACAGCAGCCACCACTTGCAATCAGATTTGGGCCTTTCCTGTGTGTTTCGTGCCTGAATGTGGTCCAGACTCGAACACATGCTGCATCGGTCAATATTTAATCACTGCATCTCTAAATGAAAGGCAGCCTCAAATAAGCAGGGTTTGTATTCCTAGGCACAGCTGTTAACATATGCAAACCAAGTGTATTGTGCAGCCCGTGAACCCATGCTTTGACTGTTAGATTTGCACACTGAGCTGGACTCACTAAAGGTCTCCTCCCGTTCCTCCCTGACCTATTTTACTTGTTTGGTCTAATTTTTCTAGCTCCGATGGTAACAGTTTTAATTCATTATCTTGGTTTATTTATTCTTGTTTTATTATTTCAGCGCATGTTTTATTATTACTATTACTATTATTGTTGTTATAACTATCTTATGGAAAACAGTCTTAAAATGATTAAAATGTCTCTTTTAATATACATGAATTGTGATTAATAGGTGTGTTTAAGCTTAACTTCTTCACTCTTTGGTAGCAAGTTTGGAGTTTTTTTCTGCAAATATGATAGATTAAAAAAATATTCACTATCCACAGACCCACTGTTGATCACGCGCACACACACACACGCACACAATCACTCAGTTCAGCCTTTAATAGATTTAAGTGGTCATTAGCTGAAACAAAAGAAATGGGTGCTCAAAGAAACGCTCTTTTCCGGCTGTGTGGAAGCCCTAATGCTAATTGCGGTTGAGTTGCAATGAGCATGGTGAAAGTCATAAATAGGGTGACTGGAAGAGCACAGGGCACTAATGCTCTCCTAATTATGTGTGGTTAGTCACTTGAGACAGAAGCTTACATCCATAAAACTATCTCTCCTGCCCAAACAGCGTTTGAGTCATGTTGACCTGAGCTTGTGTGGCTATGGCTTGTGTTGTTGGACATGGATGTTAAAGCTTCATTCCCAGGGTTTCTTTTGCAACTGTAATAAGATTTTGTAATCTAAAAAAGACACCAAATGAGGGATTTGACAAAAGCATGGAAGGCATTTGGTATACGAAATAAATGAATGCACAACCATTTAAGGAAACTTGTCTTGTAAGGTATCCATAAATACCTGAAGCACAGATCGGTTTGAATGCACAAATTTAAAAAGCTAGAGTGCATAACAATGGCAGTAAATCAGTAGTTTGCTCCAAAATGCATAAACATTACTTTGTTCTGGGATCAATAAAGTGTTCAGATTCTGATCGTCATGGATTATTTTTTTCTCATGATATTCCTTGTGAGAAGTGGGCTTTACACATAAAAGACAATGCTACGTTATGATTAATGCCACATTTATTAGAGAAATAACAAAGTGTGATATATGTCAGCTGTTATGGTTTTCAGATCTCTTAATTTAAAAAAATGTTACAAATTGGTATACAGCATTTCATAATGTCTGGAATGAATCCCTTCAAATGTTTTTGCCACAGTTCCTTATTATTTTAGTGGTTAAATCTTCCATAAAATTCCATACAGTTTTATAACCATTAGTCCGTGAACTCATATCTGCAAATAACGCAATAAACTGTGTATATCCATGTAAAATAAAAGCAACAGAAAAGAATATCACACATATACCTGAGTTACATGACCTCTTTATTCTTTTCGTTTCCTTAACCAGATGACTCATGGCAATGTCTTGCATGCAGTTTAGACAGTTCAGACTACAAGCTTAAATGCATGTGCAAAAGATGGCATCTATTACCTGTGTTTTCAGTACTGGTATTATACACTTACAGAACAGTTTGTCACTCAGCAGCAATCTTAGCAGTCTTTATGTGGGAATCATGGGTCTTGAAAGAGATGTAGTTGGTATGAAACAAAACAAAAAGTTACCTGATGAAATGTCATAACAAAAATGTAAACACATGTGAAGATCAGTTTGATGACACCATATTTCTGGCACAGTCATAATCAGCAGTCAACCTAAAGCCTTCCTCTGTTTCGGTCTTCGATAATATTTCAGATAATGCATGTGGAGCATGCTCACGTTGCAAAGACATCTATTAGAAATACAAATGAAACTCAAATACACAGATCTGACAAATGAATGCAACCCCCACCCCCACTCTCATATTTTCTGATGCAAACAGAAATAGCTAGCTGTATCTTGCCCCTTTATGCACATCTATATACAAAGTAGAGCAACATATTGAACAGTTAATTAAAGATTTGTTGTCTGCAGCAGATTCTCAAAGCATGCAGAGAGGTAAGACTTAATAGTATTTGTTGAGGAAGCAGTGAGGTTTACGGTGCTGTAACATGTTTGTACTGTATGCTCATGATGGAAACGTGGGGCCTGTGAATAGGCACCTATACTAAAGGCGTTAAGAGGCACCTGAGAGGCATAAAGCCCCTCTGAAATACTGGATGAGATAGACGAATTCGTTCCATTTTACTTTAGGCAAATTATTTATGGGCCAACAGAAAAAGACACACTGGTGCTTAGTTTAAGCTGTAGTCATTTTCGAGTTTTTATTTTATACCTTTGGAGCAATACATCATCTCTCTAACTCTCTCTTTCTGTTAAATAATAGCAATAAAATAGTCCATCCCTACTAAAGACAATGTCATTAAGAACATGACTTTTTGAAGTTGTTGCATAATTCGGTATTAAAATGCAAGATTTAGCAACTCACATTACATGTCATTTTTGACCTTCCACGAGAATCAGCAGAAAACCTGCAGCCTCATCACATAGCTACATACATTTCAGGCACTAACCTTCATATAAAACTGTTAGTTTGGCATAGATAGCCATCCTTTGGAAAGGAGGATTGTTGATCCTTCTAACTCTCCTTACAAGCTGTAAATGATGTGCCCCTTTACATCAGTTTTGCTGAGTTTTTTTTTTTAACCATTTTGCTTTCATTTCTTTTGTTCCTTGTTATCCTTGGCTTTGACCTCTTTCTCCCCTTTGTCCTTCTCATATTTGTCCTTGCTAGGCTGTGTTACTATGTTGTATGTTGGTGGGGTGGTGGTGGAAGGAGTTGTGTCAGTTTTATTTGAAGTGAAACGGTTGTTAAGGTCGTCTCTGACCACTGAGTTTGTCTTTGAAACTTTTCCATTCTCCTGTGGAGTTTCAATGTACCTGTTGGGGGCATTTTTCTGGCTCTTTCTGCAGACATGTGTCCTGTAGGCCCTCTGAATAATGACAGCAGACTGGTCCTCATGTTTGCGACGCAGTGTTGTGGTGATGGGCTCATAGGACGCCTTGGATGGATTGGAGGCCATGAAGCGGTCCTCCATCTGCCCACGAAGGATGTCCATCTCACCGCCTTCCCCAAGGACACGTTTTGTGAACGCAAACAAGATATCCAGGCAGTGGATTCGCTCCCCGCTCACCATTGGCAAGTCCATACTGATTAGCTGGAGCTTGTTGGGCTTGGGCATGCGCAGAGGAGGGTCCAGAGCGTCAGCAAAATCAGACAATTTGTTATACTCCATGAACTGTGTAGCCTTAGGGTCAAATTTCTCCCACACCTCATAGAACATTTCAAAGTCATCCTCGCCTAAGGGCTCTGCGCTCTCCTCTGTGGCTACGCTGAAGTTTTCAAGGATCACAGCTATGTACATGTTCACCACGATCAAGAAGCATATTATGATGTAGCTGACAAAGAAGATGATGCCCACAGTTGGGTTACCACAGTCGCCCTTAATCTTGCTGCCAGGGTTTTCTTTATCAGGGTCACAGTCAGGAGACTTATTATTGAGGACTGGGGACAGGAGCATATCCCAGCCCGCAGACGTGGTGATCTGAAACAAACAGATCATGCTGTTGAAAAATGTCTCAAAGTTAAACATGTCATCAATGCCTGCTTCCTTCTTGACATAGGCAAAGTTTGACATGCCAAAGATTGCATAAATGAACATGACTAGGAAGAGAAGAAGGCCAATATTGAACAGAGCTGGAAGGGACATCATTAAAGCAAACAGAAGGGTGCGAATCCCCCTGGCGCCTTTGATGAGGCGTAGAATTCGGCCAATCCGAGCAAGCCGAATCACACGCAACAGCGTTGGCGAGACAAAGTACTCAATGACATCAGAGACACACATGCCTGTTGAAAAAGAGAAATACATTAGAAACACCACAGCCAGTTACATCTTAAAGTATCAAATGTGCAATTTATGATAATAAACAATGAACACATCTTACCAACTATTGACAGAATAACCACTACAAAGTCAAAGATGTTCCAGCCAACAGTGAAGAAGTACTGTCGAAGTGAGAGCATCTTCAGTGCGCATTCCATTGTGAAGAGCACAATGAAGATCAGATTGATCCAGTAAAGAGCTTTTTCCATTTCTGCTGTCTGATCATCTGTCTCCACCATCATAGTGACCATATTAAGGCATATAAGAACCATAATGAAGATGTCAAAGCCTTGATTTGTTACGATGTCAAAGATAAATCCCTGGACCTTGTTCTGAAATACACAAGAATAAGTTAAGAATGTTTTTCTTTCTCCTAGAAAGTTACTATGTTAGAGATTTTATTAGGTCTGAGACCACCCTTTTGATTAATTAATGTGCATCAAAAACAGCCATTAACTATAAATTATATATTTTTCTGTGACAGAAAAAAATAAATCATGCTTTCTGTTCTGCACCCTACCCCCACTTTAACAGGTCTTACAACCAAAACCAAAAATACCATTGAGTTCTAGCTCTGTCCTCTCAACAAAAGCTGTGCCCACAGCTGGCACTGACATTATGTTATCTTTCACAGGGACACTTAAATTCATGCAAGCATCTGTCCAAACACATTGCAGCTTTCTTTCTCATGATCACCTAAATTGGCCAAATGAGAAATTGATCAGAAAATTATGTCTAATTCAATAAGCTTGCATTTAGAAGGGGAAATCTAAGGAAAGCTGTGAAAAAAACAGGAGTTTCCAAAACTGGGACTCAAAAAACCGAAGGATATATAGAAAATGGGACAACAATTCGAAATTTTGTTAGATCCCCAAACTGTCCCTATCAAATAAACAGCAAGCTGTCATTTTGGAGGAGAAGAGAAAGGCATCTGAAAAGAATCAACAGCTGTTCTTGTCTATTCTTCCAGTGTGAGATAATGACTTAACACTGTGGGTCTGAAAGGATGCATAGCAGGTAAAGAAGCTGTGACTGACACAGGAACCAAATATTTTGGCAATTGTCTTTAGAAAAATAAAAGCTGAGGTCTTCTGGAAAAAATGGAAAATGTAGTAAAAACAAAGTGGCTTTTTTGTTAAATATGTTTTCTCCCTTTTTCTCCTGAGGGTAAAGACTGAATAGCTTGTACTTAATGACAGTTTTATCTAGAAATTAAATCAGTTAAAAGGTGGTCTCTGGCTTTTGCACAGACTGTATATATTCATGGAATGTCTTACTGCTGGTCGGGGAATTGGTTTTTGCAGCTTCTTTGATCCCAGTTTCTTCATAGCATTGTAATATTTCTTCTGTTCCTCTGTCATAAAAATGTCCTGACCTCCAAAGTAAACAGGCAAAATAAAAAAAGTTAAATTTGGGATGAAACTTGTCACAACTTGGAGCACATGCTCCTAAATTGAAGGCCCTTGACTGGTGCAAGTCACCACTAAGTCACACTGACTCTCCCTGGCCCTGACCCAGTATGCTCCTTAACAGTCAACGTTTGTCAAACAGTAAACCAAGATGTTCACACTACGTTTTCACAGCATTATGACTGCAAAACGTCATTATGTTAGAATGCTAAAAGAGCAAGATGTTAACATTTACACAAAAAGATGAATATATGATGTAATGTAATGTTGGGATGCCAAAGGAGTTCAACCTCAAAATAATTAAGATACTTATCTTCTTCTTCTGCTGATTGAAGTTGTCAATAATGACACCAATGAAGAGATTCAAAGTGAAGAAGGACCCGAATATGATGAAGCATACAAAGTAGGCATACATGTTCATATTTGCTTCATACTTTGGCTGCATGTTTACCTGCAGATATGAAATAGAAATGGTACACATCAGTAATATGAAAGAATACTTGATCTAAAGCCATCCACCATCCACACACTGACATTTAGAGTTACTGTAAGAGTACAAACTTACACCACGGGAATCTACTGCTGCATACATAATGTCCATCCAGCCCTTGAAAGTTGCCTTGAGAGAGAAGGACAATGAATTTGACTGAACATGAACACGAACATGAACCTTGGGCCATTTCTTTATCATATCTTCTAAAAAACAGTACTGAATTATTCTGTTCACATCACTCAAGCATCCACACATAGATCTACACTAAGCTCTTGATTTCCAAGTCATCAGAGGGCACCTTACCACTTGTAACAAGGACAGATATCCAGCTCCAACATTGTCAAAGTTAATCTTCAAATTTTTCCATCGGGCCGTTTCATTGCCTAGTGCCTCGCATTCTGTTTTGTTTGTAACATCAGTCTCATTAAAGCGAACTCCTGAGGTGACGTTTATACACTCATAGAACCTCCCAGCAAGCAGATTGACACCCATGATGCTGAAGATGAGCCAGAAGATGAGACAGACCAGCAGCACGTTCATGATGGAGGGAATGGCACCAAGAAGAGCATTGACAACCACCTGTCAGAGAAAAGTAAATCACTGTATTACAATACTGTTACAGACTCAAACTCCTCTTGGTAGCACTTTATTTTACAGTTATATTTGCCATGTGTACCCATTAAAAGGGGGGTCGTTTGCCAGGAAAAAGGAATGTCAATGAGCCTTTCATGAACAAGCTTATTCAACTCACACTGTACTGACAAAGAAGATTTCACAGATGTCTCTAGACAAAGACTTACTTTTCACTGCTATGGTAGTATCTTAAACTGCCATGCCATGTATTTGAAATCACTGCAAGTGTGAACTGCAAAATAAAGTGCAAACTCTAAACATTACTTAAGCTATTTTGACTGGTCATGGTGAAGAGAGGAGAACACAAGAGTGAAATGAACTACTGCCAAGTGCACAGATCAGTAAAAGCACCACAACGGCACACTTGCACACATGATGTTAACAGCAACAGCTACCACAAGGGGTGTAGCAGGGAAACCAGGATGAGGAAAAGAAAGGCAAGTCTTCTGTACAAGCCATACTATGGATTTGGTGATTTTTTTCTGTGTTACACAACTAGATCAGGGGTGTCCAATCTTTTCTGCAAAGAATCAGTCTGGCTGCAGATTTCTATTCCAACAAAGCAGGAGCACACCTGATCAGCTGTGTGTGATGATTCTGATTTAATAAGCGAAATCAGGTGTGCTAGTGCTCATTTGAAAAAACAAAATTGGAGCCTTACTGGCCCTAAATGGGTAAGACTGGACACCCCTGCACTAGTGCATAATAAAACAAGAACAGAATAAGAAACCTTGTTGAGGCACCATCATGTCACACATGTTTACTGCAAATGAACACATGAAAAACAAATAAAGACACATGACAAAGTCACGCAGCAGGCAACACATACTGACGCAGTATGCAGTTTTCAAACACATCAATACAGATCCAGTAAACTGACGAAAGGCTAGTCATGCAGATGGGAGAATTCAGTGGCTACCACGTGAGGAAAGGCCATCGCAACAGCAGCACTGCATGGAAAACTCAGTCCAACCAAAACATGAAAGTGTTTGATCAATGTCAGCCCTCCCGGATATCTCCCATACCCCTGCTGTTATGTAAGCAAATGCATCTATCTCTGTGCTCTACAGTCACCAGCAGTACCCTGTTGGCCCATGTCCAGCAAGGTAGTGCTGACGACGAGCAAACACTAGCGCTGTATCAGGGAAAATTCCAAAACACACTACACAATTTGGTCACACTTTGCTTTAAATTATAGTTCAAATAATAAATTCACACACAGGCAATTTAGTACATACATATCATCATATAGTTTCAGAGAGATATGCATGCGATAAATAAATGCAAATGTGTTTTAATGCATTATAATAGCTGAATGTCCAGGTCCACCCTCTAATTTGCTCATTGTTGTGAGCTGGACATGTTTTATAGAACTGCAAAAATTCCATTCCACACAATGCAAAATTTTAGCTTACACGTTTGTCAAAATAAAGGCATTTTTTGAATTTCAAGTGGTATTTATTTTGTATGTTTCTTTTGCATAATCATATTAACATTGGCATGGTGACAAATTTCGCTGCCATTTCCAACTTGGGCAGTTTTAATTAGTTATAAATACACAGTCAATACTCGGTAGAACAGTATTTTAAACAGGACGTTCAGTGTTATGTAGTGAATCTGAACACAAACTTATTAGCTGAAAGGATTTTTACAGCGTTCTGTAAAGACTGTCTGAAAGAATGCATTTGTGGGTAAAGCATGGGAATTTCCAACCAGGGATAAGTGTTTGAATTGCTTGACCCTAACGAAATGATTTCATGACCACTTTAGTGTACTGAAATGGATAAAAACTCATTAAAATATGTAAAATGTACGTAAATACAACACTTGACTACAGCACGCTGATATGATTAAGGGAAACTGTGCTGCAGCTCACTGAACTGGGCATTTCTTATGGGATAATGGAGACTAAATCTAATGTTCTGAAAAACACATTTGGCTGGAGCAGTCAGAGGATGAGACAAGGAAAAGAAAGTGTCTGTATTAAATCCCTGTAAGCCTTGCCTGCACACACACAGACTCGTTCCCAGTGCACTATGCTTTAAGGGAGCTCAACAATACTGAGTAGATCTCGTTCAAACAATTTATAGGCACTTACTGTTCACTTAAAAGACATAAATAACACTTCCGTCCCTAATCTGATCTTCAGTCAGCTATTGCTTATGTGAAGATGACTGTAAGTTTACACCTTAGGCCATTTGATGATGGAAAAATGTGTTACCTTTGCGTTGTGGCAAGTTTGGAGAGCTTTTTGAAATATCTTAAATAAATGAGTATGTTTTCTCTGATGACTTGCAATAACTGAAAGGGACAGCCAAAAATCTGTATATCGCATCTTCATTTATTAGCCTAAACATCTGTAGTTGTCAGCAGTCAGGACTTCTTTATTGGTGTTGGGCAATAAAGAAATGTTAGGTATTGTAGTGAGAGAATGCTGATGAAAGAAAATATGATGAAAGATTATTTAGTAGATTATCTTGTAAATTATGGCAAAACTCACACAGATTACCACCTTTTTGTGCCACCTGCACCCAAACCTTGTAAACCATCTTTGAGTCAAAAGAGCTTTAATGTGTTCTTTTAAATAGTTTACTAAAACTCTCAAATCATTATTTAGGCAAAATCTACTCTTCACACCGAGGAAGCTAACTTCCTCTTCAATGACAATTGAGTATAAGAAAGTATCTGTTTTGTGTGGATAGAAATATTTTGCATGTTACTTTTTCATTTGATTGAAAAGCAAACATTGCTTGGAAAAAGTTGATGCCAGGTTGTTTCCAAACTTTTGATGGGCTTGAGTGTAAGAGCATTTTTAAGAAATTATGATTAATTGAATTTCCTTAAGTGAAGTGCATACATAATTTCCACATAAGTGTATGATATCAAAACAATTTTGTCAATTCACCTACTGTTGGTAATAGCTGTGTTGATGTAATAAAATGTATTGATGTGGAAATGGTGAGCACATTGTGTAGTCAGGAAGTGAAGCTGGTTAGTAGTGGCTCAGTCTCTTACTCTCATTCCCTCGAAGCGTGACAGCGCTCGCAGAGGTCTCAGGGCCCGCAGTGTTCGCAGAGATTTGATGGCACCGAGCTCCGAATAATCAAGGGCGTTGGCCACCAGACTGATCAGAGAGACCTAGACACACACACACACACACACACACTGTTCATGCAGATGATGTCATCAGGAGCCACTTCTCTCATCTGCCTCTCTCATCTTATCTATCTCTCATTCTCCTTCCATTTCTTTACTCCCTTGGCTGGTAGACTTAGACCTACAAATGATCAATCCATTCACTCATTCAATCTTTAACAAACACAATCACACACTCACCACATGCAGCTGCACTCATCTCTCCCCTATACCCATACAAACACATACACACTTAATAACGGAGATTGCAGCAAGAATATCTAAACAAGTGCAGCTTGGAGCTTTAACCAAAAGCAATTATAGTGCTAAAAAAAAGGACATACATCAACAATAAAGAAGTCCAGCCAGCACCAGGCATTGGTGAAGTATTTAGCAAATCCATAGGCCAGCCATTTCAAAAGCATCTCCAGCATGAAGACATAGGTGAAAACTCTGTCTGCATATTCCAAAATCATCTTTATCCTCTTGCGATTCTCAATGTGTATGTCTTCAAATGCCTGAAAATAACCACACATATTACATACTGATACACAGTCAAATATTTAAAAAAAAAATTCCCGCTCAAGATCATCATCCTCTCACCAGTGCCCCGCTGCTGAGCATAATCATGAAGATGATAAAGGACTCAAACCAGCTGTGCTCCACGACCCTGAAGCAGGTTCGTCTGATGGTCCACCATGTCTTCCACCTGCCCTGCTCCACATCCACCTGACAACACTTAAATCTTCGTACACATCCTGGGAAAAGGCAATCAGGAGGAAGAGACGCAAAAGAAAGAATAAAAAAAACAAACATATGGTGTAATATGGTGATACAACTAAAAGCAAAAGAATTAATATGATCAAGTGTGACATGAAAAAAATAAGTAATGCAAATATTTTAATCAATAAATATATCTGCTTATTTACATATGACTGTATTTCTTTGTGGAATTATTTATTGCAATGACTTCAGTGGCTAAAAACACAGATGGAAATGATAGTTACACTCTCTTATGCCCACTAATGTTGGTGGTTGGGTGGGCGGGTGGGATCTAGTGCATGCTGTCTTACGATTACTTTGTTGTTTTTATTTGATTGTTTATGTCTAAGTCAATATGGCTATGGCAGAGCAGACTGTAATTCCAATGTAACGCTAGTTAACAAAATGAACCAGCAATGAGAAATGTCTCTAACCAGTTAAATAACAACACTAGCAATGCCACTGGCTTGACTAACTGACTAGCTGGCTTATGAAAGGTGAATAAAGGGCGTTTACATCTCTAGATTCATTCGCATCATCAACAGGGAGCTATAACCTGGCTATTGCCTACATTTAACCAAAAGCGTTATACCCTTTAGCCTACTATCCTAAATTCATTACAAACTACATTCTATAATTCATTTTGATGGGAGTCATAGGATGTATTGTGGCATTGGCAATAAATGTTCATTAGATGAAGACAAAAAAACTTTACCAAGAACTTTACTTAACCCCCTTATTTAATTTATCACGCCCCACCTTTGAGTGGAAGTGTATAAATATATGTCACTCATATCTCCATTTTATTAAGTTGAATTACTATTATATACACCATTTGAAAATACTGGCTTCCCTTTTACATTGAACCAATAAGTTCCAACATCTAGTTTGAATGCACTTTAATGTCCTTTGAGCTTGAACTTTGCCTTTCAGGGCTAGGCCAGGGACTTTCATACCATTTAGCCTGAGAGGAAGTAAGATCTGGTTGCACTGACTGATAAATTACATCTAGGTTTTGACAGTCAACCACTTGCTCACCATCCGAGAAGCATGCTTCTGGATCCATGGACTCTTCCAGCTCAAAGTCCAGTGACTCTCCTCTCTCCCTCATCTGCCTAATGTCCACTGTGCTGCCATCGGAAGAGCTCAGCTCCGATAGTTTCTGCAAGAGCCACCCAGACATAGCACATATTTCCATGACAACGCCTCAGCTGGGGCTGGTCGCCTCAGTGTCGCCGGGGAGATGATACATCGAGTCAGTCGTTTTTGCTGTGACTGTCTTGTGAGGCCAGACTTGCTTGTCCTATGAGAGCTCACAAGACTGTCGACCACACCCTGAATTTCATGCAAAGGCAATCAAATACACCTACAGACACATTCAAGTTAAATCCAGCTCACAGCTAGTATTTGTTTTGAAGAAAATCAGTTGAGCTGTAGGTGAATTTGATTCCACTTTAGCTGTATGGCATGCATTTTAAAATGACCTATCTCTAACTGTAATGTGAATGTTGGAATATGAACGTGTTCCGGTCATTTCAAGTCATCCGTCACATTGAAAAAAAAGGGAAAAAGAGAGTTCATTCAGCAATGATATGAAAACACATGTTTTCTGTGAACAATACACAGGCTTCTGTAAAAGTTGTCATTCGACTAATGGCAGCATGCTGTGCACTTGTTCAGAAGTAACACTGAGGGGTGTGTAAAAAATACATATTGGTTTTGATTTTTTGATTTTCTCACTATACACAGAGAGGTTTTCATTATACTTAAGATTAAATCAGGATTAAATCACAGCAATTGGAACATATTGTTGCTGGTTCTCTTTGAGAAAAAAAGACAAGCCAATCTCTTTATATTCATTTCATTCACGTCTTATGGTCAGGGCATTCGATATAGAGCCACCGTACAGTGCCATTCTGAAAACATGTACCAGCTGGCAGCAGTCTGCCGAGAACAGATCCAGCTGATGCAGCCCCGGGAATGATGTAAGCATAGGAAATACATTCTCAAAATCCACTCCCAGAATGGGAGATTCATGAGTTTCTCCCTAGATACTTTGTTTCTTAATGGTAGATGATTTTATGCACAACTGCAATTGTTTTTAAAAGCACTTGACAGCAGATTGTGCTTCTATAATACTCATGTTTATTTTAAATATTGTTTTTGTTGTTTTATTATATTTAATTTTAACTGGAATTTAATTATAGTTGATTTTTATAAATGTAATACTAATTTAAAGACAAATACTCATATTTCAAGATTAAACACAATAAGGGACATTGATAGATAGGCTTTTCTAATCTTAATCTGCTTTCATCGTTCCAGTGTGGAGAATGTGAAATGTCACCAAACATTTTGACACTCATTCAATGAATTTTGGCATTATGAAGCAAAATCCATTCCTCCAGGCTGATGTTATCAGAGTGAGCATTCTCTGACATTTCAGCGAACAAACCAGCCAAGGAGACATCTAACAATGAAATGAGTAATCCTGCCCATTCAGAATGTTAAGGTCTCGTAGAAACATCACATAAAAAAAAATTGCGAGCAAATAATGGCATCATTATGTTGTTTCTCTAAGAATGAGAAAATTGAGAAAAATGAGAAATTCTGATCAGGCAAAAACTGAAAACAAAAAAGCGAAATGAGTGATCTAAAGGTGGCTGTCTATTTCTCTTCTTCATGAATGGTAAAAGCAATCTCCATGGTAGGTGTGGTATGTACCATAAATAGATCTTACAAGTCTCCTCTCTGAAAACTTGAGAGCATCTCAGAAAGAGCTGCAATAACAAAGCAGGTTTAGGGGGGTAAGACTCACACAAGTGAGAGCAGTAAGCTTTTCTTTGAAGAGAAGATTATTTTGCACAAATACAAAAGTGTTATAAGCTTATAGCACATTGCAGTAGTTTCATCAAACTTCCAAAAAGAAAGTCTGTGTAGACAGTCGCACTGAATACCACATGCAGTACGAAGGCCCACACACAAACTACTGATACATTCTGTGGTACAGTCAACTGACAATAACCATTGTCTTTTCTGTCTGTATTTCATGAATAAGAAAGAGGGTTAACAGGTAGAAGCACACACACCTGGAATTGTCTAATTGTGGCATACACACATGTCGTAGATAAAGGGTTAAATGCAGAGTTTACAGGTACCTGGAATAGTGTTTCTTTTGGCTTATAGAAGTGTGGTAGACTATGATGACACAATAAAACACAAGTTTATCTCATCAGGCAACCATTAAAACATGACCAAACTGTATAGTCTCTTCAGTATACCAAAGGATATGTCTGACCTTTCACTGAAACCCCTCCCCTGAATATAGAGCGTCCAGTAGTAACTTAGCAACTGTAACTAGATCCAGGCACCTATGATAAGCTTTCTCTCTTACTTTTACTGTCCTTAGTGCTGTCATTGGTGAAAATCTCAGCAGAAAGGGAGATAAAATTTCATTAATTTTTTAATCAATTTACTGTGTTGTTGAGCTATATGAGCGGGATGGGGATTGACCTATATATTACAAAGGTGTGTCCAAAAATGAGTGTAAAGTGTGCATTTGTCACATGTGAACACACCACAGCACAAAATTTTTCTCGGAATTTAACCCATTCACCCAAGTGAAGCAGTAGGCAGCCAGCGACGCAGCACCTGGGGAGCTGTCTGTGGGGACGGAACCTTGCTCAAGGGTCCCTCAGTGGTGCCACTGGCAGTCCTGGGATTTGAACCCACAACCTTCTGACCACAGGGGCGACTCCCTAACCACTAGGCCACCAGTTGTCCCAGCCCTAGCACTCTCAAAGATCTAGCGCTGTCGATGACCCAGTGCTGTCGATGACCTAGCGCTTTCATTTACCTAGCGCTCTCAATGTTTCTTGTTTATGTCAAGAATTTGTTGATGTCACTAAGGGCTGGACGTGAATGACTGTAGGGCTTTGTCTAGTCGAGTTAAGTCAAACCGATACACATCTAAATCATTTATGATGTATGCGTTAAAGTAAAGTCTTACTTAGCTTAGTAGACCACCTTACCTCTTTATCTTCCTCTAAGTCTGAAGAGTAACTGCTGAAATCCTCCATATTCTGGCACTCTGCATCAGACTCTGCAGTGGCTATGGGTACAGTGATAGTCAGGTTGGAATTGACAATGAAATTCTCAGAGTCAAGGTCTGCTCCAGATAGCTCTTTCATAGACCCTGGGTCTTTGATCAGCTCAACTGTGGTGTGGTTGATGATATCGTTTGGCTTCTTGCTGTTTTTCAACTCGTCCTCTGATGGCGCCTTCTTCTTTCTCCTCCTGAGGCATGCACTTAGAAAGAAGCGGCGCAGACAGGACTTAATGAAAGCGATACCTCTGCGGATGCGGCCCATGGCGATCTGCAAGTTGTTCATTTCACTGTCATCCTCTGGGGCTGCCAGGTTATCTGCACTAAATGAGCTTAGCAGCAAGGCCAGGAACAGGTTCAGAACCTGAAAGAATACAGCCTTCATAAACTACTGGTAAATGCTATTTTTCTTTCATTTGTTCATTCATTTACTCATTTGTTCATTCATGTTCAACATATCAATATAAAATACGATGCTACTTTCCATATTGCAATTATCAGTTGATCCAATAATATAAAAACAAGGGGGCTGTTTTATGTGAACGTTAACTGCAGACTGGGGTAAAAAAGTCCATATATTATGACTAAATTAAGATATTACAATGTTTGTTTTTTATTTTAAAAAATCAGAAAGCTATGAAAACAGACCATTTAATATGGGCCTACCACAAGATTTCCGATCACCATGACCATGAGGAAGACAATTAGGCACAGGGGCGGTTCAGACACCTCCATGCAGTCCCACATGGTCTCGATCCACTCCCCACACAGCACACGGAACACAATTAGAATTGAATGTGGAAAATCGTTCATATGCCAGCGAGGGAGTGTGAAGTCTGGTGAGATCTTAAGCACATTGTCCTTGTAGTTCTTCCCAAACAACTGCATGCCCACCACAGCAAAGATGAAGACGATGATAGCCAGAACAAGTGTCAGGTTACTGAGGGCACCGAGTGAGTTGCCAATGATCTTGATCAGCATGTTTAGAGTGGGCCATGACCTGGCCAGCTTAAAGACCCTCAGCTATGATGGAAAAAAAGACCAGATTATGATATATCAAATCATGATGTTTCTTATTGATAAACCTTTGGCATTTGAACTCAAAATAAATACTGTATGCAATATAAATACTGTAACATGTAGATCTCTTACCAGTCGGAATGACCTAAGAAGAGACATTCGCGAAGACGAACTGGCCAATATTACTTCTAAGAGACTAATACTGACAATGACGCTATCAAATATGTTCCAGCCTCCTTGAAAGTAATAAAAAGGGTCCAATGCTATGATCTTGCAGATCATCTCAGCTGTGAAGATCCCTGTGAAAATCTGCACACAAAGATTGCTATGTAAACAAGCATACTCACCAGCACAGGTCTTTTAAAAAACCCAAAGAACACTTAAGTTAAAGAGCTGGATCATTATACCAATGCAGTGTCTAACAACTTTGAAGCCATGAAAGAGATCTCAAAATGAAATTAAACTGCAGAACGTTGGTGCCTGTTTATTCATTGTTCGACTAAATTGTCCAAAACAAACACTTTGATATTTGCATGTAACAGTAATGACTTCCCAGATATGGAAGTATTAATTAAAAATGACCCAACTACATTTCCTTAATTCAGTTAGTTCTGTAGTAAGCATCAGATAATTTGGTTACTGAATAATATGTCTTAGTATCCAGGACCCAGGATGGGCCAAGTCTAATTTAGGTGAAAAGCCGTCTCTACTGTTTTTGTTGTTTCAAAATAATAGAAAAGTATGTAATGTAACTTAAAATACTCTTACATAGTTTCCCGTTGTAAGCATTGCAGTGAAATCATCATTCATGGGGTGATGCTCCATGGCCATGAATACTGTGTTCATTACAATGCAGATAGTAATAGACAGATCCACAAATGGGTCCATCATAACCATTTGAACTGTTTTCTTTATTTTCACCCATGTTGGGCAGCAGTCCCAGATGAAAAAGGTGCGGGCAAACTTATACCAACATGGATGGCACTTCTGCCTAGACTCCTCCAGCTCTGGAACATTAAACAAAAACACACTAAATAAAAACAAACTGTACTGCTGAGGCCTTGAGCTTGGAGTAGAATGTAATTGCAAACAGGTATTTATTAACTAAAGACAGGGACTAACCAAATGAAACAAAAGGAAGCAAAAAGGGACTGGGTGTAAAACACATTAACATAAACACAAGGAGAGCAAAAAGTTTTGCACAGGGCAAAACACAGAGCAAACCAATAAGAAAAAACACAGAGCAAGAAGAACTGAGCAAAACACGAATTGAAAACCACACCTAGCAAAAATATTAAGAATCAATTCATACTAATCTAGTATGAAGTTTATAACACATAATGCCATAGTAACAATAATATAACCCCTCATGGACACACATGGACGTGGTTCTTTGTATGCTACTGAGTTTGCATAAAAATGGAAAGCCCAAGTCCAGGATTTAAGTAAACCAACCTTCCATGGTGTTGGTAATAATACTGGCTACACTCAGAGCTCTCTGCCTGACTGTCTGGTCATCCAAATACCCGTCTGAGAGCTGGGGTGACTCATATCTCATCCTGTACTCCTCTTGTGTGTCCTCCTGGGCAAGACACAAGAATGACAGTGAGGTGTAACTATAGACTTACCGTTAGACCACAGAGTGCCTACAGTCATATGCAAAAGTTCAAACACCTCTGTCAAATTACATGTGATGAAAATAAGTACACACTCTCTGCCATGGACAATATACGTTTGGATTTTATTTGTGTGTAAATTATATTAGCATTTAATTTATGGAAAAATAATTTCCTGTGCTCAGCAGAAATCCTTTTCAAGGCCACTTTTTCAGTCCTATTAAAACACAGCATTTCAACCATGGACAATAATAAGCAACTTTGGACAAGCGAAAACAAGGCGAATCACCAAGCTTTCCTTACATTGTCATCTGAAGTTGCTTTATTTATGGTCACCTCGGGAAGCAGCAGTCCAGCAGGCGAGCTGGGCAGCGAGTGTCCAGTCACAAGTGACACCACACCATTGCGATCCACAGAGCAACGCACTTTGCCATCGGTGGATATAAGAATGCGGGGGCTCAGGCTGCCTTTACTGACCGTACTATAAAGCCGCTCTGAGCGGTGGGGCGGGAACAGAGAGACTTGCCGGCTGCCCGTGTCCTCAAACGGGCTGTGCTCGTCATCTGCAAAGTCGTTCTCCGATCCCAAGGGGCTACGAAAGCTAAAGACGCTAGTTCTGCTGTTCCGACGGGGACTGAAGACTGAACCTTGGATGCTCACGACAGACTGGAGAAAGAAAGAGGCCTTACACTCAGCTGTCACATTAACATCACTTCAAGTGGCCATGAACTGATGATCATGAAGATCACAAATGGTAAAAGAATTCTCTGTGGTAGATGTAGCATGTGTAGTAAATGTGTTTTGAAATGCTGAACAGAAAACACGATAAGCAATGAAGATGATGATGCTGATGATGATAATGGCAGTGATGATGATAATGACAAAAAATGAAAAGTTGTCCGTTGCTTCTACAAAGCTGCAGACAGTGCTACTAGGGACAAATGAAGCAACGAGCAGAAAGCAAAGCAGATAATGTAGGCAGTGTCAATAATGCTGACAAAAAAAGATTAAATTGGAAAAGACAAAAGAACAGAAGATATTGATAGTGCATGAAAAACCGAAAGCTGAATGGATGACATGGAATGAAGATGAGGATTAATCATAACATTAATGGTGGTGAGACCCAGCACTGACACCTCATGGCCAGACCCCCAAATACATTATCTATTGAAGTATAAAAGTAAAGAAATGTATTGAGTTCTAGGCTATTGCATGCAGTGTACATCAGCCCTACAGGAGTAGAAAATTATTCTGACCTGACGAGGAGACGCGTACGTCCTATCACAAGACAGTCGGTTTCCATCTCCTGAAAACCTGAAGCTGGCCCTTTTAACACTGCTCTCAGACTCAGAATTGTGGGCCTTCTCACTGTCTCCTTTTTCTTCCACCCCCTCATCCTCCTCTTCTCTTTGCTTCTTCTTCTTCTTTCGGTTGCGGCGTTCTTTGGCACTTTTGGAACTAAGTTTGGAGGCTTCAGAAGAACTCTCTGTCATTCCTCCACTAAAATCCCCACTTTCGCATGCAGCAACTATGGCCTAATAAACACGCATACAACAGAAAAAAACAGAATGATCTAAATTTTGTAACTGCACATTTGAGTAACATGCAGTTAATGGCAAATAATTACTGAAAAATAATGACAAAGAAAACTGAAATGATACAAAAAATGAAGAACAAGGCCAAAAAATATGAATTCTAAATGGTATTTAGAAACATATACTGGTTTCTTTATTCTTCATTTTTTATATTCTTTCAGTTTTCTATTGTTCTTATGCTGTTTTGGTTATTATTTACAATTTGAACTGCAAGCTAATGAAATGTGCAGTACAAAAGTTGTTATTGTTATTGTAATGATCATGATAATGACAATGATGACGATGATGATGATGATGATGATGATGATGATTATTATCTCAGGTATTTTTGCATTTTATGCAATACAAATGTAAAATGTGATTGTATTTAAATGGACCTGTGCATCTGCCTGTTGCTTTTTGAGCTGATCCAGCATGGCCTGGAACTCTTCCTCTTTCTGCTGAACCTCTGCTAAGGTAGCCTGGTTCTGTTCATCATAGGCCATGGCCACCACGGCCAGGATCAAATTCACAAGGTAGAATGAGCCCAGGAAGATGACAAATATAAAGAACATCATGTAGGTCTTCCCAGAAGCACGAAGAGTCTGCAAAAATATAATCAGCCATTATCCCACAGATACACTAAACCGACTGTGCTATTATTGTTATACATTTGTTTACTGACACATGGGTTAAAGAAAAGATTCTTTCCAAAATGTTTTATTGGTTTGGGGCATGGTGCATCACATGGGAAAAGTATCCACAGTCGTTATTGATAACGATGTCAGGTAATAATTTACTGATAGTTACATCAATTATGCCAGGTAATTAGAACAAAAACGTTCAGGCATTGTATATGATATTTTTTGAAACATTTCCTGAACTATTTAACTATGAACACATCATGACATAAAACATTTGCTTTACAAAGTAGTTTTTGCTTACCAAATGACAACAGCAACAATAAGACTGTACATTACACTTCTCACACTGGCACTGAATCAAAATGAATGCTACTTCCATTAATTAAGTTATAATAATTTTTGTAAAGTAGTAAACCTGTATCTTAATAGACCAGTACTGTTATAAGACTCAATGTTTTAATTTTAAAGAGTAAGTTCCCTTTTTTGAAGCATGGTATAGGGTTTGGGCCTTCATCAGGCTGTTTATTTGTATATAATATAAATAATAAAGGACTGGTGGCAGACGAATTTCCTGGTTTGAGCAATTGTTTTTTAGAGAAAACATTGCTTTAGTTTTTTTAATGCTATCCCTGATAGAGAAGATTGTAATAGGATTGCAATAACTGGAATCCTGTGTGAATTTTTTATACTGCTTTGCTTAAATTGCAGACACACACGACTTTAATATCTTTTCTATCAAAATGCGTAAAACAACACAACAGGCAAGCAGATGTTCTCCATATCACATGCTTTCGTCCTCACCACACACAAAACAATTAAAGCCTTTATATGAGCTTCAGTGCAAACATTTACTGAGGCAAACAAAGACCTTGACACAGGTGCAGTGGACATCCATTAGGCAAATCCAGCGGGCAAATGCAGCACATTGATCCTCACTCAAATTTCATAATACACATACACACACACACACACCTGTTGGTAGAGATTCTCCCAGCTATCTTGAGTCATCAGTCTGAAGAGAGCGAGGAATGCCCAGCCAAAGCTATCAAAGCTGGTGTAGCCATAGTTTGGATTTCTGCCTGCCTTATGGCAGAAATAGCCCTCTGGACACTGCCTGGAGTGTCAACAAAACAACACGTTAGAAACAGTCATAAACAGGCAACATTTGACACTGTTGAATATTTACTCATTCCACATTATGACCCTTTTTCATGTAGCAGTCATATTAGTACAATAATATTCACACATTAGTGTAGAAGAATGAAAGAAATATAGAACATAATTAAAACAAAAGATAATCTGTACAACATGAGAAAATAACTGTAACATAAAAAAGGATGCAATGGATGTTACAGATTCACTGTGCCTATATCGAATATGGGATTTACAGAGGAAGCACCTGCATGCCTTTAAAGGTAAATGAGAGACTCTTCAAATATACAGAGAGGTGAAGTGTTGATTTCTAATTTGTCCTATATATAATAAGAATGGAACACAGGACCCCGTGATCACATCAAAGCTGTACATGGTGGTGACTGCTGACTTACCCTGACTCTCTCGTAAATCCACAGATCAGCGGGTCTTTCTTCCCGGGAATGGTATAATAATTAGCTACAGAAAAGGGGAAGAAGAGTTTTCAGTCAAGCCTTGTGGATGTATTTACCCAAAGAGCCACAGTGCCCAGCCACATGCGACAGATTGTAAACTTTGTCACTGTCCAGTCGAAAGCTATTATCTCTGGGGTTTATTTATTTTTTAATTTTTAAAGAAAATAAAAAATTTACATTGCGAAAACATTTCATAACAAATGGACCAATAGAAACAGGAAAAACATTTTATTAACTTCCATTATAAGTCAAGAATGTTTTGCCACTTTGGAGATTCGATGTTTTGCTCCAACAGCAACAATATATTAACGGTATGATTGCCTTAAATGTATTTGTTTTATACATGCCTGTGTCAAAAATGACCAAACCTGTGTCTTAAAGTTACCACACTTTTAAAACCTTGCATTAAAAATAATAAAATATTTGTATATGCTTGTTTTTGTGTTAGCTTAAACATTTCCAAAGCTCTCTCTCTATCTCTCTCTGTTTCACCCTCTCACTAAGTAAAGCCCAGTATTTATACTCTTAAATAATATAGACAAAACTATAACTAAACAGTTCGAAAAATGTGTATTCATAAACATCAGAACTGAACACTGCCTGGGATACAAGTGTTCTGTGAAACCATTGTCTTACTATGAGCTTCAGTTTCACATGAAAGCTTTCCTCTGTATCCAGCTTAAGTACTTTATAATGGGTATCATATTTCCTGCCCATGTGGGACCTGTCTTTCCTTGTAGCTCTCTTTCTCACTAACACTCTCTCCCCTCTCTCCACATACATCTTCCCCACTGTCATTTCACACACATATACCCACTGCATTCTACTGCTCTCATCCACGCCACTCTCTCTCACTCTCTCTCTCCTCTTAGATAATGTCTATGTAGTCTACCATCTCCCGCCATACCCTGAATAACAACCAAAATCCCTCTTCACCATATTCTTATTGGACACAGTCTCAGCTCCTCCCTCCTGACACAGAGTTATGAACTCCCCTGGACAGCTGCTGTCAATCATCATTAGCTCCTCCCCAGCCACGAACACTTACACTATCATGCTAATCTATGTCTCCTGGGATCTGAAGACTAAGCCCTGCTAATGCTTGCTAATGACCCAGGAGTGAGCACTATGCTGAAGGCAACATGTGGGTACGACAGGGAATACTGACAGTTTCAGTAAAGTGGGTATATTTTCATTGATATGAATAAGGATTCCAGCTTAATGGATCCCATTCCCAGTCCTAGAAAACACATTTGCTGTGAATATTTAACTATATTTTCTAGGATTCCGTTCCATCGGAAAAAATGCACTTAAGTTGCCCTCACTGACTTATATAAATCTTTACTTTGTAGCTAACACTGCATTGTAATAACACGCAAAATGAAATATCTACAGTTACATAGAATCATGATGGGCAACGTGTGCGTTAGCATTACAAAAAAAATTACCAATGGAGTCCAGCCACATCCACAGGTCTCTGAAACCACTCAAGTTGGATACAATAATACTGAATGATGATACTGAATTTTCCACCATGGTACTGATTACAAAACAATTCTGAGAAGTCTGACTTTCTGAACACATACTGCATTTTTTTTTGCATTCATTTTGCTGAAAGAAGTGTGTACTAAGGTTCTTTTGAATTAAAGTAAAGTGTCAATTTGTCATACGTGAACATACTACAGCATACAGTGTGAACAGCACAAAATTCTTCTCTGCATTTAACCCATTCACCAAGTGAAGCAGCGGGCAGCCAGTGAGGCAGTTCCTGGGGACCAGTGTGTGGGGACAGTACCTTGCTCAAGGGTACCTCAGTGGTGCCATTAGCAGTCACGACCCCCAACTATGTGATCACTCCCTAACTACTCGGTCACCAGCTGCCCCAGAAGCCACTATTAAGGAGATGGACTAGTTAGAGTGAGTGTTGAGTTTAGTAAAGTCTTTGTAATGACACTCACAGCTATCTTCAGTGTAGTTCTGGAACCATTGATCACTAGTATTCTGTGGGATTCCATATTCAGTGAAACTGATATTGGGATGCACCCGTATGCATTTTTGCCTCAGGTGCCCCATGAAAAGTTGCAAGCCAACCAGGGCAAACACACTCAGACAGAAGACGGTCAGGATCATCACATCTGAAAGCTTCTTCACTGACTGAATCAGCGCTCCTACAATGGTCTTCAGGCCTGTAAGAAGCACAAGAAGACTCAAATAATGGTCAAGATTTGCACTGCAGCAAAGGATTGTACAAAAAGTGCAGAAAGTGAAGGTATGCGAATAACTACATTAGACCTGACTAATTCATTAAAATAATTGCTACATGCTCAAAAATGAAGCTGTTACAGACATACTGGTGGTGGTAGTAATGAAACAGGAGTGCAAGCGTTTCTGTTTCAACAAGTATAAGGTTTTATAAGACCTTATTGTTTTACTAAAAGTCTAAGATTTCCATATTCTTAAAATATTATTATTAATCATTAATCAATAAATTATTATCATATTCAAATAAGCTAAATGTATATAGATTAATGAAAGAATATATAACATATAAATGAATAGTCAACCAGGTAAAATAATTGATTAATTTAAGTATATAATATAATAATTAACTTAAGTATACTGAAAATTGAATATACTCAAGCCAAATGTATGGCGGTCACTATTAATTATATTTCTTACAGAGCAATCTATCAGTGATTTTAATGATTAATCGAGTAATTGTTAATTCTAGAACAGTGGCTGGGATTCCTGACACTTTTCAACCGCTATTTAGAAGCTCTTTGACCACTGTTTACAGATAAACCAGGGGAAAGTTTTCCCTCGTTTTGGTCTCGATTGCTCACCTGATTGTCTACACCTGTTCTGCATTCACCTGCATTTCCCTCTCTCTCTACTTATATCCAGCCTAACCTCCTATCTGGCCTCCTTAAGGGCCAAAAATATGTTTGTGGACACCTATGGCAAGAATTGCCTTTTGTAAGTTAAAGCAATTATACACCAGTGCCACCATCCTTAAAATTCCTGCCCCCTCACAACTTTTTGCGGTAGAGATTGATGCATTGGAGGTTGGAATGGCAGTCCACAGGGCCAAGGAAACCCCACTGAGTTACATCCCTCACGAAAACTGATGGATGCGGAATGTAACTACAACACAGGTGACCATGGGGTACTTGCCATCAAGGCAGCATTAGAGGAGTGGAGGCATTGGTTGGAGGGGGAGCGGCACCTCTTTGTGGTCTGACTACTGGAACCTAGAATACATCTGTGCGATTATGTGCAATTACATGTGATGTTTTCTAAATGGGTGTTAAATCGCTAAATTACTTGCAATATCTTGTGTGCAATAGTCTTCATGTGCAATATTACTACTTCGGTCAGTTTTACTTTTTCATTACTTAAAACTTTGGAACCAGAGGGTGCCCTGGTGTACTAGTGCACCAGCTTCTTGACTCAAAGCGACAGTGGGGCAGTCTATAATACCTGGTGGACTGGGAGTCCTATGGCACTGAGGAGCAGAGGTTTACAGGGCACGGCCGAATCGCCCTGCTCCTCGCCCCAGGGGCTGCCCTCCCAATAGCACCCAACACGCCTCAAGTACCTTGGTCTGGGACGACCTAAGTGGCGGAATCTGGTGGTCCCTGGGCTTTGGGAACTTTTTCCGTTTAAGTGTTAAGCTGTATTTATCGCTCTCAGACTCTTTCTGTTTGGCTGTTAATCAGAAGCTACAATGTACTCAGTGACTCCTTTGTTTGCATTTATTACCAAGACTCCTGAAATAAAGTATCACAGGTACCACCTACAAGTGCATCGATTACGTGGGCTAGTCAGCAATATGACTAGGTTATTTAGACACTTCCCCACAAGGAGAATGCTCAGGCTTCAGAGAAGCCAGCGGATACCATGTTTATTATTCAAATTTTACATTTTGAATATTATCTGAGATTTTTTATATTCATATCTTTTTAATTAAGTAATCATTTATAATTGAGTAATCGTGACAGCCCTACACATGTGTACACAATATTTACATGAATAAAATATATGACACAAAAACAATTATTGCCAAATGTATACACACTGGTAAACAAAACTGTGTTAATGCAATATATTTTACTCCCTTTAAGTTAATTTTGTGCCGTTTTCAGTTTGTCATCATGTTTAGTATATTATGAAACATTATCACAAATGCTGAAAAGTTTCATAGAAAAATCAAACCTACTGTGAAATCAGTGAAAGAGAAGCAAACTTATTAACCTTTGGACAAACCACACACACACACACACACACACACTACACATGTAAGAGTTACACACGTGCACAAAACTATGTTTTTACTCAGATGTGACTAAATACAGAGACAAACTGCAGTCATGCAAGAGCTTAAAAACAAACAAGTACACAGAAGGAAAAACAAGGGAAAAGAAGAAAATCCCACTTCAGTGACAAAGAATCAATGGTAGTGTTATCCTGATATTAATATCACTTTGAATGTAATATAATTTTGTTTTTAAGCCTAAACTTCTTGTAGCTTCTTCACACGCAAATCCCATGAATTCAACCCATTTCTCAGAGTGGTTGGCATGGGTGGCATGAGAAGCTTCATCTCTTCCGTCATCTCACCTGGGATGACGGAAATTGTTTTCAGAGCTCGAAGAACCCTGAAGGTTCTCAAGGCGGACACATTCCCAAGCTCCACAAACGCTGTCACGTATCTGTAACAGGAAGTGGGAGGGGAAGTGGGGAGGTGACAGAGACAGCATAACATACACAGGACAGACAGGGAGGTCTGAGGAGCAGTAGGAGGTCAGAGGTCTCACACATCCAAAAGCTCTTACTGCTTACCTGGGATTACAGAAATAGTTTTCAAAGCTCTTAGTACTCTGAATGTGCGGAGAGCTGATACATTGCCTAGTTTTACAAACTCTGTTACAAACCTGTAGAATCAAATGCACAGTTACTAGGGGTGTCAGTGTATGATTTTTTTTCTGAAAGCACAAATGTGACTAGAGGAATTATTTACACAGCACTGGAATAGAGACAATAAAAACAATAAACCGAACATTTTCATTTTTTTCATTCAAAAACAGTGCAGGATTTAGTAGCAGAGAATTGAATAAAATATTATTGCATATCGTAAATGATTAACACCAATTCTAACTTTCCAAACTGTTAAATAGTTAGTTTTACAGTGACACTTCCTGATGCACTGATGCTTTTTGTCAGTTTTAATGGCAGAAACCTCATATTATAGATTTCTAAACCCATCTTTGGGTCTGGCACACAATTTTTCATTACTCACTTAGGATATAAGTACCTACTTAATGATAGGCATAATCAATAAGATGATGTTTGGCATGGCCATAGGGCTAATGCGTCAAATCAACCATGCTTTTATGGACTGACACAAAGCTGTTGGCAGTAAGTGGAATATTCTCAACAGATGGGCCTGGCGCCCTTATGCACCACCCGGATATTTATCAAACCATGCATTCAAAAAAAGTGACTTGATTTGTCATTTTGGCATGCCAGTTAGAATATGAGACTATCATCATCATATTTCAGCTTTCAACATATCATCACCATCCTGACAAAATCTCCTACCTCTGGAACAACAACTTTAGAGAAAATGAAAAAAAAATGTTTAGCTTAATCAAGCGAATAAAATGAGATTTTATTCCAAGTGATTTTCAAACATTTGTACCGTTGCGTTTGTTATAAAATGTTAACAAAATGTGTTTTTAAAAAAACGATAATGATGATATGTTGAATTCATGTACACTGCTCGGTACTTACGCCATCACGATAACACTGAAGTCCAGCCAGTTCCACGGGTCTCTGAGGAAGGTGAATTTCCCTATACAGAAGCCTCTGGCTAGGACCTTTATTAGAGATTCAAATGTGTATATTCCCGTAAAAGTGTACCTGTTAGAACCACAGAACATCAGCCAGGGAAAAAGACTACAGCATGTCATCTGAATAACAATTATTAAGCAGAAGTATTCATTTTAATTATATTTTTCTATTCCCTGTTAACAGAGAGAGAGAGAGAGACTTACTCTACATTCTTGGCCCAATCTGGGGGATCACTCAGTGTCATAAATGCACAGTTAGTAATAATAGTGCACATTATCACCATGTTGAACAATGTTACAGCAGCTGTTAAAGAAAAACTGATTCCACATATGACAATAAAGGGAATAGGTTTTGCATTTAATTGATTATGATGATTATTCATCTCTATGCATAACAGTTTGCATTACGGCACTACAAGATGGCAAGACAACTCTAGAATATCCATTTCTCAGATAACCATTTTGAGATGAAAAGGATATGAATGTACCAAAATTTTAATTGATATTCTTCTAAGGGGGTTGAAGGGGCTTAAGATATACAAGGCAGGAGTGGCGTTGAATCGGAAGATTGTCTTCCTTTTGTTCAAAACTATAAAGGTCTAAAAAAGAAAAAGAGGAGAAAAAATGGTGCAGTCAGTATTAGCTTTTTACTGTGCAGCTTTCAAGGAAAACCCAAACAAGTAGTTCAGCAACTCATAAGTTCCAATGATCTATTGATTTAACATTTAGAAGTCAGAGTTCTCATCATAAGCATGCTGAAATTCTATATTAAGCACTTCTCATTCATGGTTCCTAAATGGATAAATGGAGAAATTCTGTCCACATTCCCAAAGTGAACATTCTTCCCTTTCAATTAGAGCCGGGCAATTTGTGAATTTGATTCATATTTCTTAAACAATTAAATGTCCAGTCACATAAATTATTATAAAATTAAAGTAAGAACTCTCAGTTTCTAAAGGTTAATGGCTTGCTTCAGTTTTCAAATGTATATAAAAATATTTCAGTTCAATGAAAGCATTAGTACATACTATTAAGAGACAGCATTTTCAGACACAAATGGATTAAGAAACCATTCAAAGCTACAATAAATTTATTAGCACATAATACAGAACATCTAACAGAGCCAAGGACTGGAAGACACAGTGATGCGTTCTAGATCAAAAACCTCAAATTCGTCTTGAATTAATAAATGTATTTTAATGAAATGCATTAAAGCTGTTTTTGTTCTACTTTCAGTAAGCATGCTAATCATTTGAACTATATGCAAATTGACAGCTCATTGTCATGAGCCAGTAGAAGTCACTGCATGAATAATCATTAACAGATCGTCAGTGAAACAACAGCAGCCCTTTACTCTGAAAGGATGCTCAAGTAACACTCAAAAACCAGGAACAAATCAAAACTTACTTTCTGATTGTAATAAAATGGATCCAGATCCTCCAGTGGTGTGGACACCAGCCCGATGGGTATGTCCCCATAAATGAGTGGAAGCTTCTTCCCTGCTTCCAGGTCTCTGTCAGGTTTTGCTTCAGGCTCATCATCTGTGTTTTCCTCCTGCTCTCCTTTAATCTTCTTGGCATTCTCCTCTGCAATTTGCTTCTCGATGGCCTTGAGTGACTCGCGGGTAAATGGGAAGAAGCTGTCAGGTCCTTGTTCTGCAAGCATCGGTGCCATCTTTGCATCCTGTACCTTCAGACTGATTCACTAGCCCTCTGCATGAGAAGCCACTGCAGACATATTTTAAAAAAAGCAAAATTTGACAACGCAAACATTTTTTGTATTGCACAACTGTAGAGTACCTAACTCTCAAAACAAGCACTTCATTGTAGACTTGTCACTGAGATTTTGTTCTAAATACAATTATTTTAGTTTTGTGCCTTGAACCTTGAATAAGTAATGACCTAAAAGAAATAGTCTAAAGAGCTTCATGGCCTCTTGCTACAGCAAAACTCCTGACATCTGACAGCAGCAACAGTGCAGAACATTAAACAGCAACACCACTTAAGAACTAAACCTGTTGCAAGCTCAGGTTTAATGACTTTAATACAGTGTTTCAAGATGGCAGCATCATCTTTGAATTATGTCGCATTTGCTGTCTTTTGTATGAACCACTGACAGTGAATAAAACTATTCAAGTGGTGTTGATGAAGTTGATGATGATGATGATGATTGTAGTTTGTTTGTTTCTATATTATTTGGGATTTCTTATGTGTTTAAATTGAATTAAAAAAAAGAATCAAAATTGTACCAAACTTGAAAAAATGAATTGTTACACACCGAAGATGATACCCTTGATATGCTTACTGTGATTATCATAACTACAACAAAATGACAACAGTATAAATATTCCCAATGACAGTAATCACCATATTGTCTACCTCTGTACTGAAACTGTGACTCTGTCAACACATCCAAGAAGATTAGGGCACAATTCAAAAGTAAAGCTCAATGTAATGAGAAGGAAAAAGAGACAGGGAGAAAAGAGAGAGGGTGTAAGAAATGGTTAGATGAGAGATTACAAAGCACTTAATTTAGGATTTTCAAAAATTCCCTTTTCAAATGTCATTAATAAAACTTTTATTTCATCACCTTACTTGCTTTGGGATTTTCTAAAATTCCCTTCCTTTCAAATGTCATTCATCAATACTTGTATTTCTTCATCTTATTTAATCATTTAGGATTTTCTAAAATTCCCTTCTTTCCAAACGTTATTCATTAGTACCCTTATTTCTTCACCATCTTTCCTAGACAAATAACATATGTGCCTGTATTTGTCCTGAGAATTCATGGCAATGGCTCTAAGATCTGAGATGTTGCTGGAAGAGGCAAGACACACAGAGCAAGAATTACAGCCTGAACAAGACTTAAAAACAGTTATTACAGATGTGCTACAGAGACAGCATGGGATCCACACACTGTTCCAAAACAGTTACAGTACAGTACCACCTTCTTTTGTTCTTGTAGTATTTCAACTCAGTGCGTGAGAGAAGCAAGCCCAGAGCAAGACACAATTGTTTAGAAATCGGTGCCCACCTCACTATCTGGACAGTTTCATAGGAGCAAAAGGGGAATCAAAAGAAACAATTGATTACATCCCAGATATAATTATCTCACTGCACACTCTGCACTGAAGATAAAGATTACTGTTAAATCACTGGTCATGCCAAAACAATGCAGCTACACTTCAATATAATTGTTATCAAAGCTACATGTTTTATGCCTCGTATTTCTTCCACTATACCATAACAGCAAAATGCAGCTGGACAGTAGAAACACAGGAAAGATGACTGATGCTTTAATTGGAAGGCATCAGTATAGCTTACCGGAACCTCACAAATGAGTGTAGGCGGCATGGAATCACGTTCTGAATGGAAACACTGTTGCAGGGATTGGCTAAGCTGTTTCATTAGCCTGTTCACTGAAGGACCCATATTCTACATGTTTTGTTTCAGGCTGTAGATTTAAGCAGTTTAGGCTGTTTGGTAACTATAATGTTAAGGCTGATAAATGTACACAAGCTCAAAATTAAATTCATAATGTACTCTGGGTTGTAATACTCTTCATAACTTCAAAGTGTGTGGGTGGGACTACATTGCTGTGGGCTGAAAAAGTGTATATACTGTTTATACTGGTAAATATTGGCATACATAAAGGTATCTGTTTTCATGACATAACATGAATTAAAAGTTAACTGTAATGAATTAAAAGTTAACTGTACCTACAGTGCTATAAAATGGATGGTATCAGAACCAGAAAACTTTACTGAGGAAATTGCTTAATTTAACAAACTACTAAAATGTACTGAGAACACATCAGTCATATTTTTGAGGCTCTGTAATCCTATCAAACTACTGACTACACTGTACCATTTCAGATGTATTGCACATAATTCCTTATGTGCTGATATAAAACCCATAACCTAAAATGAGAACCATGAGGAATAACTTGCTACTTCCCAGGAAAATACATCCTTACAAATAATAACCTCAAAATGGTAAAAACAAATAAAACTACTTTCAGCACATATAAAAACTAGTGCATCTGTTTGTTACTACATAAAGCCAATTTTCAGGTTGAATTGACACCTTTTTCACAGTGCAGTAAACACTTTTAGCTATTTAGCTATTGCAGCTACTGCCTACCGCCTCACCTGATCCAGCTAACAAAGGGCTTGATAATCAGCTGCTGATCTGTGTCAGGTGTGTTGAGGCAGGGGTAATTGAAACTGTTCATTGCTGAGAGTCCCCAGGAGCAGGATTAAGAAACACTGATACAAAGCAATATGCAGAAGTGAGCAGTACTTACACTGTAAAATATAAAACAACAATGTAAAAAATACTATTTTTTTTAGGTGATTATTCATGTGAAGTAATTGGCAAATAAATGATTGATCAACCTGGCCTCCAAATTTAAAGAATTTTAATAAAAAATGTTTAGTCTTTTTGTTAAAAATGGACAACTTCATCAAAGTATTGTTACTGTTTTGACTTTCACTCTAAATTTCTAACGTTTTTTTTTTTTTATAAACTTGCTTTATAGGACAAACAGTCTCCTTCATAAATGTAAGGTACTATAAGAGGCAAGCAACAGTAAATTAAGCGATGTAATTATGAACACAAAGTTGTACCCATTTCAAAATTATGTAACTGGTTTTACATTTTAACAAGCCGGTCTAATGGCATTTTATCACTGCTCTAGATGTCCTACAGATGAGCTATATGTTAACATCCAGGTTGAGTTGACGGTATTTTTCATGCAAAAGCTGTATTTACAGAAAGAGCTAATTAACCGGTCTTACATAGCTAGCTGATGTACAATGTATGGACCTGTATGAGCTTTCTGGAAACCCCTTTTCAAAACCACACACATTATGTGAAATTGCACTCATCCCTGCCCCTCCCCCCAGTACCTATAACAATCTCTACTCTTCCAGAACACACTTTAGGTTTTGGAGTGTATTTGTGGGAATTTGAGCCCATTCAGTCAAAAGAACAATTTTCAAGGTCAGGCAATAATGTAGGACAAGAAGGCCCGTCACACAGTTCATGTTCCAATTCATCTTGATCATGTACATTTGGGTTGAGATCAGGGCTTTCTGGAGTTCTGGAGTTTTGTGCACAGGGACACAGTCATGCTGGAAAAGGAAAGGGTCTGTTACCCCTAGCTGGAAGCATATTTATCCATGGTGTCTTTGTATGCTGTAGAATTAATCTATTCCAAACCCTGAAAAACAGCCCTAGCCCATTATGCCTCCTCCTCCAAACTGTACTGTTGGCACTGTTCATTCTGGGAGGTGGCAAAAGTGGTATCATATGATCGCGACTAAAGTCAATGAGCTCTTTAGTATGACCCATTCCACTGCCACTACTTGTCTATGAAGATTGCATGATTAAATGCTTGATTTATACACGTCTTTGCAATGGGGTGACTGAAACATAACATCTGAACTCAATAAATAGCAGGGGTGACTACGTGCCTTCAGCAATATGTATTTAACACTGTAAGAGAATGAGCTAACCTTTATAGTGATAGCTAATACATTTTTCTAAAAAACAGTACCCATAAGGGCAACCACGCAATCACATTAGCAGGTGTCAGAGTGACAGGGTACCAATCATCGCCTATAGAAACAGACAATTTGTAGCTGAGATTTATCAACACACATCAAGCCACATCTAAACAACCAAATGAAAAAGACAGTCAGGATTTTCTCAGCTTCATGCAAACAAATGGCTCAAACAAATCGCTCTGACCACTCATAGTCACTGGGGTCCCAGGACATTAGCCTCTAAATGTTTTGTTCCTGATGGCGTTACAAATACAATGGTGCTGCATATATACTACATATTTTGCTGTCAGAAAGTGCACTGTGAAACTAAAATGGTGCTCCATGGAAAGCTGAGTCAGACTTGCATATGTTGTAACTGTCTACCGTATTGTTTTAAGAAAATGGTCCCTGTCTTTCCTTCTTTTTGTCCTTTTGGCCATACTCTTTTCCTTTAGCTGCATCTTCACATAGGTATGAACTTATAGGTACACTACTGCACTCTTCATTAACTCACTGTTGGTGCTTTAAGACAAAAGATTGCAAGATTGCATTGTAGATGAAAAATCAAAAATAGAATTATTTCTTGTTTTTGGTTACATTAGTTAAATGATCAGAAATGTAGTTTTAATTGACAAACAGAAGTTTACATTTCCAATGATAAACCTTTTTTCCTACCTTTACTTTACTACCCCAGTATACTAGTGAAACAACAAATACTATGAATATATGTATACGGTAAAAGTATATTACTTTCAATTATAATATGGATTGAGGAATTATTCTCATTCTTTAACTATTTCCATTTGACCTTTACTTCATAACATGCATTTCTGAGTACGGCATGGATATTGTCAGTATTTAAAGAACACTAATGTTTTATTACAAAGAGCCCTGTTAAAGTGAATTCAATGCAGAGCAGCGTGTGAAGCATGGAAGAAAAAACATTGTATCCATTGCGCTGATATGTTTTAAATATTGCAAGATTGGTGGTTCTTTTTGCCTTTATCAGTTTATCAAACCTCAGGAAAATTCAAAATCATGATATGTATTTCGTATGGAAGATGTACCTGAAAAAACGCAGTGAAAACAATCTCTCTCACACACAAAATCACAAATGTAAACAAACAACAACCTGAAAGCTAACCTGGAGCTATAGGTGGTGCTGTCTGTGGTCCTGAAGCCCCCACCACAAAAAAACTCCCCTCTGTAAATCAAACATGAAACCACCCCCACCCAGTTACACACACAATGGTATTTTCTCATTGCTTCTAGAATCAAGAAACCTCATAAGTACAGACATTTCCTGGAGTGAAACTGAAAACCACTAATAGAGCTCTTGGCAGCAACTCTCTGAAACGCTCCCTGCATTCGATAATGGATCCAACCGCCTTTATATTTTTTTTGTCTTCTAAGAGACAGTGATTTTTGACAATAACAGAATACAGCAGAACAGAAATATGGGAAAACAGGAGTTCACCTTAAATATTTACCCTTAAAAAGACAAGACATTCATGACAATTTCATTTATGTGTATTATTAACTCACTCTCTCCTTCACTCCTTCACTCTTTAATTTACTAGCTTGTACTTTCTCTCAGTCAATCACTCACTCATTCACTCACTCAGTCACTCACTCAGTCACTTGTTCATTACTATACTCTTTTGCAGTCTGAGAAGACCTGTGTTGTATTCATGCGTTTAGGGGAGATATGCCCAGCGGCACAGCAAAATCAAAAGTTTGGCACATTACTCACTCTGCAGCAAACAGAGAAATAAATGATTGGACAGCCAAAGCACATGCTGAACACAGCCACAGTCTAATGCCCAGACCAAAGCAGAAGTCTTCAGAGGGACTTCAAATATCTCGAAAAATACACTTGTTGGATCCTATCAGCTACTTTACAGTTCAACATTTTATATTTTAAACTCTCAAAATCGACATGTGACCCAGTGACATAAGGTAAATAACACAGAACACACACAGACACACACCCCCCCACTCCCACCACACACACACATACACACACACATACACTGGCCCAAAAATGCTACTTTACAGTCCATCTTTGTACATTTTAAACTCTAAAAATTGCCATGTGGCCCAGTAACATAAGACAAATAACACAGAACACACACACATACGTAGATCACATACATATAGGCCTGAAAACCCATCTATAAACTGTCACCATTTCAGGGGTTGGGAAATTTCACACTACAGAAAATTTTGGCCTGTTTAATTAGAGCTATTAGCTCAGCTCAGGCCCTTCCCTGGCTGTAGACAGCATGACAAATCTACCCCATCCTCTGCTTACATCAGCCAGCTTCTCTTCATGGATAATAAGAGAATCAATGCCTGGAAATGGGAATAACCTGTAGGGCATCAGCTGGTTTAGAGGCTGCAGGCAGGTCTTTCTTTGAATTAATTTCATGGAGATAGAATGCTGATGGCTCACTGGAAAAATGGCTTCTGCATTTTTTTTTTTACCTATACGGCTTCGTAGCAGCACAAATTATCAGAAAAAACAGTCAAATCTCTGACTGCATGTTAGCAGCATGCAACACCAGCTCTTCCAGCTCATCCACAAATGTCCAGTGTCCAAAAAGAAACAAATGGAGAATACAGACCAGAGACCACAGCCAACCCTGCCTGTCTGGAACTGGTTCAAAAATGATGACAACATTATGGTAAAAAAAAAAAAAAAACATCAAAGAAGAACTCTTAGAATATATGGTCAATTGTAGAATATTTTTGTTTATTATTTTATATAAAATGTTCTTATAATATGGTCAACTGTAGAATATACACGGCTAACACATGCAAGTGAATGAAATAAATATGTCTGAACAGAATAGAAAGTCTGACCAAAGGAAATACTGAATAAAACTGGCAGGTTACTTTACTGGCACATAAAATATGTTTATTAATTAGATATTCCACTTCTAAAATCTATCCCAAAAATACCAGGTAACAACCTTATTTATTAATGTAATTAATATTTCAGTCTATTTTATTTCTCCTTCTTGTTCTTTGACTCTCCGCTGTAAAGCACTGTTGCCTTAATGCTACATATATGAAAGATGCTCTATATAGTAATTTTTATTATTATTTTGTTTTTTTTAAGTAATAAATATTGTTTTGAACATGCAAAGCAAGCTTTTAGACAGGTCAGTTCCACTATGTCTGTCTCCCCTTTTTCTCAGATGATTTGTGTGACAACCTCAGTATTAAATCTCAGTTTCTGCAGTCATGCACTTCATATGCATTTATGTGTTATTGAAAGCTTTTAAAAGTTTTTTTTAACAATATAGATTTCTGGTCCCACCCATCCCTACACTCACCATCATCATCCTCTTCCTCCAGAGCAGGTGGTCCAGGGCAAACACGCGCCTGAAAAGTCTCACTTTATCCTCAGCGTCCTCACCAGACAGGAAAATTGGGAAAACCACACAGGCAGAGCAAATTCCAGTGTGTTGTCCAGCACAAACACTCTTACACACACAACCAGAGCTAACTGCAACCTGGGACCACCACACCGAGGGGCGCCCACAGCAAAGCCACGAGCTTCCGCTCGCTCCCTGCCAAGAGCTGCGGTGGTGACGTCAAAGCCAGCTCGAGCACTGTACACGTGCGGGCGCGCCCGGCTCGAGGGGACCAGCGCGCTACAGTTTATGTGCGGCATGAGTACGGTTTGAGGACGTCTGCCAAATATGAGTCCAGTTAATTAGAACACTTTGGGTACATACGAGTAGTTTGGGTACAAGTACAGTTTGAGTACTCATGAGAACAGTTTGGGTGCTACTACAGTTTGAGTAGCCTCCATATGAGTACAGTTTGGGTACAAGTGAGTACAGTCCAGTTTAGATATGAGTATAGTTTGAGTACACATGAGTCCAGTAATTAGTAAAATTTGGGCACATATGAGTGCAGTTAGAGTACATTTGAGGACACTTTAGATATGAGTATAGTTTGGGTATACATGAGTACAGTGTAGATATGTGTACATGTTGAGCATACACAATTACAGTTTATTAGTACTGTTAGGGTACATATGAAAATAGTTTGGGTACATTGAGTACAGTTTAGTAGTACTGTTTGGGTACATATGAATATAGTTTGGGTACTCATGAGTACAGTTTATTTGTACAGTTTGGGTGCATATGAGTACAGTTTATTAGTATGTTTTGGGTACATATGAGTACAGTTTATTTGTACAGTTTGGGTACATATGAGTACAGTTTATTAGTATGTTTTGGGTACATATGAGTACAGTTTATTAGTATGTTTTGGGTACATATGAGTACAGTTTATTTGTACAGTTTGGGTGCATATGAGTACAGTTTATTAGTATGTTTTGGGTACATATGAGTACA
>JBBPCX010000002.1:16958137-17007697 GCA_037974365.1 Hydrocynus forskahlii | reverse complement strand
ATATCAGTCTTGCATGTGCACAGTAAGAAAGACAGCTTGTTTAATTCTAATTCTAAGAAATAAGGGATTCAAAGGACACATTCGAGAAAAAATAAAGAAAACTATTATGATGTGAATAAAATGGGTTTCAAACAGTATGCCATGGACTGAAAATGACTGCATGTGAGAATAGCTGAACTATTACAGATATATTGAGTGTAAATCAATGTTCTTTTGAATCCCAGTCCAAATCCCCCCCACCCTCACCCCCACCCCTTTTTACATTATGGCCCCCCCTTTTCTTCCTGAACAAAAGTAAGATCGTTAAGCAAAGAGTTCATGCTGTTAATACGGTTTTATGGTTTTTGCTTGCTGAAATCGGGTTAAAGTTGTGGAAAGTTGTAGCCTAACTGCTTTTCCTGGCAGGAGCAGTGGGGAAACGGTGGGAGCAGGCAGCATCCCGAGGGTGGAGGGAAGAAAGAAAGAGAGGAGAAGAAGGATAGAAACAACGAACTACTGAAACAGCTTGGCTTCTTCAGATTTGGAAATGGAAACGACAACAAAAGACACGACTGGGCTCGTTCAGAAGGTAGGTCATGCAGATTAGAGCAGAGAAGGTACATGTGAGGAAAACCTGCTCTACACTGGGTAAGAATTGATACATTGGGTGTACATGATTTAAATGTGCCAAGTGGTTTCACATGCATAAAATGTGCTATATCAAACCAATTCTTGCCAAAAAAAAAACAAACGGAAGGAGTTATGATGATCTAATTTTGTTTATTCCCGTGCAACCATTGGGCACATTTTTTCTGTCCACTGTCCAATTTCTCAGTCCACAAAGGCGGTGAAGGTTAACAGTCAATGTTGCTTCTTCAGCAGGATGATGAGAAGAATTTTTTACTCTCACCTCATAATAAGGAGCCTGATGAAGGAGGCACAAGCTCGATGACTGCTGCCTCTTTTAATTTCATCAACTCCATTATTGGGTCTGGACTAATTGGTAGGATTTCAACATTTGCCCATAACATTCTAGTTCTCGTTCATGTTTATACGTTATTCTATCATATTCTGTCATATAACTTTTATGTTGCATATTCATGATAAATGTCAAAAAATAAGCCCAAAATGTGGCTTAAAATAACCTCTAAATGACACCCAAAGTGCCTGCCCTGAAACTGCCAATTTAAATTGAATTTTAAACTTAAATTTAATGAAATTAAGAACTGTTTGTAGTTTATTAAACTGTTGTGTCTAAACCACGGTCCACCAGCAAAGGGTTAATGGACACAGACAGAGCCTCCATGTGCTCAATACCTCAGTATGCCCCCGGTGCAGAATCATATGACTGGGAAAATGTGACTAAAGGCTCTGATAGCTCACTGCCGAAAACACAAACTCTCACTCATGACTCCAAAGAGCAAGCTGGGTAACTTTGAACACAGAAAAGTACTGATCTTGTGTTTGTGTGTGCATGTGTGTGTGTGTGTGTCCACGAGTAGGTTTGCGTGATAGACTTGGCCACATTTTAAATTGGTCCAAGGCAACTACAATGAACAATGAACACTGTGTCAATTTTTTTTTTTCTCCGAGGGCACAAACCTAACCTCGTTTAGGTTGTCCTTTACTCTAAATCTTGTTGAGGACTTTGAAATTTCACAAAATGCTATCGCGCCAGAGAAGCCATGAGCAGCTGAATTAAACTGCAAATATTTTAGATCAAAATGTAAGAAGGTATAAAGCATAAGAAGACAAAGCTTAAATGAATCAGCATAGGTCTAAACAAGACTGAACGTTCATTTTCATTTTCTGTGATGTGTTTACTTCAAACAGGCCTGCCATACTCAATGGCGCAGGCCGGCCTTCCTCTGGGGCTGCTGCTGCTTTTTCTGGTTGCTTACATTACAGGTACTGAGACAATGTTTTCCAACATGTAATACATCACTCCCTAAAAAGGGTCCTTCAGTAAAGGCAGATGTTGATGAGTCACTGCATTAGGCAAAAATGATGCAGAGAAAAAATGACCACACTCAGTAATTCTAAACTATTAGGTTCACCTATATGGTCAGTGAATCTGATCAAATGGACAGTAAGGGTAGATACAAGGTAAGAGTACCTAACAGTACCTAGCCTTAAATCAATCTGTTCTGATGGATAACATATATATGAGTCTTTAGAAGGTTCTAAATAGCACCAAAAGGGTTTCACAGCTGATATGAGTCATGTTGTAATGAGGCACTGCATATTCATATTTCGTTATCATTGAAGATATGAATTTTAGTCAGAGTGAATATACATAGATTGTCAAAACATCAAAACTTTATCTCTCATAGCTCTTTTTGGTTTGAATACACCAGCTACCCTTTACAATGTGTGAACATGTTGTGATGAATGGGCCAATTGATTTCATACTAGGCTACATTTTATGATAATTGCAACTGAAATAATATGATAATTACAAGACAAAATATCATGACTGAAATGTTAATGACAGTCTGTCACTCTTCTGCAGACTACTCTATCATCATGTTGATAAAAGGTGGGAACCTGTCAGGGACACACAGCTATCAGTCACTAGTGCACAGCACATTTGGCTTTGCTGGGTTTCTGATTCTATCAGTCTTGCAGTTCCTTTATCCATTCATTGGTAATTACTACTCTTTCATGTTCATAAATACATGTTTACATCAATTACATAAGTGGCTACAGCTATGTGTCCTTAGCAATGTGTCATGAACCTAGTGGCATTTTAACAAAAAACATGAACTCTTCTCATTATTTCATGCAGCAATGATAAGCTACAACATCATCACTGGAGATACTCTGACCAAAGTGTTTCAAAGAATACCTGGAGGTACACCCACATACACAGAATAACTGTACTGCCAGTCAAAAGGTTTTGCACACCACAGGTTTTTTTTACCACAAATCCATTTATTTCATAATAAAAAACGTAGGTTTTTTATTTTTATTAAGCACTGGAAAGTATGAAATGAAAAATGTCAAGTGAGACAAGTTTCCTTTACACCATAAAAAGAATATGTAACAGTGCATGCCTGACATCCTATTAACTGGTTGTGTGGTGATGCAGAGTCCAATTCTACACTGTCCTTTAACTTCAAATGCACTTGTTAACTGTTTAATCCCATTGGCTGTCACTTAATAGCTTGTTAAATATTGAACGCTTGTCTGGTGATTCCCATTATAATTATAGTAGGTGGCTTTTTATAGGTCAGTAGTGATTAATAAAAAAATGACATTTTCTGGCTAACAAGGGTACCTAAATGTTGAAGATACAGTAAACGTATTTGCAAAGAATATTGAGTGTATTTTTAGTAAATATTTAGTGAGTAACCTGCAATTGTAGAAAATCTCAGTGCATGCAAAAACTTTTGACTGGTAGTGTTTATGTATATGTTATGTCTTTAGTCACAGGCCTTCATTCAGAGGTTATTTTATTTGTGGCTTGCTGACAGATTTGTGTTTCCATTCTCTTGCAGTTGGCCCTGACCACTTGCTGGCAAACAGACACTTTGTCATCTTGATGTCCACCATTCTCTTCACAGTCCCTCTGTCACTGTACCGAGACGTCGGCAAACTCGGGAAGGTATAGTTCACTTATAAGAGTTTCATAATGAAACTTACCAATCAAAGTTTTCTAAAATCAAATCTTGTTACATTTTTTAAATAATGGAGTTTCATGTAATACGTAAACCCTAATAATGCCTTAAAATACAGAACTCAATGCCCAGTCTACGGAATTAAAACTGCTCATTTTAAATCCAGTTTTTGTGACACAAGAACCCATTCATTTATGTACAGTACATCCAACTATTCAGCCTGCAGAAGTTTAGCATTGAATGGAATGTTGCATTTTTAAATGTTGGTTAGCCAATCAGAAATGCACAGTAATGTTAAGCAATGTTAAACAAAGTTTAACAGTGCTAAATTCTAAGGGAAAAAGTGGTTGGATTTTTTTTTTTACAAAAATGACCACTTTTGTTACCTAAAACTATACAAATGTTACTAGAGCTCAAGGGAAAAAATAAATTCAGCAAATATGCAGGATAAGGAATCTTTAAAGTCGGGAATGTTTTGTGCTTGTACTTCAAAGTTATGATTTTCATTTTCTGTAGAAACAGTGCTAATATATTTTTTAGATATTTTACATTATTGGAAATGGAAAGTTGCAGCCTCTCTTTCTCAGGTGTCTTTGGCATCAATCCTGTTGACCCTGGCCATCATCATCATGGTAATTGTGAGGGCCGCAACGTTGGGACCGCAAATGTACTGAGCTAAGCATTGCTGTGTATCCTCATCTGCATTATCCACATTTAACACATACTACTGAAACACTCTTTAGACCTACTCAGACAAAATGGCAGTGCTTTAAACTGCAGGCTTATTCTAAAGATAGTAATCCTAAAGCTCATTATCCAGCAAGTGCCACAAAATATTCAGTAACTACTTTAAAACTGCTGTTCACAATGTATAGTTGTGAGGGTAACGAATGGAACTCTGGACCTGCTGACGGGCTCTAGGAATTAATTGCAATTGTTTTCTTCAGTATACAGTTCCTGTAGATGAACTGCATCTCATTTAACTGCATGTCATATTAGTATTATTTAACCATTTTGGGGGTGTACAAGGCAATGACAAAGCCTGAAAGTGCCATTTGAGATGCATTAACTTTTGATTCATCGTTCTGATTATTAATATGTAATTACAAATGTATAATTAAGTAATTTTTGGCCTAAAATAACATTCCATATTCATCAAATTGCCAACTGGAAAATTATCAAATCAAATTGATTTGTGGTAAAATGTTCCATTTCATGATACATTAAACTTCTAGAGGAGCACAAACAAAATAATGAGGACAGAGATTAAAACTCCTAACGTTAACTCTTATGTTCATGTGTTCAATAGCCCCCCGTCTGTGGATGCTTGGGTGTTTGCACGTTGGAATGCTATTCAAGCAGTTGGTGTCATGTCTTTTGGTGAGGTAGCTTTGAAGTAACAAATAAAAATAATCTTACAATCTTTTTTACTGTTCATCTCATTTAACATGAACATGTTTTTCACAGAATGTGCTTAAAAGTCTTATGTGAAATACATGTATGATATTTGCTCTCCAGCCTTTATCTGCCACCACAACAGCTTCATCATCTACGAGTCTCTGCAGGAGCCCACTCTGCGGAACTGGTCACGCATCACACACACGTCTGTGGGCTCTGCTGCCCTCATCAGTGCAGTGTTTGCTACCGCTGGCTATGCAATGTTTACTGGGTACACACAAGGTAAATCAGGTTACGCATAGACACTTGACTGCGTGTACACAAATGGTACACAAATTGTTTCTTATTTAATCTGCATGTCAAGAAAAATCAACGTTATTTCATCAATGACTGTTTCCATGCAGACATGGTTTATTTCACCTTGAATAATTAAAGATAATATTGTACATATTTTCAAATTATGTTTATTGTTCTCTTATACTAGGAGACATATTTGAAAACTACTGCAAGAATGACAACTTGGCCACATTTGGTCGCTTCTGCTTTGGACTCAGCATTATCACCACTTTCCCTCTAGAGTGTTTTGTGACAAGAGAGGTATGAGATTACTTTACTTTTGGATTGAGAATGTTTAAGTAATACAATGCTCTGTGCTCTGGGTTTATATATTCTTTATTTCTGCCTGAATTTTTACATTTGTTCACATATTCAAATAGGCCAAAATTTACCTTGCATTACAAAGGCTTTAATCTCTGATGCCCGCTTCTCCAAAAAACTTGCATATTTTGCAGACAGAAGGCATGATGACTGCTCACAGATTATCTTTAGAATCTAGGAGCAGCATCTATTAATTAATATGCAATGTTTGCATTGTGTTGCCTAGAACACATCTGGTAATGTTTTCTCTGACAGGTTACATTTACATTGACATTTACAGCATTTATCAGGTTATGTTAAACGTATAAATGCACTGCTAACATCTTGGTGCCATATACCAAAGCACACCTTCAGTGCTTTTATAAAGTCCGTGTCTCAAAAGATCAGAGCTGTTCTGGTGTCCTGAGGTGGGTCTGCACAAAATCAGACAGGTGGTCCTAATGTTATGGCTGATGGCTGTATTTTTGAGTGCTCAATTCTAGCTATTAAGAGCATGATTCAAATGTTCCTCATTTATAGAGAACATTCTGTATTTGGTCTTTCAGGTGGTGTCAAATGTCTTTTTTAATGGACTACTTAGCAACACTGCCAACGTCATGGTTACCTTGGTGATAATATCAGCAGTTACAGCGATTTCTCTCTCTTATGACTGTCTGGGTGTTGTACTGGAGCTGAATGTAAGTGTTGTAGATTATGAAACACAAAAACATACGATCAGTATTTCAGTTCGTTTTTATGCAAACATTAGAAAAACATTGACTTTATTTTAGAAGAAATAATTTTAAACCCTGATGGCCCCAGACTTCATGATCTGTTACATGTTTCACACTTCATTTTGATGCTTTATTGGATTGGTTTCGTTATAAAATCAGTGTACATCCACTTGGATATGTTTTTGAAAAGAATAACAGCAGATGTCAAATGGAAAGCACATTTTTCATTTTTCCCTGATAAAATCATAATATAGCTCTGATATTTACTGTATGTGCAAAGTCTAGTCTCAACAGCATACATCACACAAAAGGAAAAATCGTTTTCTTTTTTTTTTTAACTAAACACTTCCCATACTGTATTGTAACTGTTAAATATTACATTCATCTTTAAAAATAAAAAGCAGCCACTAGAATCCTGTATCTGTGAGTCATCTTTGCTGAACTGGGTGTATCTGTGTGTTTGCAGGGCGTTCTGAGCGCCACACCTCTGATCTTCATCATCCCCTCGGCCTGTTTCCTGAAACTCTCCAGTGGGCCTTGGTTTCAGAGGAAGAAGCTTATTCCAAGTCTGATTCTCATCGCTGGGGTTTTAGTCATGACCATCGGTTTGGTTATGACAGGACTGTTCCCTCAGGACTGCTCACATGGAGTAGAAATGTTCTACTGCACAAACACAAACTCTCACATTTTCACCACTGTGCCGGCCAGTACCACGCTACAGATCACAAACGTCACTCAGAACATCAGTCTTTTCTAACTCTAAACAGGGCTTTGGCTGTTGTAATATCCTTATATCACTGTTTATGTGGTTTTTATGACATTACTACTGTACCGTAAATATAGATTTAGACGGATATGTTGAAATGTACACAAATTAGACTGTTTAATATATTATGTTATGCAGATATTGTTGTCATACAGGTGAAATAACCACAATGAAAAGACACATGTGGGATATCTATGATTTTTTCAGATGCTGTTCGTGCATAAGAACTAAACCGTGAAAATGTCCAGAACTTCATGACCCCCCTGTGGAGCTCATAAGAGCTGCATTTCTGCCACAAGAGGTCGCCAAACATATATAAGTAGTTTGAGTTTTTGCCAATGTAACATCCATCTGTTCCAAAATTCTCAAACCTACTAAAAGGTGTCCGTTCCTATAACATCCTGCATTTCAGTATTTTTTAGTGTGTTTTGACTAAGTCAAACCCAAAAAGTTCTGTAGTTTTAATAGGCCTACTGCAGTAACGGTGTTTCTGAACGTTTCAACAGCATGACACTCAGATGCTGAAATATATTTTTGTTCCATCCTAATAATTAATCAGTTGTTAATTTTAATGAAGTCTAATGTCTAATGAGTATGCAGAATGGGCATGAACCCCAGTCATTCCACCCCAGTCATCGTTTCTCTTCTTTGTCCTCAACAGTCTAACACAGTCTCATCATTCCTCACATACCACTCTCTATAATCAGCAGGAATGGACCTGTGATCATGACCACTATAATCCAGTGAGTCTGGCATCCCGGAAACAGCCCTGATCTCATGGATTAGTGGGCAAGAGAAAGCGTTGCCCAAGGCTGGGAACAAGAGAATAGCATTAATGTTGGTCCAGGTTCAGAAATGCAAGCCTGTTGTGGGACAATTGGTATTTTACATGATTTAAGTACCTTTACAGGGTGCATTTCTATGCTCACAGTAATCACATATCAATATATCATGGGTTGTGAGTGACTGAAAGAGGGCGTAGGGCTTTGTGTGATTTTTTTTATTGTTGAATAAAACGTCATGTATCAGTATTTTATACTTATGCAGGGCAACACCACAGGGGTAGTTTCGAAGGGTAACCAGCATTCTGTTTTGCTAGATTGACTTTTGTGGTATTAGTAATGGTGAGGCTTTGTTGATGGCTAATGCTTTTGTGGAAAAAACAATAGCATCATATCAGATGCAGTATTTTTAGGCTACCACCCTGCCCCTCAGCATTTGTAGTGGACCCAAGAGGGTCCTTATTTGTGAGCTATTTCCATGGGTTATGTAAATAAATGTTCTCTGTCCCTTCTATCAGCTGTGATTTGTAAGCACATGGCTCGCAAAAGGGCTAAGAATATACAAATAAATCAGATATAAGTGTGAAATATTGGCGATGGTGAGGTCCGCACAGTGATCTGATGTTTATCAATAGCTGCCCCTGTCCCTCCAGACCCAGCACGTTTTCGTGGGATGAAAATAACTGCTTACGTTTACTCTACAGCATCACTGTTGCCCTGGCAACAAGGAGGCCGTTCTCATGGCTGCTGACATTCGTTCGGATCATACCACCTCACCCGCCCGCGGGGTGTCCCGGAGCTTCATACGGTTTAAAAAACAACTTTTTATATGGGGACGATTTACCAGTATAGGATAAATATATTTATTAAAAGTAGCTATTTATCGCTTGTCGTGTTTTCATTCCATCTCGAGCCTCCGCTATTTATTGATATATATAGCGAATCCCCGTTTTGCAACTTACGGGCTCTTCCAGAAAAAAACAGACTCGAGCTGTCAAATGCTTGTTGCTCGGGGGGGAAGTCGGAGCTGGAGAAAAAAAATAAAGTGGCGAATTTAGAAGATAAGAGAGAGGTCTCGGTTTATTTTCCCTACCCCTGATTCGGAACGGAGGTCTCTATTAATAAGCCGTCTGAGTTCTGGACGATTTTGTGTCGTTCTTGGCGCCTATTTTTGGCTTGACTTGTCCGTGGGTCCGTGCTGGGCGGCTGCGGTCTGGGCTTCGTGACTGTCGGGGCGGCTAGCAGCTCGAGGCGGAGGGGCGATGAGGTAAGCAGGTGGAAAACTGCAGCAAGTTGCTGTCTCAGGCTCACTCACCTCCTCTCCTCTTTTTCTGACTGTCGGTGTGTCCAGAAGTGTGGGTTTATGAAGGAAGGGTGGTGTAAAAAGGTAATCTTACGCAACCGGGCTGAGGTGAAGGCTGACCGGGCGAGCTAGCTCCTCTATCGTTAGCTCCGTGCTAACTGGGCTACAGTAAGTTAGCTCCAAAACTTGCTGTTGCTGGATGGACTTTAGCCTTGATTTACCGGCCGTACTAGCTATTCACGAAGTACAAGGCAACTTTAGCATAAAACCGATATACATACAACAAAAACTAAGTCTCACACCGTTTTCAAATCTGCCCAGTCACTCTACGACACACAGCTTGACTTCACTTTCATTAATACCTGTGTAACAACTGCTGAATAAACAAGTTAACTTCACCCCTTTACAACTAAAATGATTTTTAAAGGTGTTTTTGTTCTGTATACGTGCTACACAACTGTTTTAATCTGTAATTGCCAAAAATTCAGGCCTAAACTTCCGTGTAAAGTGTTTATGACCAATTTTGGGGGTTAAAATATTAATAACATCGGCCTGATTTATAGTTCATACACAAGAAGGCCTCGTCAGCAGTCGTACAGACTCAATCTGTGTTTCAGCTAAACGTGAAATCAGCTGGCTTAATAAGCTCAGAGCTGCTAAAGCCCGAGCAGGAAGGTCTTTCAGGAAATGTTAGGGCAAAAGGAAGGGTGAGGTTGGGTCCAGGCAATGCTTCAGCTTTCGTTTTTAGTTCACTGTGAAAAGGCCTGCTTTGGATCAGCCTGGGCTTGTGGTGTTGTATGAAAAATAACAGCCATAGTCACACCTTTTTACTTCTTAAGCGAACATTCCCTTGTACCTGTCTTCTTCCACCCGAAGTGGAAGCCTCGTTTCTGGAATTGGAAAGGTTTAACCTATGTAAATATTTGTTGTCTACACAGTCCATATGTAGGAACTAAGCTGCAAAACCAGTCAGTTTTCATGTCAGTTTTTGTGATGTCACAAAACCCAAATATTTCCATATGTCTCCTTATTCAGCCTACAGCCGTTTAGCTTTGCCTATTCAGTTTTAAAGAGTGTTTCAGCCTCAGGCTGTCTTTTGAATGAGCTGTAATTCAGGGCAGCATATCAGAAAAGAGATCAGTTGCATATATTAGTCTTAAGTGTGCAGTATCATAAACAGTCTGTTTAATTCTATGATGGGAAAATGGTCATGTAGGAATGAACTATGATGAATTATAAAATCTTTTTGGTGCACAAACCCGTCAAACATCAGGGGGAAAATTAAATAGAAGGAAAATGAGGAAACAGGCCCTTTGACAACAACTCTGACAATCAGTGCCTTTAATGGTAAAAAATTTGCCACAAAAATTTACTTTTTCGAATTACATGAACACCTCAGTTTGTAAGAACACCCAGTAAAGCTGCGATTGGTCACCCTGTCAGAAACACCATGATTGGTTAAAGGCTCATTTGCATATTGCAGCTTTCTGTATTATCAGTATTGCAGACACAAATATCATCATAACAATTAACATGATTATTTGTGCAGTCCTTGCTTCCATTAGCCCTATAGTTAGCAGTTATACTAATTTGATTTTAGTAGGCAACATATTTTTAGCACAATTGTTTTACAATTTGAACCGTAGCTGCAGTCTGCAAGCCACATCTGAGCATTGTGTTAAAGTGGGCTTGTTCTGTTTTTGTCAATGCGGTTCAGGTCTGGCCTAATTTAGACATGTCGCCTCTGGCTCATAGCACCCAGTTACAGCTTCACAACTTGACCAAAGAATCATACACTGGGGCCTTTATTCTGATCCCTAATTCATAAGGATGTATACATTTTAGTACAGCATAGGAAAAAAATAATATTTGAATTCTTTTGTCAAAATTTAAAACTGTACAGCTGATACTCCTCTCATTTACTGTCTTTCATGGAAAACTCTGTCACTGATCAAAAGCGGGCATCTGGGTGCATCCAGTGTATGTGTGGGTCATATGCTACCGCCACACCAATTTTTAAATTCAGCTGTTTATTTATTATGCACAATTAGCAGAATAAATGAACAGCATACTATACTTAAAATACAAATGAAAGACTTAATAGCTCTGAAGTCAGAAAAAGATTTGTAAAATTAATTAACATTTTGAGTATAGCCATGGTTGTAGATTGAGATACTCTATTTTGGATTAGATTTGTCTATTTATTTTATAGAACAATGTCATTTCATTAATATAATCAATCAAAATTACAGCCCGAGTCTCTGAATGAACTAAAATGTAATCCCTCATGCATTATGATGATGATGAAGAGGACATCACAGTTGCTTGTATAGATTATTTGTTAATAAATAAATAATTGCATGGGACTGTCTGTTGGGTCATAAAAGCAAAAGAAAAAACAATATTGTAGATCTTAATTTGAACGTTTTCTGTAGGCAACTACTGTGCCAATTGCTTAGAATTTTTTTTCAGTACCCAGAGCATCTGTTTTTTTCTCAAGGCCATAATTCTCACACTTCAAAGCCAATTATCATAGCAAAAATCCTGACACACACACACACACACACACACACATGTACACACACATGCACACTGGTTTAGTGCTGCATTCCCAGTGATTCTGACAAAGAGCAGTAGGAAAAAAACTGGAACACCCACACAAAGCCAAAGGTCAGAATATTGAACATCAGAATGTAAAACAGTACCTCAACCCACCTGCAGCCGGTTAAATTCACTGTTTACACACACCTACAGTAACTATAACCACATACAACAATACTAGAAAATACAAGAACTGCATTTATTTGTGATTTGTCTGGTGATGAAAGCTTTTTGTCTCTTAACACAGACATTTAGTTTGCAAATACAATTTGGTTCTTTCATTGCCTTCTGGGTATTTTAAGTTATTTTGAGAGAGAGAAAAACACAATTGCCCCAATTATGTTTTAATCCTTTGGGAGAACAAAGTGAGTTTCATTTAGATTAGTGAGATGATGCCCATCTGAAATAGGGTGATGCATGTGGCCTACTTACACTGCTGCTGTATTAATCTAGCTACGGTGGCTAGTTCCATACCAAGCAGTATATTCACATTCATATCAGTTGAGTTATACCCCCTAGGTTACCTCAGGACTACCATTAGAAATCATACATATGTCAGAATAACTGCTTTAATCATGACTGTATTCTCTGATTTGGATGTTGCCAAAGACAGTTGTGACAGTTGCACTATTAGTGAAGAATGTGGTGCCCCATTCTGGTTGAGTAAACTTTGATCACTTTATTGACATCAATATAAAAATACTAACATAGATAGCATGTACATTCATTTTAAGTGTATTTAAGGATATGACTAGAAAGTAGTATGTTTTCTGTAGTACAATAAGTAGGCCACATGCATCATCCCATTTTAGATGTGGTACAGAAGAGCTCAGCTGGTATTAAATTTTCATTAAACACAGGCAGAGACTGGCTCAAGGTCAGTAGCATTAATCAATCAAAGTCAGATTTATCAGTCCAATCAGCAGGAGGCTGGTGTATGTGCAAGCAGCGATAGAAATAGAGTGAGAGATGAGAGACACTATGGTGACAGATTGACATTACAGTAGGCTTTGCAGCATCATAGTCAATAACCTACCTTCCTTTCTTCCATGAAACTGCATAAGGAGAGAGCTTAGCACTTTTGCATTGCACCCTTGCACATACTGGCTTTAGAGCTGCTTGACTCTGTAGTTGTATATAAATCACAGTGATAGTAACGTGCTTATACAGCTATAGTTTAAACTGTATAGCTGGGGGCATTTTCTCTAAATGATCTTTCTTGCCTTTAGCTGATACCATTAAGTGTCTGTTGTCCTCAGCACTTCCTGTCTCTGCTGGCAGACAATGTGATTGCAGGTATTAAAGATTTGGCCTGCTCTGCTGTCCTGCCATTATGAGCTCAGATTGCTGAGAACTGCCCAGAGTGCACTTTAACACAACATGGTCTCACATGCGCCAGGCCAAGTAACCTAGAACCGTCTCCAACAGATTTTAAAAGATTACAGACCTAGTCACATAGTGACAAGGCAATCTCCATAATTGTGTATTCAGTGTAAGGGTAATTAACCTATGTTATTATTTCCTAGGCTTTCACATATCTGCTTCACAGGTTTAAAATATTACAAAACAGTGATGAAAATATTAGTATTTGGTATTTGAAGAGGAAAAAAGTCAAGGTGTTTGAAAATGTCAGCTGCCCTCCATACTGTGTTAACATTCTATGATGGATATAGTAAAAACAATGGTCAAAAATGACTTGGAATTAAATTTTGTTATATTAACATATACAGTAGGGTAAGTAATTATTTCAGAAATTTAAGATTTTGTTTTGAGATGCAGTGTCACATAATTTGTGGTTTGTAGGCTTGAGGCTGCATGCAATACCCCATGGTATGATCACCACTTGACCATAGTATTGGTGGAAGAACATGGAAGAGCCGCTTTCCAACGAAAAAAATGCCCGTTAGTATGCATAAGATGTGCCACAAACATGAGAGTCTGTTATTAAGCTACAGGCTGAGGAGGCTATTACTTGAGGTGGAGGACACGTTACACCCGTAACTCGTTGCACCATGGCAAATGTGGTAACAGCACACAGAAGCCTGCTTAAATCAGAGAAACTGATGTTTCTGGTCAGAAATGTGCTGACCATGTTCTCACTTTGGTATGGTTTTGAAAAATCACTTTTTTTTCATGCCTATAAATAATATCTTGCAATGTAAAAAACAAATAAAGCTCACTGTGCTAAGTCGGCCTACAAAGTACTGTTATTTTAGACTGCTATTACCATTAGGCTGAAATTAGGGTGAAAGTTTATTGCTGTAGAAGGCCAGTCAACATATGAGGATAGATATAGGACATGTGGTACACATAAAAAACACAGATTATAGGACACCAGTGTGTCCTATAGATGGTGAGATTGCTTACTTTTAAATTATTTGACAGCTATCAAGAGTATACCATCAATACTGTAGGCCCAAGCATATTGGTTTGCATTCATGTTTGAGTCAAACATGATACTTTATCTGTCCCAGTGCTGATCCTCATGCGGTGATAACATAAATAGGCTCTAATGTGGAACATTCTTTTCAACAATTAAGATGATCTTAACACTGTACTGCTTTTAGGAAACTGAGCTCAAGTGTGATAGTATCAAAATCTGTGGTCTGTATCCGTGCAGTCGCATGTTTGATTGTTGCTGGGCAGTCTTAGCCTGATTTCTCTGAAGTGAGTATTCATTCTCTCTGTTCAGCAGATCTCCCTGGAGTAAGTGATTTAATAGGATTTCTGCTCCATCCTGAGCTGAAACAGGTCTTGCAGATTGCTGTTTGCTTAGACATCTCAGCATAAAGAGTCAGTAGGGTACGATTCCACCAAACTTTCAGTCACAGATCATAATCTGTTTTTTCACAGCGTCCCCTGCCTGGTTATACAGGACTTAAAGAATGTTTAAAATCCCCTTTAAACTCACGAGAAACTGTAACAGCCAACACATCTTTGTTCAAAACTGGTTTATTCATTCATGTGTGTGAAAGGCAAACTGTATGTTGTTGAATAAGTAGGTGGAGCACAAAATAGATTAATTAGGTATGCTTGACCTTCCTTGTGGTCCATTACAATTATCACTTGACATTTTAAAATAGGGTGGGCTGCTCATTGGTGTAGTAGTGTCAAGGTGCCTAATGTTTGATGTTTTAAAATAATATATATATATATATATATATATATTATTTTTTTTCTCTCTTCTCTTTCTGTTTCCTCACAGACCATTATCAAGAAGTGCCTTTTACACAACTCCCTGCGTAGCTGATCTCTGGTCCCTGTCTGACTGTACCACCCACACTCCTCTCTCCCCACCTCCGTCACAGCACTAATCCCTCCATCTCAAACCATCCCTCTCTCCACCTGACGGGAGCATTCATTCCACCCCACAGGAGTCGACAGCAGAGCTGGACAGCTAACAGCCACAGCCAGGAAAGCCTAAAGAAAGGAGAAAATAACAAACTGAAACCTCTTTTAGAATATCCGAAGGAACATGCTCTGCAACAACAGTTCATTTTGCTGATAAAAGTGAAAGTCCAATGCTCTTCCTGTTTTCAGTGCCACAGAGCAACCCTGTTTCGCCTCTCAATCTCCTGTCAATCAAACAGACAGACGTGTGATTCAAAGCCAGCCAACCAATTGCAGTCTTTACAGAACAGTCAGACACTGAATATAGTGGATAAGTGCCCATATCTGATCATCAGATTTTTGATTGTTTAGTCAGTTTCACTGGACTGTCAGCAACATGTCTGTGGCATTGCCAGCTGTGCGTGACACTAAGTGGCTGACTCTGGAAGTGTGTCGACAGTTCCAGAGAGGCACGTGCTCTCGCAGTGATGAAGAATGCAAGTTTGCTCACCCACCCAAGAGCTGCCAGGTGGACAACGGTCGAGTGATTGCCTGCTTTGACTCCCTCAAGGTAAGAAATGCTAGGTGAATGCTTAAGTAACGTATGAATAATTACTGTATACCAGCGGTGTGTAAGCACCTTAACACTGCAGTCCTCTGGGATTAATGGGGATATAGTCTCTCTCTCCCTCTCTCTCTTTCTCTGTCTGAGTTAATCTCTCTGTCCTGCATGGTGCTGATCTGTCCTGCTGGATTACTTTGGTGGCTGAGGTTAGGGCTGAGCAATAGGGACAAAACTCCATGTTTCAGTAATTCAATACAGTATTAACATAATATAACATTAAATTACAACAAAATACAACTACATTTGTTTGTGATTTTGTTAAAAATAATAAATAAACTTTCCCGGTTTTACAGTACATTTTAATGTTGTATTCTCTGTTTCCTATATTTCAGGATTCAGCTTTAGAAATGGAGGTTCGGTTTTAAAAATGGAGGTTGAAAACCACTGAATTTGTTTAATGTTAGCAGTAGCACATTAGCATCTCTTCAAAACATGATAATCCTGTGTTTAATTACAAAATGCAAAGTCTTTAATTCCATATCGGGATAATAATACGCTTCCGGTGAAAAACCCATTTCTTAAGTGCTTTCATCCTAGTCTGCCCTTTAAACATCCCTGAACGCAACTGAACAAGCTTTCTGCGTCAGGTCTTCCCTAAAGCTAGAGGTGACAGAGGAGGTATTTAGAAAAAGAGACAGCAAGACAGGAGTGGATGCTTTTGTCTGCTGCTTGTCGTCCATAGCAGCTTTGTCACTAGGACAATCCTGTGCACGCAATTTGGATCATATGATGTTACTTTAGGGGTCTCGGCACATGATAGCTTTAAAACATAGACCCAGCTCTGTGTAGGCTTTTACATACACACACACACACACACACACACACACACAGAGGCACAGCCCTCAGTCACGGTGACTGTTCACTACCTCTTCTGACCCCATCATGTCCTGCTGCTCCATCTCACTTCCTCTCTCTTTTTTTTCTCCCTCGAATCCACCCCCCCACCCCCCCCGCCCTGTCTCTCTGTGCTTTGTTGTAATGTTGTTTGCCTGTGTTGTTTGTGCTGGCTGTCAGTCAGTCTCTGTTTGAAAGCCAGTTTTCTCTGAGAAGGTCTCTTAGGAATTGTGAAGGAGGGAGGGTGGTTAATGTTTGCATCCATGCAAGCATTTTTTGTTTTACAATAAAACTAAAAAGCAAATCAACCCATTGTACAAACTGACACAATACATTGTGAAATAAGCCTGTGCATGGATATTGATAGTATCTGATGCATGTTAGAAATGAACTGTCAGCAACATGTGGGTGTATAGCTGAGTAATGTTTTGTCTTTGTGTAAAAATTAGATTGATGCCTAAACCGTAAATCCTTCCTTATTGATTGGTGTCTAAACCTTAAATCTCCTAATGTGATTATGAAACATTAGGCTATTTATTGTGAGATTAACACTGAATTAGGGTAGTTATTTTGAAGCGTGTATTATTTGAAAGTTTCCAGTGATCTTCTGCATCATAAATGGAGCGGTAGGGCTTTCACACCCAGTGTTTGTGGTGCAGAGCAGCAGTCTCTGTATTCCCTAAGGAGAGAACTCTCTGTGTTCCTTCCCCTTATGCAGACTCTCTCTCTCTCTCTCTCTCTCTCTCTCTCTCTCTCTCTCTCTCTTTCTCTCTCTCTCTCTCTCTTTCTTTATCTCTATTTTGATCCGCTATCTGGAAATGATCATATCCTTTCAGTGATAACTTAAAGGCCGAGGGTTACTGAGCATTGGGGTCAATAGATTTTGCAGGTTGTGAGTTCCCTTGGGGTCATTGTGTAGGCACAGCAGTAACAGTAAAGAGGAACGGCAATGTGTTGTTTTGAAGGTGAAAATGTATTTTGAGAAAGTTTTTTTTTGTCCAGTAAATTGGTAGATGTTTTAAGAACACAAAGATTTAATTTTGTTCCATTTTTCATACATACTAAGAAAAATAACTGCTGTTTATGTCAAATCACGAGGAAATATGCAAAAGACATCATCATCATGATATGCCAGGAAATCGGCAGATGGCCAATGTTAGTTCAGGTGCTGCATAGTCACATAGTTTATAGGCCAAAGGTTATTCTGCATCCTGTTCAATGCTGCACACAGACCTTTCCCTGGGCTGCCCCCCTTTCCAGTCATGACATTTGCCATGACTACACATCTCTCTCTTTTTGTCTCCATCCCCCACCTAGTTCAGTGATGGTTAATGAATGGCATCTCAAAATTGTAGACGAGTCTGTAGTTCATAGCAAACAAACTACTTTTTGGATTGGCACACACATTTCATTTCATTTATTGTCTTTGTAGATATTGTGCAACAGGCAGTGTCACAATATAACTACCATTGGGATTGCATGGTGTTTCATACTGTCTCCAAGGATTGCCACAGTATGCATTATTACCAGGAGATTTGTTAAAGTGTCTACACCACATTTATGACATTTCATTGTGCATTATTTTAAAACTGCTAACAATCAAAATGTTTAATTACATGCTAATTACATGTGACAGCAGGGTGCAGTTCAGTCAACCAGTAAATACACGTCAAACCATCTATCAGCAATTGCTAAATATAATATGATGCTGCCAATTAAGAGGGAGAAGCTGGTTGGCATTAGTGTAGCTAGCATGATAACAGCTATCGCCAGAGAACAAACTTGATTTTGAAATTTAGATGATAATGCCTCAGGTATGAACTATATTGAAGCAACTGTTGTTGGAGGAATGGAAAGATGAAACCTGTTTCTTGGTGTTTAGGTATGTGAAGCACTTGGTGAACTTAATGTTAGCTTAGCAAGCACGCAAGCATGTTTGCCAGTTAAGAATAGTTCAGTTAGCAGGTCAAACCTGCCACACACCAAAGAAGAGGTTTGAAAAGGGTGGACTGTTTGAAATGGGTGTTCTGCTGACGTAAACATAGATGATGAAGACTCATGTTTCAGAGAACCGTTATTCGTCTGTCGTCATTTAATTGCCCGGGTTTCTCAACCGCTTCCACAGATGTTTTATATCGCCCTCCACCACCATGCGGTGATGGTTGATGATTGGGCCAAAATAATCACTGTATTATTTCATCAAATTAATTACAATTAAAACTGTTAAAACAACCTTTAAACTATTAAATAAATGGATGGATGAATGAACCATCAATCATTAAGCCCTCCATTTCTTGCATCTTTTTTTTTTTTTCTTGACAAACTCACACAGCATTTGTCTTTGGAAATATACTCTTCTTATTGCCTGCCATTACATTTGATGTAAGCTACATGTAACTGTGCTGCAGTCCTTGTATAAAATATTTAACCTTTTGACCAATATTAAACATAGATGTAATGACATGTCCATGCTCCATTTGCAAACTGCAAAAAACATGATAAAGTTTTTTTTTTCCTAGTAAATATGTTGGACCTGTATAGTCTGAGTAAGGACGAATAGCCTCTTTCTTTTCACTTCCGCGTGTTGTGTCAGCTTGGGAGTACTGGAAATATTGCCACCAGTCTAAAGGTTTTATAATTTCATTAATAAGCCTTTATTTTCATCAGTGTCAAATAGTGTGAGCACAGATGTGTCATACTGTACACCGTATGTGGGAGTGAAAAGCCTGGAAGAACTGTGTCTCATTTGCACATAACTTTATAGTCTAAAATTTCACTTGCCACAAACTGTATTGGAAATTTTCCTATTAGACTGTTAGTGTCGCAGTACAGTCTGATTTTGTATGCCATGCAGCACTTCCCCCCCAAGTTGAGTGATGTGTGAAATGTCTTGGTGTCCAGAGAATGTATTGTGAAAAAAATTTTGCATTAGAGTGAAGAGACCCAGAGACCAAGACTGGGCCTGTCCTACTATTAAATATTTAAGACTGTACTGTTTGGCCACTGAAAAAGAGGCTGTAGCAGTACAGTTGTGCTTTTTCAGCAGTCAGTATTGTTGCTGAGCTTCCAAAATAATGTGTAAAATTACACTCTAATTAGAGCCACTCCGGGGCTGAAAATCACCAGCCTTATTCCTGCCCTTGTTTTTTTCTCTGGGTGATTATCATGACTACACTTACTCTCTAGAACTAGAAATACCCGTTTTGCCTCTATTGTGTTTATCTACATGTGATTATCGTAACCATCAAATGTCCTAGAACTAGATATTCCATATTTGCAGAGTCAAAGTAGTACCACAGTCTGGATTAGGATAGGTGTTGATTGACCTGGGCAGTATGAATGAAATTATCATTACATAATTACAAAACTCTAGACTTAATTTTCCAACAACTTTATTGTTAGAAGGTTAAAATGCAGTGCTGCTTTAAATGTTTTTATAGGATTCTAAAGTTCAAACTTTAGCATCCTATAAAACTGAACTCCTGAACTTTTATCAGTGTTTACCTCTTTTATGTAACAGATTCCATATTGCAATAATAGCATGCTCACTGAATTCTGAGTGATAACTTAAACAACACAGTTGTCTTACAGTGTCTCTGCTCTGTCTAGCAGCTTTTCCTTACGCTTTTCCCCTGGGCTGAGGGTATCTTATTGCTTTTTAATAAAAAAGAAAGTAAATGTAAGCTGCTTTTTGGATTTAACTGTACTGCAGCAAAAAGTATAGACAATTTATATTTAAGTATTACTTAGTATTGCTAACACTTTTTATAGAAAACTTTTATAGAAAACTCTTTCTGTTTTTACCTCCTCTTCCTCACAAAATACTTCTAGGTCTGTGATTTTGGGCACAGCATGTTTAAGATCTACCCACAGTTTTTCAACTGTTTAAATAAGAGCTGTTCCAAAAGCTCAATTTTGTGTCATGTTGGATTTTAAGATATGTTTGGATGATATTTAGTGGAATCCATTCTTCAGTCTACCTGAGCAATGTTTTGTGTGTCACTGGTTGAACCCTTTTCTTAAGAGCAAGGTGTTATTTGCATACATCTTTAGTGCTACACTACTAATCATACCTTTTGTGATTGTGGCCATAAGAGTTTCATTTTTACTCATCAGTCCACAGCACTTTTTTCTAAAATGCCTCTGGCTTGTTTAGGTGTTGTTTTGCATACTTCAGATGTCAACTTTTGTGATAAGGTTCCAGGTACTCTTCCAGGCAGGAAGAACGGTGCTCAGCCTTCCTACAGGTTCTTTGTTGTTGTATGGGGGGTTTGCATTCCCTTCATAGTCAGTGTACAAGCAGTGCTATCAGAGTTTTCTTGGTCTTAACTAACATCATTTAATTTCCTTTCCAACAGTGGAAATCGGTAATTTGGAAGCACTATGATATGTTTTTACAGGCTTCCCTGCTTTGAATGCACCAGTTTACTTTATTTTCAGATCCTCAGCCAGCTGCCTAGAGGAGCCCATGGTTGTTGAGTGTTAACACAACGTTTGAAGAGTCTGGAATTGTCGTCAGCCAACAATTCCAAATGTTCTTGACCAGCCTGACCAGTCCTAAATTAATTGTGCATTCAGATTTGCAGAAAATTTTTTTAATAGTCTGTGTTAACTTATTTTTGCTTTGCACACACATGGACAAACACACACACACACACATATGCTCACCTTATTTGTATCTTTGAAGCGGTCATATGAACTATGGACCTCTCTGGGAAACTGGCCTTTCTTCTGAAAGAGGACCAAATTTTGCCGAATGGACTCTAATGTAAAAGGGCCCTCTGAGCTCTCACAAAACTTTACAGTTCTGTTCCAATATAGATAGATATTTGAGTTTGAGAAAAGACATTCGTCTTCACAGAGCACAGCTTTATTGCTGATATGACTTATCCGTTGATTCAAAACCAGAGGTGAGACAAAAACACAAATGAGATGAGACAAAAACACAAAAACACAATCAAGAAGCTTTTGTTTATGCAACATGTGTTGTGTTGTGAAGATCAGACTTTGATAGATCCTTGTTCTTTAAATAAAACAGGGTGTCCACTCACACCTGATTGTCATCCTATTGATTGAAAACATCTGACTCTAATATCATCTTTACATGAACTGTTAGAGGTTCACATACCTATGCCATTTGCAGATATGTAAGTTTGGATCGTTTTTCTCAGTAAATAAATGTCTAAGCATAATATTTCTAGAATTATAAAATATACATAGAACATATGATTTTCTTTATCTAATTTTAATAAAATAACGATTTATACAGAAGTGTAGAAAATTCTAAAAGGTTCAGAAACTTTCAAGCACCACTTTAAGTGCTGAAATCACAGCCGTTGGTTCATAATGTGTATATTGTATGGCCAGTTGAAAGTTGCATGATATGAGCTTTTCTGAGGTCACACATGAGCCAGCTGGTTTGCTGGAGGTGGGCCTAAGAGAACCGTAATCCGGAACTGCACTCTCAAGCCTGATGACATAAACAGTTAATGCTTACAGGCTGCTGATTATGTACGCGGTCATAAGAGGAGTCAGGGGCTCATCTGAAAACAGTCAATGGTAACTTCCTTAGGGAGTGCTGAATCATAGGCAGTATTATGAGGCAAGTCTGTAAAATCTGATCAAGGAAATCGATATTTATTAAGATAGTTTACCAGGGAGAGATTTGAATGAGTCTCCTAATCCTAAACTGTTAATGAAATTAGTTGTGTTTGCTGAAACTCCTTCATAACCCTTAATTATTTAGGGTGTATCAACGGGGGCGAAAGCCGGGAATTTGTGTTTTTGGAGTGAAGTCTCTCAGACATTATGAAAACAGTATGACTAACAATAGGGCTGGGTAATATGACAAAATTGATCGTTATTACAATGTGATACTTTAAGCATATCATTGATTTCTTGTCAGTACTTAAAGAACACGGTCCAACAGCATATTTCATTAAGAAGAACATAATAAGTTTAGTTCATTTGATTTAGAGTGCTCCAGTAAATAGAACACTAAATAAAAACATTTTATGTATTTGACTGGATATTTTTTGTTTGGCACCACTGTTTCTTTGTAACTGTTCCAGTGTCAGAAAAATGTCACCCGTTAGTCAGAGATGCTCTGTTCACCTTTGACCAACTCTTGTATTACCATTACCCAGTCTAACCAATACAAATCTCCTGACCGGGAACATGGACTCTCTTGAAAGAGCATGGAATAGAACTTCACACACACACACACACACACACACATACACTGACCGCCTCAGCTCTTCTTTTCATGTTGTCTGTGTAGTCTGGTTCAAAGCTGCGGTATTGACTGGCATGGCTGCATATAAATGCCCCGGCTCTTCTACCACCCAGACAATCAAATATGTTTTGACCTGTTCACTGCAGTCTGTCTAATATGTGCTATGCCCCAAAATTCACAGTATGCAGAAGTGCTTTTGATTTGCTTTCTGTTGGTATCACTGAATCAGACCTGTTTTATGAGGCCGTGTCCTTTCTATCATATTTGAAATTTAGCTTGTATTCAACACATCACATACATATTCATAGTCTTGCAAGTTTTTTTTCTTTTGTAATGTTGCTACATTGGCTGTTTATTAACAACAGTGCAGCAGTTCTCCAGTGAAAAAGCCTACACAAAGGAATGATGCTGTGACCTCAGACTGAGTGATATTATTTTAAATGCTTTGTTATTCTGTAGCATTTGCACTTGCAGTATTGCTTGTTTATTTGTCAAGTGTAATAGTACATTTTTAGTTTTATGTAATTATATTAAACATGGCTTCTGATTTTTTTTTTTACAGACCATGTATTTGTTTTTTTACAGACCTTTTTGTTGTTTTACAGACCATGTAAATATTGTCCTTTATACAGTGTTGTGTTGTCAATTTCTCACAAACAGCAACCAAAGTGTTCTTTTTTTATGAGTGATGCCCTAAACATGAAGGCTGGTATGAATAATCCTAATGTGAGAGTTGCCCAAAAACTGCATAGAATTCTCTGATCTGAGTGCATGCCTTGATTTTCAGGGTCGTTGTTCAAGGGATAATTGTAAATACCTTCACCCTCCATCTCACCTGAAGAGTCAGCTGGAAATCAATGGGAGGAACAACCTGATCCAGCAAAAGACAGCTGCAGCCATGCTGGCGCAGCAGATGCAGTTCATGCTGCCAGGATCCACCTTGCCTGCTGTGGTATGCTGCACCTGCTAAAGTCTATATTTAATGGCTAAACTCAGCTCTGATCTCCAGTATCTAATTTTTTGGCCTTTCTTTTTGACCTTGAGCTGTGTGTACCGTACAGTTCTACAGCATAAAGAAAAATCTCTTTAACCAAAGTAAGAGTTTCACAGAGCAACTTGCTGTTTCATCCATTTAATGTGTGAAAACATTACAGTAAATGTAGCCTTGATTAAAATACTGTATTATACCAGATATTAAATGCACTCTGTTACTTAAAATGAATCATTTCAGCTTGTTTATTTGGAACAGTTAAAGGGACATCTTGGCTTGATTATACACATTCAGTCTGTTAAAGTACCCGCAAGAGGTTCCTGCCAGGTTCTACGTGAAATTTTTAATTTTGGCAAGAGAACTTAGCTCAGCCTTTGGTTATTTGGCAGTTTGTTGCTATTGGATAGGGTTGCCATTTGGACTTTGAAGCCTTTAGTATTTATCTAATGTAAGAAATAATGTTACATTTTTTCGCTGATTGCATTTTGATCATTGTGTATTTTATCTCTGCAGTCTTCTTTTCCTGTTGGTCAGAGTTTGGGACCAGGGCCTGGAATCGGTTACTCCCCCTACCTCTCTTCTGTTCCTCATGGGATGGGGCTGGTTGCAACAGAGATGCTCCCAAGTAACCCTGTGATTGTCTCTGGAAACCCTGCTGTAGCAGTGCAGAGCTCAAACTCCTCTTCATCATCTCAGAAAGCACTACGTTCTGACAAGCTGGAGGTACGGACACACAGTTATTAAAGTGTTGATAAACATGAAAAGATACACACACACACACACACACAAATGCATACCTTCCTATAGTTATACATATACCCTCATGCAGTCCTAACAGTGTCATTGGTCTAAAGGCAGCTGCTGATGCCACTGCTCCTTGTGTGTACAGGTGTGTAGAGAGTTCCAGCGAGGAAACTGTTCCCGAGGAGAGACGGACTGCCGGTTTGCCCACCCAAGTGACAGCCCCATGATTGACAGCACTGATAACACGGTGACCGTGTGCATGGACTATGTTAAGAGCCGCTGTTCTAGAGAGAAGTGCAAATACTTCCACCCTCCAGCTCATCTGCAGGCACGCCTCAAAAGCTCTCAGAGCACTCAAAGCACTGCTGCAGCCGCTGCTATGGTGAGGCTTGGTAAACACACATATACAGTGAAAACACACACACCCTTCACAAGACTTAAAACCTCTCCTAGAGCCAGGAACTGCTGCTGCTACCCCTGCTGTGCTGAGAATAAGTACATACACATATACATGTACACACACTGTAATACAAGACTGAAACCCTTTCACAGCATAAAAAACTGTGCCGTTAGTTATGGTATGATGAGCCTAGATTCACTCCCTCAAACATACCAATCAAATGTGCACAGAATAAACAGATTGCTGTTTTATTAGATTCATTTTAAACATCAAATGGCAACCGCTGTTTGACACGGCCTCTGATCATGCTTGGTTAGTTTATCTTAAACATACTGGCTGATCAAGCCTCAAAATGTGGAAAGTACTGTATGTGTGTTTCATAGAGGGCATTTAACTTTAGGATCTTTAATAATCAGAAAACTGTCCTTTGGATTGTCATGGTCTTGTTGAGCAACTAATGAAGCATCATCAGTATTTACAGTTTCATGCTGTAATAGCGTTTCTGCAGCTACTGTTTTTAACAAAACTGTGCTTAGGACTTAACGAAGATAACAATAATTAAAACCTGTTTTGTTTGTGTGCATGCATATTGTTTATGTAGTAAACAACATTCAGGTTATTTCATTTTTTTGTGTTTTTTTTTCCTCTCACCTCTCCACAATGCAATGCTGCTCCCATGATGCACCTGTGCTTGCTGTATGTTAATACGCTTGACTCCCATTGGCCCACTGCCATCATGTGTTGGCTGCGTGCTGTGTGCAGACTCAGTCAAGTGCCAAAGTGCTGAAGCGACCCCTCGAGGCAACTGTTGACATGGTACTTCACCTTTCACCTCTGGCTTTGCATGGTCTTAAATCACTGTTATTGTACTGTGGCCACTCACAGATTTGATTTTGCTTCTTCATTTGAAATACAATAAAGCTCATCCCGTACGTGTGGCATCATGTACCCTCAGCTAAAGATTTACTTTCCGATCCTCAAGTCTGACAGGCCTAAGCTCTCATATTTTGTACATGTATGTTCAGCCTCTTAAAGTACTTCTAAGACATATTTAACTAAAAAGGAAATGTCTTTTACTTGGTTGTAGTGTCCAATGCATAGATATCAAGTGTTCATTCAGTATGTCATTCATATTCTTTTTCTTTCCCTATTTTGCTCTCTCTCTGTCTCAGGGATTCCCTCACAGCATGCTGCAGCCACTGGCTAAGAGAGTGGCTCTGGAGAAGAATGGAGGGCCGGCGGGTCTGTTAAACCCCAGTGTCCTGCACTACCAACAAGCTCTCACCAACACACCACTGCAGCCTTCTACTGCACTGTTCCCTACAGGTACACACACTCACACACAAACCTACATTTGCACGCACACACACATGCATACACTCACATACACACACACCCACACCCACACACACACACACCCCACCCACACACACACTCATACACAAGTTTCTTTCTAGTTTATGCTGCAGCACTGTGCCTTTACTGTCAGATTAGGTACACCTTAACGCAGCCTTTCTTCCATTCACATTTGTAAAGCTCCTCTAAGTTCCTCAGTTTTGTTTAATGGCTCTTTCTAGTCCACGCCTGTCTTTGCCAAGGCCTCTGTTGTCTGTGCAGTGGGCTTTGGCTTCTGTGGATCAGAAGTATGTAAACTACTTTGTAACAGGATGGCTGTATTAATTTTCTTTCTTTTTAACTGCTGCTCCAGGCTCAGTCTTGTGCATGTCTCCTGGACCTGGCATTGGTATGTTCCCCTTTCTTTCTCTCTGTGACCTTCTCCAATGACCTCTTTCTCTCCCCTGCTCTCGTTTTCTCTCATGCTAAAATAAGTATGACTAGACTTCACAGTTGGTTGAAATAGTCTTTAAGACACAGAGCCTCTCAAGTTGCTTGTTAGTCTTAGAATCCATGCCATCCTCAATGTGAACGAGCAGTGATCTGATGTATCCAACCAGCTGCATTTTGTATACGTGTTGTTTTGTCAGTAAGCACAGTGGTGTCCTTTCCTTTCGATACTTAAAAATATTTTTTTTCTATGCACGTGCAATGAACAAAAATAAAGCCTAATAAGAGAAATACTATACTCCTTAATTAATAGCACCAATTAGAAGTCACTCCTGACTCTTGAACTGAACCCCCCCCCCTCCAACTTAAACTGAATCCCTCCCACGCAATTAAGACTCATACACCAATCTGTGCTATTGCTGTGTTAGACAGTTGCTAGGAGATCGTATTTTATCACAGTATTTTGGTCTACAGTTGTGGTGGTCAGTTATTTTGTTTTAGTTGCACGCACTAGCCTATGGTATTGTAATATAGACTGTCATATAGACTGAGTTTTACAAAATTGCAAACATACAAACTATACAAAGTGTAGTGTAGAACTAGACTGAACATTTGTAGTTAAACTTAGAGTCTGGAAATGCATTTTTTTTAAAGCAGTTCATCATAGCATGCTCTATGTGTGTGTTTATTCATATGTGTGCATGTGCATTTATGTGTGTATGTTTCTGTTAGTCTTGACATTGTGGTATTTTTCATAATGTAAATCTACCCATATACTGATTGTGTACTTCACCTTAATACCCAGGCATTAATGCAAGTTAGATTGGCTATTGTCTTTTGTTACATATAATCATGGAAAAATCCAGAATAAAATACTTAAAATGTTAAGAAAAAAAAATGGGGAAGTAATGATATAGACAGGTTACCTGACTCGTTCATCCTTCTCCCTCTATTTTCTGCTTCGCTTGTTGTCTGCATGTCATCTGCTGGTCTGAATTAACAGTGGCTTTACCTTTTATTAGACACACACATTCACAAAAACACACATGCAGACATATCCCACACAATTCTGTGGTTACCGTAACGCTGCTCCTCCTTGTTCATTGCTTCCATGGTTCCCCTCCTGAAAAAAAGTTCCCATGATGCTCAGTGCCCCGCCCGCTACTGCCTCCGCTCCTGCTGCAAGCCCCTACGCTGCTGCTGCTGCTGCTGCCGCCGCGGCAACCGCCAATCAGGTTTGCTCCTTTACAAGCTCTCTCTCACTGCCCCCATCTACTTAGTTCTAAACAAATGCTGGCCTACTGCAGTACTTTACATCTTTTACATAGGTTTACATAGGCCAGACATCTCTCCCTTAGCACAAATCCATTTAAACATATAAGCTATCAAGAAGTGTTTCCTGATGGCTTATTGGTTGCTTTTCTAACTCAGGTCGAGCCCTGCTTAACAGGCTGGATTACATTATTGTAGCATATGGATTTTCTTTAAAAACCAATAAGCTGTGCGGAAATAAAATATGTGCCATATTTGCATTCAAAGTATGTGGTGTGTGACCCTGTTTTCTGGGTTTCATTTGGATTTAGAAGTCTGGCTCTTTCTCACTCTATATTGACACTGGTAGTCTGGGTCTGTAAGCAGTTCCTGCCACCTGACTCACAGCAACTGTTTAGAGCTCCCCTTCATGCAGTCTGTAGTCATGTTCTGCTGCTTCATTTATGTCATTGTTTTGCATGTGTTTGCCTTTATTGAGCTGCCCTTGTCATTGGCACAGTTTCTCTGGTTGGAGGCAGAACAAGAGTACACAATTGAACAGATGGACGCAATAATTTGTCATAAGGAAAGCATGATTTATCACAAGGGGTATCTACATATAGATGCTGTTTTATGAAGCTTGAAATGAAAAGGGAGTGTTTTAGCAAATTCATAATCCATGTGTTACTGCCCTCTGCTGGTCACTCAACAGGCGGTTTGCCAGAAATCAGGTATTACTCTCTAGATGTTTGCCAGAAATCAGGTATTAATCTCTAGACACCCTGATTTCGGCCCATGGATTTATTGGTGCTTCTTACTAGCCACTCATTTTCTGCTAGAAAAAGGCACTGCCCACCCAGTGATTCACCCACGCTTCATCACAACCCTCAACTCAATCAGCTGTCAGTCAGCATGGATTGCTATGCTTAGAATTATGCAGAGCTCACATGTGTGATTTGGTTAACATGATGCCCAAAATTGAAAAACAGGCTTACCTAGCTAATAGAGAATTCGTAACAATAATTTTATTAATAGATTTGAATGCTAGTTAAGGATGTTATCATAATGAAACATTGTCTATGACAATTAATTAAATGCCCTATTTACTACATTTAAATGTAGTTTTATTTGATTGCAATTGAACTTTTAGGAATTCTTCATTTATTAATCTTGACACTGTATGTGAAAAGTGTCTGCTCTGTTTTCCTTTTCTTATACAGTCTGGTTCAGGGGTGAGGAAGTGTCTGTTTATAAAATGAATAAAGATTTATTTAAGCATTTTTTTTCTCAAAAGTTTCAAAACAGACACCAATAAATAGAATTTATAGAAAAGGGAACTTGACCCCAGTACTGCCTTCTCATTTGTGTTCAATAAACCCCATGGGGCATCTAGTGGAAGGAACCAGGAAGTCTGGGGAAGTGCTAAGGAAACTTTAAATGGATTATGAATTTGCACACAAATTGAGGGGCAGTTGCTGCTTCAAAGAACACATATTAATGAATCACTTAATTAAAAAATACTCTTTTAATGAAAAACATATCAAAACCAAGATGTTTTTATTAAAAATACAGTAAGTAAAAAATCCAGTTTGTGAATTACAGTCTTCTGCATGCACTAAGTGCAAGACACGCCCAGTGTTGGAGGCACTTTGGGTAACTGAAACATTGTTTTTAAGTCTTAGGTCATCCTTAGCTGTGTGAGTTCCATGTAATTATTGGATCTGTGCTTGGAAGTTATAATTATTAAAACTCTGCTCAAAGCCGAGTTCTAATAATAAGTTCGGGTTCAGTTATTTGTCTCTCTTTTAAAAGGTTTTGGATAGTGTTTCTTTTAACATGGCTCTTTGTTCTTTTTGCAACAGATCATTTTGAAATAGAGCGCAGGAGAGGGACAGAGTGCCAGCGCGACATACACACACTCCTTAGACAACAAGTGTGTGGATACAACATCCTCAACTTACCAGAGCTACAGCTACATGCATGTTGATAGACACACACATACACACATAGTCTTACCATTAGATATTGCCTATTGGATTATGTTCTTGAAATATATCATACAAAAAATATATATATACACACTTAAATATATATACATAACCAAGTAAGTAAAGTAAAGTAATTTTAAGTATACATTTCTAGGAGAGTTTTACTGGAACAAAACCTTACTCTTTTTGCTTGTAGGTTTTAATACATTATAAAATTATACAGTTATACGCAGTACCATCACCAGTGTTGAGCAGGAGTTAATTCAACACTTATTTTACTGTGTGACTTGATTTGCACTTTTTTTTTTTTTTTAAAAGGCAGTGTCTTGAGAAAACTATTATAAGCCCAGTGTGTGGTATGCTCTCCCAGCCGAGAGCTGACGTACTGATGAATGAGAGTTCACATGTGTGGACAGGCAGCAGGGACGGACTGGATACCCTAGTGCCGATTTATGTCAGAACCATGCAGGAGATTGGTGCACAGCACGTGAAAGCTACATTGGAGAACGTCGGAGGGAACGGATCTGTCAGCTCCACAGCACCACGTAATGTCCTGCGCTAACGCTGCTGCACCTCTGCAGTGTGTACCAAGAGAGCGGCTACTCTGTTTGCCAATTTACTGATAGGGAAAAAAACATTTTGACCTTTAACAGTGGCCAAACAGAATAGTGATACATGATGTAGAACCCTTTAAGACTTGATTGTAAATCTGAAGTTTATTGCTGTGGCTGTTCTTTGATCATTTCTTTATTTGGAACTATTGAGTGAGTCATAATTTCACCACTGTAGAGGCTATTCTCTTGTTCTCTTGATACTGTGCCATTGGAAGAGAGTGACAAAGATAGAGAAAAACCAAGAGACAATTTTGTGTGTGTGTGTGTGTGTGAGTGTGTGTGTGTGAGTGTACTTTAATGTAGGTAATATGCCTGGGCTCGACAGCTAGACTCAGGGTCTAGAATTCCCAGCACTTTTGAGCTGAGTTCAGTTGAGCTGAGTTGGGCTGAGTTCACCTTGTTCCTGGTTTCTGGTTTTGTTTTCTGTATTTATTCTGTTCTGATTCTGTATAAGTGCCTAACAAAGTTCTAACTAGCATCTTACGGAGACAAATGAACTGTTCATGTTCAGTTATGTTGCTGCAATGTGTCAATCTCCCAAAAAAATGTAGAAGTTGTTTTAAAAATGAATGGAAGGTTGTTTATGTTATATACATTTTTTTTCTTCAGTCCGGTAAAAAAGCTTATTTGTTACTACTAAAAAACATGAAACGATGTCAAAGACAGCAGGGGTCTGCGTGTGCAGTCCGAGAGTCCCATTGTGCTGCTCATGTTTTCTCTCCTCTAACACGTGATTGAGCTCATCATATAATTATCAAGCCCTTCGTGGATTGAATCATGTGATAGGGAAGGGAAAGCTGCAGGCCAGTGGCTCTAAAGCTGAAAAACACCTGCTGTAGAGAATGCACAATCCTCCCTGGTTAGCACTTCTATTAATTGGGTAACAATCACAGATAAAACAGAACTTGAAAAAAGTTTCATTTTGTTTCAAATGCCATACTCAAATTTCAGCTTTTTATGCGTATGTTCTCTTTAAGATATATTTGATTTCCTAGAACATCTCAAGGTTATTTCACTCAACTTTAGTGTTTAACATGTATTCAACATAATGCTTAATAGCTATTTAATACTATGATTTTACAATACATCTTCATTTAAGGGTCTGTAATCAACTTTCTTTCCACGTCTGTATATGTTTGTATGTTTTCAAGAGCGTTTTAATTCAGGGCGGAGATATAATGCCATGTGAGAACTTAGACAATCTTCAGTTTAGATACACAAAGGCACTGCTTAAACTTTTACTCATTTAACTTCTCAGCATTCAATGCCTGAGGATAATTTATGTTGTGATAAGATAAATGAGAACTATGTAATGTTGCGCTATTGATTGTTGTTAATGGACCATTGTTGTATTCTGTTTTGAGATGAATGTAATTTATTTGAGGTAGGGCCTTGTTGTTCTGATGATGTTTTAAAAGGTCAGCTCTGTTCGCACCTCCCTCTTCTAAGTCACTTGACATGGGGAGGAAGAGAAAAAGGCTGGCTTCCACTTTGGTGGGCTACAGTTTACTCATTGAACAGGGTTAAGCATTGCTTTTGAGTTATACTGAAAGTGATTTGATGATACTGTTGTGAATCTAATACTTTTAAGATAACAAAATAGTTGTTGAATGTTTTGAGATTTAGAGGTGTTTAACTGTGGACAAAGTCTCTTTTTGTCAAAGAGGGAAGCCTAGAAGTGAGCAGTGAGCTAGTAGCCAGCCTAGAGGAACAGGCCGCAGGTGCCATCAGCCTGCCAGTCCCACCACAGGACACATCAGCGCAGGCCAGGCTGGAAAAGTGCTCATATTATGTCAAACTAAAGATATACATTGCATTTCATTTTATAGAAGTTCACTTTTGTGTGCTAATATTTTAGAGCAGTACTAATTTGTTAATGTGACCGTTCAGAATTGCTATGGAATTGCTTGTTTTTGTAAGTGATGTTACTTTCTTTTTTTAAGATAATAGGTTAAGTAAGATGTTTTCCCTACCACTGGAAAAAAAAAATACTTAGTTCAATGCCTTATTGTTATGATGGACCATGCTATTTAATTGAAAAGATGTTAGTCTTAAGTTTCTCACTTATACTACCAAAAAAAAAAACAACAGCAAAACATAAATCAAACAGGTTTATTTTCTATGTCCAGTTAGAAGCCTTCATGTTAAGCAGTATAGTGATCCTGTGACATGACTGTAAAGGATCAAACACACCTGACATTACATTATGGTTATGGGTAAGAATTTCTCAACCTCCTGTTCTGTTGGGTAATTCAGCCTGATGTTGCATGTCAGTGCTGAACTAATGTACTGAATACGTGAATGTGGCCCATTTATGTATCAAATGGTCTTCTGCTCTCTTAGTATCAGTCTGGTGGATCAGAATTTCAGAATGTGATTTCTCTGTGGACTGTTGAAAGACATTCTGAACAGGTTTATGACCGGTTAGTATATTCACATGTGATGTTTGCCTTATCTTCTATGTGATGCTCTTACCATTTCTTGTCTTTAAGCATTATCTTTTTGTAATGCAAAAGATTGTATCTGATCTCCTAACACCTAACAAACACAGTTTCCATAAAGAAATTCTGTAACAACCTGATGCTAAAGGATGCGACAGATAAAAGCATTAGACAAAAATCATTCTAGCTATGATAGCCCATAATTTGTTTCTGTTCTGAAGCTTGTTCTCCATAGCTAGAGTGAGCAAGTGGGCTTACAGCCACTGAATAGCGTGGAGGCTGGATGTGTGGCTTCTAGGTGTGGAGAACAGACGTTCAGTCCATAGCTGTTTGTCACTTACACCATGTTGGTTTTCTCACCTCCACCCTGCTCCATACAGCGCCACTTTCAGGGGAGGAATCACAAGCAGTCAAGTTCCATTCTGATTGATTTTGCCACACATGATAATACCCTTTTAGGACTTTTTATATGCTCTTTTATGTAATATTAAGTAGTTTATTGCTTTGGTTCCCTAAACATACAGTATGTAAACTGTATTGTCAGAACAATTAATAAAATCTTTTAATGAATACCAAGACATTTTTTTCCTTGTGACTATAATAAGGCTTAAACTATTGACCTTTTAATGATTTATCAATCAAATGTTAACTAAATGACTCCCACTCCACACATTATTGTATTTTACTCCTGATTCTTACATTCAACTTTCATTAACCTGAAATAATTCAGTGTAATTTTTCATATTACTCTATAAAATGATATAAATGCAGTTACACTGAATATCTACTTACTGTATAGTATGTTATTTCAGGGTTAAAAGAATATATTTTGTGTCTGTCCCAAATTCCTGGTCAATGTTCTAAACCTCCCCAAAAATCTGCAGAATGCCAAAGAAAGGTGGGTGACCTCCACCCAATGATGAAATTATTTCTGGTGATAAAAATCTGAAAGGTAGTGAGGTGTGTCATACTTTCTATCTCGTTATTTTGTACAAATGTTGAAGATACACCAGCAGTCGATTAATTATTTGTCAAGTCTGTTAAGATTCTGCGGTGAAACTCCTTATATGGAATTAAATATAATATAATGAAAATCCATAAAATAGTTTTTTAGAAGCCATGTGATCCCTGATTTGAGTTCGGCACATGGAAATAAGGAACAACATGCTGGAAAATGTCAACTCTGTTACTGTCAGTTCTCTTAATTTAACAGTTTAACAGATTTCAAAATACATTTAAGCATTTGCATTATTTTACATTTAATGTATTCTATATCATTTTAATGTAACTGGTACATTTGTGGTACATTTATGGTGTACAGTTCCAGGTTAAGACAACTGAGTAATTTCAGCTCTAGCGGCAGAAAGGCAAAAAAACGGCAAAAATATTTAAATTCAAACATGACTTTAAATTCAGTTTGAAATCATTCATTTTAGACAAAGAAGGTCAGGATGAAGTAAAATAAAATGGGAAAACATATACAGAGAAATTAAAGAATTTGGTAAAAAGACAACCAAACATAAATGCTGCCAGAAACACCTACAGAAACTGATGCATCTGAATTCCCTCATGCAAAAACTCAGAAACAGATCAAATCATTTATCCCTGGACCATTGTCAAGGCCAATGAAAAATCACATACATGCACCCAGAGGGCCACCTAGCTTCTGGCCACTGTGTAAGGACATGCTGTGGGACCTCTTGATCAACTCTTGTTATTTAAGTCAACTCTGTTACCAACAGTGTGGTTAACTCTGTTACCATCAGTGTACTTTTTTAGCTTTTGGCTTTAAAACAATCATTAGATGAGTTTTTTTGTCTACAAATTGATTAGAAGTTGTGTCACAACAAACGTTCTTTCATTTCATTTATTTTTAAAGCTATTTTAAGGAACCCTTCCAGTTAAATGTGTTGATTGTTCAACTTTAAAAAGTCTCCATCTTGTTAGAAGTAAAACTGAATGAAATGCTGTAGAGACAGATATTTTATTGTATTATATTTGTGGACAATACACATTTGACCCAATTTGTCTGTATCAGAGTTCACCAATTGCTCTGGATTGTTTTTCTGAATAAAGATTTTAAATCTTACAGGTTTAAGATCATTAAATACAAAAAATGTATAATTTAAAGTGTCTTTTATTAAAATAATGAATGTTTAATACGAAAAACCTTACTATTTCTGTCTTCATTCTATACTCAAAATGTACCTATAAATCTGGAATGGGCCATCTGCTTCAAAATCCAGTTCTTACGTGCCAACAGTGAACACCTGGAAAGTAGTTTTACTGTTATCAGAAGCACACAGTGGATGTTAAGGTGATTTTAAACATGTTGATTTTGTTGTGTATGTGGGTCATTTTAACACATCTTGGGAAACTATAAAATCAGTGCAACTCATTACACTAGTGCAAATATTAACATAGCTACCACTTGACCACATGCATCTCTTGATTATAAACCAGCATAAACATTAATGTAGCTCTAATACACGACTCTTCATTAAACCAGTAACTCATTACACCAGTATAAACATTAATTTAGTTCTACATTACACCTCGTTAGACCAGCGTAAACAGTAATGTAGTTCTACATTAAACCATTCAACTCATTACATCCGTGTAAACATGAATGTAGCTCTACTACACGACTCTACATTAAACCAGTAACTCTACACCAGTGTACACATTAATGTAGCTCTACACTGAACCAGTAACTACACCAGTTTAAGCATTAATGTAGCTCTACTACACAACTCTACATTAAACAAGTAACTCTACACGAGTGTAAACATTAATGTAGCTCTACATTAAACCAGTAACTCATTACTCCAGTGTAAACATTAATATTGTCCTACATTAAACCAGGAACTCTTTAAACCAGTGTAATCATTATCGTAACTCCACCACACGACTCTGATACACTCTGAACAACACTCGCTTTAAAAGGCGCACGCGCTCTGGAAGGCTTTGCGTTTCCATAGCAACAGAAGCCGGCACCGCGCCATTGGCTGAAGGCTGAGCCCCCCCACCCACTCTCCCCCCTCCCTCTCCTTCCAGCGTGGCTGTGCGCGCTCCCGGCCACTCAGACGCGTGAACGCGCCCGCCGGGGCCCCCTCGCACGTCCCGCCGCCAGCCTTCCTCCTCCTCCTCCTCCTCTTCCTCGTCATCATCCTCTGTACGGCGGCCGGGAGGGCGCAGCGGACGGCGGCGGGTCCCCACCCGTGAGCATGGCGGCGGCGGGCGCGTCGGAGAGCGGCTGAAGAGGAGCGGAGCCCGAGAAGAAAATAAAGAAATAGGGGCGGATATAGACTCTCTCCACGCTCTCGTGTTTTTTTGCATGCCACATCGAGTCGTTTCTCAGTCTCGGAGCTTCCACTCTCGTTCTCGTTTTATTGCTCTTTCTTTTTTTTCCGCAGGCGGCCCCCAGCCTCTGCGTTTTCCCCCCTCTCTTGCCTCTCCCCTCTCCCCCTCTCCTCTCCTCTCCGGAGGTTTAGGATGGTGAGCTCGGCAGACGCAGGAGCCCGGGTGAAGCCCCCCGCGCCGGGCGGAGCGCTCTGCGCGCCGTGGTCCGGGAGATGGCTCCTGCACTGAATCGCTGCTGCGGGCTGCACGCCTTTGTGCGCGGCTTGTTTATCTCGGCCAGCTAAAAGCAGCAGCAGCAGGCACTCGCCCACATGCCGGACAGCATGGGAGTGCCGCTCTAATAGCCCCTCTCAGCCTGCATAACCCCCCTTCTCCCTTCTCGTCTTCTTTTTTTTTTGGTTTACATGTCGAATGCGTGAATAGCCTCTTCTCCCCTCCTCTCTCTTTTTGTCCTTTTTTTGTTGTTGCTGCTGAACGCCGAGGCCATGCGTGAGTATAAGGTGGTCGTGCTGGGCTCGGGCGGAGTGGGCAAGTCAGCCCTTACCGTGCAGTTCGTCACGGGCACCTTCATCGAGAAGTACGACCCCACCATCGAGGACTTCTACCGCAAGGAGATTGAGGTGGACTCGTCCCCCTCTGTATTGGAAATCCTGGACACGGCCGGCACGGAGCAGTTCGCCTCCATGAGGGACCTGTACATCAAAAACGGCCAGGGCTTCATCCTGGTCTACAGCCTGGTCAACCAGCAGAGCTTTCAGGACATCAAGCCCATGAGGGACCAGATCATCCGGGTGAAAAGGTGAGAAGATAGAGAGGGTGTGTGCGTGTGTGTGTTTGTAAGAGACAGTAGGCCTGCAGCAGTCTGACGCAGCTGCTCTCTCATCCTGCAGCACGGACTGCTGCTGCTTCTTCACCCACTCCCACGTCCTGGGGTGGAGGCAAACATGTAGACTTCTCTGCTGCTGCAAGTCCTTACACTGTGCTCTCATTTCATAACAGTAAATTACTGCATTCCATTCCACTTACAGAGACTGAGCAACACTGGAACATGAGAAGGCCTGCTGCTCCAGTTAAAGTCTTTCATACTCCTAGAAATGAGATTAATGGGTCTAATCAATCCCCTGAACCCTGTGATTATTATCTAGTTATTAATCTGAAGGCTTGTTATGCAGCAACTGCTATAAATAACTTATGTGAAAGTCATATGCAAGTTGTGACATTGAGGAGTGAGGGCCCATGTACAGGCCACTGGAGTTTCAGGGGTCTAAAGACATGTTGCTCCTGACCGCAAGGGACACAGAATGCAAATTTTGTCATAAATGCCTTAGAATAGGTTGAATTTTCTTGGACCAACCTTTATAACACAATTTGTACCTCTGGCAGCCCCAGCAGTGTGTCAGTGTGTAGTCCTGTGTGTGTGTTTCTTACACTGATATTGCCACATGTGCATTTTACAGCGTGGGATCAGCTGGTCATGGCCCAGAGAGTCTGAATACACAGGAAACACTGGAAGTGCTTAGCTTCCCCTGTAAATTCCTCTGAGTGCACAAGCTAACTGTGCGTGTGAGCCAGAGCGAGAGAGAGAGCGCATTTATGAGTGTGCGTCTCAGCAATAAAGAGTCTTACACGGCACCGTACACCCATCTGAACTGCAGGTGTGGGCCTACTACATACTCCGCTACTGACACACTAACACTTCCTCTCCACAGGCACTACACTTTTTAATTTAAGCAACTGTAAGTGCTTGCTGTTTTGACCGCCTAAAAGGAGATCATTTCAAGGAGAGTAGCCGTATTTATTTCTCTGTGCCCAGTTAGGGCCTTGCAGGCCTCGATATCCAGGCCACTGGAATGTCCTAGAGTTACTGCAGCGCCACAGGAGCACAGGCGCTTCCCTTTGGAACCTAAGGACCCCAAAACTGACTTTTTACACCAACGTCAGCACCAAGATCCCAAGGTGCAAACTATTCATAGAGTTTTCTTGTACTTATAGCAAGACTGTCTGTCAGTAGAGGGAAGTCTCAACTAGACTTGGCAGAGCATTAGGAGGCCAACTGCACAGAGTAATTTGGGCTAATTGATTGCTTGTCAGTTGCTTCAGCTCGGATAAATTTGGACAGGAGGGCATAAGTCTCCTCATTTGAAGCTCAGAATATGTTTCAAATCTCAGACAGGCACAAAAGGAACACTCCATCGTTTTTATACCTCATCTTCACCTGCTGGTTCTGTAACATATAATTGACAATCACGGACGATAATGTCCCTGTACCACTCGCAGAAAACTATTTTGATAGAAGCCAATGGCACATGTTTCAGCAGCGTAAGGACCAGTAGGCCTGTGCAGTTCCTTGTTCTCATCAATACACAACTTATGCATGCATTTTCAAGTGGTTATTGAATTTTCCATATTAGTTAATGAATAATACCTCTTAAGATTAATGACTTAATATTAAGCCTGCAGTTTAATCCTTTTTCTGGATGGTAGAGCTGCTCTTTTGGGATGATCATAAAATGTTGGTATTGTTTTCCTCAACGGGGCGTCTGTAGAAGTAGAGAGAGAGAGGGATTGCAGGGCAGGAGTCCAGGCTGTCTGGAAATGTACAGGACTGGGAATATGAGGGACAGGTGGGGTCATGCGGGCCAGTGATGCAGATAGAGGGAAGCTCTCAAGAGTGCTTTAGAAGGAGGCACAGAAAAGATGCTTTAGTCGGTCTCTGATCAGAACAAGGCCCAGGTCCAGAAGGGTTTAGGACAGAAGCATCCGCTCCACGCTCCCCCTCCCTCTTAGCTAGTGTATATCAGTGGAGTGGTCATGTATTATATATAAGATGTGTCTGCTTGGGCTGCTGTTGGTCTGGGCCGCAGCAAAAAGAGCTGCAGTACAGGTCTGGCAGGACAGAGCCCAATATGTGTCTATGTTAAACTGTAATAGAATGCATATATACGCTCAGTTTTCTTTTCTGAGTTTCTTATAGCAATCGTTTTACACTATCCTTCCACCAAATGAAATGATTCCACTAAGATATGGTTGGTATCAAACACTTGCTGCTTCTTTGTGCACTGGAGCAATTATAGCTAACAAGTAGCAGAAGCGCTTGATTCAACCTACACTGAATTTTTAGGTAATCTCAAATAGACTGGACTGGGGTGTATTTCTGATGCTGTATGACATTCTGTAATGTATAAAAATACACCAAAGTCATTAAAGCCTGACCTGTGGTTATACCTTTGTCCATTTTCATAGATGATTGTATAACATGAAGTGACAGAAACCACATGAGTAGAATAAGATTTTAACAATGTGTGATGAGGGAGCGGCTTTAATGAGTGTATTACCATTGGTTTGACCAATCGAAGCCTTTGTAAGTGCACATGACCACCCCCGGTGTGTCACAAATGGCCTATTGCTCACCATTGTGCAGGTGCATCATCACTGTTTATGCTTTCATTTCATTTAAATGTTGTTCCATACAAATGCAGTTTATTTTTAGTTGATCTTCCTCAATAAATAGACTGCTGTGTGTTTTATTTGCTGCCATAGCCTGGAGGCAGAGGCATGTGTTTTTCCTCATCAGCCGTGCACCAGCGTGCTCTATCTGATCTCACTGTGTTTAGCACGATCTAACTGGAGACACTGTCTAGGAGGATGAGTTCATCTAGTTTTGAGTAATACATGCACTCTCAAGTCATTTTTCACTGTCTGAACAAAACCTCATATTTACTGAAAAGTAATTTCACTGTTGCGAACAGTGTTTCAACTTCCAGTTCAGTTTATGTAACCAGATGTATTTCTTAGTCAATTTGGGCCATTTCTATTGATTTAAAAAATTACCTGACATTATGTTAGCTGTTATTTTCTTTTTCTTTAAGACAACAATAGAGATATAAGTTTTTGTTCTGACAGCGAATAAACCAGAATTTCCTCAGTCAATTTATTAGATATAAATAAATGGATAAATTTGGAGAAATGCCTTTTAGAAATGTTGAAAAATTGAAGACATCTCCTTGTGTCACAAATTTGGCTGATCAGCTAGTCAGCCCTGTTGATTGTGTTTGGTGCGTGAAATGTTCTTAATTAGTTTTGTGCTGGAGCTGCATGACTTTGGACACTGTATGCCATGCTGTCGTGTGTTTAAAAATCACATCATTTTTTTGCTTAACTGTTTTACTCAACTACTCATCAGTTACTTTTAACAAGGGCAGAAATTCATTCTGAACACTCCACTTACATACATATAAACACAGCCAGAGACCGTTCAGAATCTTTCTTCCTATCTCTCTCACCCTTTCCTTCTCTCTCCTCTCTCTCCCTCTCTTTCTTTATCTCCGTCTTTCTCTCCTCTCTCCCTCTCTTGCTCTCTCACTCCCCCTCTCTCCCTCCTCTCTCTCCCTCTTTCTCTCCTCTCTCTGTCTGACTCTCTCTCCCTCCCTCTCTCTCCCTCTAGCTTTCTTTCTCTGTCTTTCTTTCTCTCCTCCCTCTCCCTCTCTCTTTCTCTCTCTCTTTCTCTCTTTCCCTCTCCCTCTCCCTCTCTCTTTCCCTCTCCCTCTCTGTGTGGGTGTAGTGTGTAATCTGTACTAGTTGTAATAGGCACTAGTTGAGCGTTTCGCTGTGATGGCCACCATCTCGCCACATCACACCACTCCCTCTCCTCCTCTTCCAGTGCACTGAATCCCCACCCAGCAGCAGCACTAAACACAAAGCTTGAAACACCCCTTCACACACGTGCTCTAACCCCCCGCCATGAAAGACATAAGGTCTCCAAAGTGACTGGCATCTCCACCCCCATGCATGTGCTCATTGCCCACAACAGCACAGCTCAGCACGCTCTGCAGTGAGACCACCACTATAATCAGTGATTTATTTAAAGAGTTGCATGTTGGGGTGAGCATGTGTGAAGCTTCGTGTGTGTGTGTGTGTGTGTGTAGAGATTTTTTTTTTTTGGGCACAGGCCCATTTGGTGTAAAAATAGTTCACTGTGGGGCCAGGGCCTCACGCGTGACAGCCTGATTTTCACACAGTCACAAACCTCTCGCAGACACATGCACAACACCCCTGACCACCTGCAGAGTTTATGTGGTCCTAGCCTGCCTGGCCTTGTGTATATTCTGTGCTGTATTAGCACAGTACTCTATAAAAAAGAAAATGTTTTGAAGGGATTCTCAGGGTCACGCTTCAAATCGTTTTTATTTGAGTCTTTCTTTTACTGCATCAGTAATTAATAATAATTACTGAATAATAAGGTTACAGTTAATAACTCAATAAATCTAGAATCTAAGAGCAAGTTTGTGGAATTGATTTACATTAGTTTGTCATAACCTAGTATTTTTTATTTTTTTTATTTTTTGCTGAACAATGTTTTTAACTAATGGACCACTGAAACGATTCAACATTTAATTGCAAAAAATCATCTTATGCAATTGATGTATCATCTTATACATCATGAACATTCTCTTTCCTTCTCCGAAAGCTACTGATTTGTAGACAGTAGATGCGTAGAGAATTGCATTTAAACTGTATTTATGTTCTGTATCAGCAGGTCTTTAGTGTAGTGCTGGACCAAGAAGCATTTTACAGACTTAGAATATTTGTTGGAATGTGTGCTGGAATAGTCATTCTCAAAATTAACCTTAACCCTCAGCGGGGGAGTTTTTGTGTGCCAGCATTTCGCACGAAAATTTGAGAATTTTTATAGTGCTTTATTGTTGTGTATTCTCTGGTCGCTTGATTTTCAAGACATGGGGCATGGCTGTGTGACGTTAGAACTGCTGGGCCGCAATTTCACCACAGCAGTTTCTGGCCAGTGGCAATATAGGCAACGTCTGATGTCTCTTTGATGTCATATGTCTATACATTTTTAAATAAAGATGTTAATGGTCTGAATATTTAACAGCACAAACCATTGTGAAAGCGGTTATAATGCTGTAGTAGTCATGAGTGAATAAGGGAGAGATGAATACTCCATAAATAAGGTTTACAAAGGCATATTACGAAAACAACAGCTTGGCAGTGTTATTTGCCAGTATTGGTTTGACACAAGTATGCGTTTCTTTGTTGTATCTGTTGTGCTTTTCCGTGTACTGCATAGTATTTGCCATGTCTATGTCCGAATAAAACTTCCTTTCCTGTCCACTTTCCTTGATTTTGACTGATCAGGTAGTTCAGGTCAGGTCTACTGGTGTATTCAGACACAGCCCGTGTTCTGTGTGATTTAAAGGGGACCTATTATGCGAAACTCACTTTAGTTAAAATAGGTCTATGGGCTATACAAAACATGTTCATGAAGTTCTTTGCACAAAATCACTCACATAAAGAGATATCACCAGCTCTATTCTTCACAGGTTCAGGCCCTTTCAAAACGAGCTGTTTGGACCGAGGGCCCCATATAACGTCAGTAGGGGGCCAATTTGCATAGAACCACCCCTCATCTGTCGAGACCCCACCCACTAGCCTGTTGCTTGTCACCTCTTTTAGCAGCCATCTTGGGTCTTTGCAGCTTTATGTGTGCTGAATTCAGCTGTGCCTGACCACTGCAGTGGCAAAAACTCACTTCGCCCAGCTGGCCAATAAACTAGCGTCCGCTATTGGTTAAGGCAAAGAAATGAAAATACACCAATCACAGCGTAAAATGCGTGGTTTGTTCCCGTCGACGTATACGGTAAGGCGTGCTCCGCTGCACCCCAACACCAGATTAGTTAAAGATCCACCATTACGTCTGCTAGTTTTACGAGCACAGATAAGCTGAGTGCACTGTCTACCGGCACACATGAAGTGTTGTGTTTATCTTGCTCTGGGTCCAACTCGGGGTCGAACATGTAGGGCTGGATACCGCCTGTTTTCTGCCTTTTCCACGTGTGTTAAGTGTCCCAATAATTTTCCCACCTAGTGTGTCTCTCACTCTTACTCCCTCCCTTCCTTCAGCCTGGTCACCATACAGGCTAGGACCACTGTCACAGATTGAAGGGATGGAAGGAAAGAAACACACACGTTCACTGGTGTTAAGGACATGGATTCTAATGTAGAATCCAGAAGTTAAATGCGCGGTTTAAGCATGGGATGGGTGGGGTGTGGCCAGCAACAGCTTATTTGCATAAAAGGGACAGAGCCCTTAAACGGCTCGTTTTGAAAAAGACCGAAACTGTCAAGAATTAAGCTGGTGAAATCTCTTTATATGAGAGTGATTTTGTGCAAAGAACTTAATGAAAAAGCTTGTATAACTTTTTTTTTTTAAAGTGAGTTTTGCATAATAGGTCCCCTTTAATTATCCATCCACTGTCAAATGTTAAAAAAGCTGGAAAAGCATAAAAGCTGAAAAAGCTGAAAGATTATTATTAACATGTTGTGTCAAGAGTTAGAATACGTTACAATGTTCTTTTTTTTACTTTTCCAAATAACCCAGGTGGGTCAGTATGTTTCGGTGGAAAATGGTTAACGGCACACCTGTGTGATGCTACACGCTGAAGGGTTCAAATATAATATTTAGATTTTTAGAATATAACCATGAATTGAAAAAATGATTTTCTTCATTGCAGTTCAAAATATGTCCAGTAGGGCAAAAGTTTTCCTCACACACTAAATTCTGCTGTAGAAGTCTCAACTGTGGCATCCCTTTAGATCCATCTTTTGGGAGCTCTTCAGTCGGTAAGGATGTAATGCTAACAAATAAGTATTGTTTTATCACATTAGGATAACAGTTCTCCTCACTGCAAAACCCCCAAACAGGTTTTACCACACAGTTTTAGCGTTACCCTTACCCCTTACCAGAAATCCTCACAGTTGACCAGTTTACTCCAGAAGTAGTTTGCTTGTAAACCAACCAAAAGTGTCAGTGCTGGCTGCATCCACATACCGAACAGATAGGGCAGCCAGAATGGACCGAGCACTGATGGGCTATATCACCACAGCACAACTGCTACTAACTTACTACTCACTGGATATCAATACATGCTTGTTGTCCATGCCTGAGAAATTAACTACTATTTCACTGCAGTGGAAATCTAGCGTCGTTCCATATTTCTCAGAAGTGTTTTTACAGATGTGACACTGAGAGTTTTATTCTCCTGTACAGGCCTGATGGAAACTTAGCCCAGTTCATTTTTTTTTTTTTTTTGGTTATTTGCCTGAATGTAATTCGACAGCTGAATGGAAACCTCGCTAATGTCATACATCTGGCAAAAAGGTAAAGATAGGGCTGCTTTTCTGCAGAACAAGAAAGCACGCACTTTAACTTTTCGTCTAATTCAAATTATCAAACGTTTCCTCTTCTTCTCATAGGCACAAATGTGGTGTTTGAAGGTTTGGAGTCTTTACGCTTGACTGAATTTCTGTGCTCATTGCAGTGAGGTGCAAGTGAGAAATTATTCATAGTAAATTACACAACGCCCCTGTTATGTTGTTACTGGTGACTTCTAAGGGTTAAGAATCCCTCTGATGTCCCCTTTGGTCTGTTTACAACTTATTTTACTTTCAAAATAAGTATTTTTTCCAAGCTTAGTTAACAGGTAACTTTTTACCGTGCTGTTTGATCATTAATATGGAAATGGGATTCTCCCACTGAGACTCCTCTCCTGTCCCATCTGCCGTTCAGCACGCAAGTGGAGCTCACACTACTCCTGCTTTACCCTGCAGAGAGAGAGAAGGTGAGAGAGAGAGTGAGAGGGATTGCAGTTTAATCAGATCACCTCCAACACATTAAAGCATGTGTGCTGGTTTTATTGGTCTATGTTCCACACAGTATGTTCCACACAGGATCTTAACAGTGCTAAGAGCAGACTCCCACCTGGTCCTCATAATGAGCAGAGATCAACAACAAATCAGATTTGAGTCATTTTTATTAGGGATGCACAATTATATCAGAATCCTATTGGTATCACTAAAGCAGTGATAATGCTGACAATGCCGTGATTGTGCTGTAAAAAACAGAACATTTAGGCAGTGGGGCAGCTGGTGGTCTAGTGGTTAGAGTGTTGTCCCTGCAATCAGAAGGTTGTGGGTTTGAATCCCATGACTGCTGGTGGCACCTCTGCGACCCAGGCACCTCTCATTGGTGGCAGCCCCCTGGTTCACTTGGTGAATGGGTTAAATGGAGAGACAGAATTTCACATTGTTCACGCTGTGGTGTGTTCACGCGTGACTATAAGGGGCCACTTTACTTGAATACTGCACTAAAATGCTTTTATTTTTCAGGTTGTTGCTGTAATTTAGCAAACCAGTAATAAGCTCTCTGTGATCTGAATTCTAACATTCTTCGAAACTTTGTCTGACAACAAAGGCAGTATTGTGCCTCATCTATACAGTAGCAGACCACAGAAAGCTCCAATTCCACACATTGAGTTAAATGGGACATTTAGTTGGGACACAAGTTAAATGGGACATGACCATATGGTAATTCACAAACATCCCACAACACCTCCTCAACTGTCTATTAGAAATAAATAGCATGAAATGTAAATTAGTTTAATCTGTTTTCTTTAAATATTATATTAATTTGCTGTATGTTTAGTTTTCATGTGAGAGTAATTAAAGACTGTTATCTGTGTTCTTTTACATCTCAGGTAAATGGGAACTACACAGCAAATGGCTTACTGTGTGTTGCCTTCAGTCCTTACTTTAAGCATTAATAAAGCAGTCCTTATTTTAAGCATTAATAAAGCAGTCCTTAACTTAAGCATTAATAGAGCAATGTTAAATTGCCTTGTATGTTTGTATCTGGGTGGTGAACACTGATTCAGTTTTTATCCGCTCACTCTGCTCTGATTGGCCCACCCCTGTTAATGATCAGGGAGTGTCTACAGTACTAAAGCCTGGGCTGTGATAACTACTTTTTAACACATAGACCTACACGCTTGCACACCACCACATGTGTTTCTTGCCTTTCAGAAAATGGTGAATAATTTAATGCCATCAATATTTAATACGGTAAAGCCAGTGCGTAATGAGTGAGTGGGGGTGAGTCTGTTCTCCTGTGATGCTGTGTGCTCTTTGACAGAAGAGCGAAGAAGGCTGTGTAAGTGTCCCTGGTGATCTGCGAATTTGAAGTGAGTTTACAGTCACAGCAAGCAGCCCGACCTCCAGACATTATACAGGCTTTACTGTCACAATGACCGTGACCGTTAATGTTATTACTGTGCTGATTCATCACCGCTTCAGCTTTTGCATGGTCATGACCCCATCTGGCAAGGCTGAATTTTGTCCAGCCACATTCAGGCAGTGGGCACCAGCAGGGCAGGAGCTGAGAACCTACTACAGTCTCAGCTCCACCAAAAACAGGAACATGATAAGCAGTCACATTGTTTATCAAACTGCCAGGCCTCTGCCTCCATTCTTTTTAAACCTTAAAGTCATTCTGAGATTCAGCCCTGATTTTATGCAACCATTTCTTGAACCTGCTTTAACGTTCTCTGTGCCTTACATTAAGAAAAGCCAGTATTCATTCATTCACACATATTTAGGAGAACTGTAACAGAATATATACATAGTAAATACAACACTACACTCTTGTTTGAGTGACCAGCTTAGCATCAGTGTAGAACTGGACTCTGTAGTGGTTTGGGAGATTGTGGGAGCAGCAGTGGACTGAATAAGGTGATAAAAGAGTTGAGAATTTCAGAACTTCATGTGAACAATGAGGAACTAAGTAATTCAAAAATTAAGTGAACATTGCAAGAGCAGAGTTTTTCCCATGTGTTTTATCAACATGCAACATTACTTTTACATGCAGTGATGGAATAAGTTACTTTATGTAGTAAGGACATCTGTCATCACTACTTTTCAAAGTATATGCTTTAAAAGTACTGGAGAAAAATCAGTCTAAAGACTAATTTCAAGTAGTTTGTTCTACGCCCTTTTAGAGAAATATACTGAGTCAGAATTGTTCATAGTGGTGGGAAAGGATGTCTGAACCATTTAGTGGTTCTAAAAGTGACCTCGTCAAAAAAATATTGCACTGAATGGTTACAGATGGACTGCCTGTTGTGTGAGACACTGTTTCAGGATAGTTTTCAGACAAGTTCTTTGTCTAAAATGTTTTAAAGTATATTCATGGCCGAGGGATTTCTGCAGTGAACCGTATTCCAGATAAAATAGTGAATAAAATGCCTACATTTGCATTGTAGACATTGTGGCCCCTCTTTTCTGTCACTGGCCCTGTAAAGAAACTCTGAGTCAGTAGGTTTCTCAACAGTGCAACCTTGTTCTCTTCATGACTCAGTCTGACTTCATTCAATGACATCTCAGAGACTGAATATTGCTAACATTTGGAAATGCGATGGAATTCTCCTTTAAGGGGTTGCATTTCTCCGGCATATGTATTGTATTATTTTATTACTTATTTTGTGGTTCATGCCATAGTAGGACTTTCTATGAACCAAAAACTGAACAAAACCTTGCTGTCTTGTTGAATATTTAAAAAAAGCCCTTTTTTGGACAACAGGTGCCAGATTTTAACTCCCGCGCAGAATCTGTCTCCTGTTCGCATGCATCACACATCTTTGATGTTTCTGCAAATCTTCAGTTTGGAAAAAAAAAATGAAGGATATCAGTTATTTATAAATAGAAACAACAGACATTGTGAGTGTGATCTGTAGAGTCCATATGCCTGTATGTCATGCATGAACATAAAGGAGAGTTCTCATTAAACAGAACTCATGTTAAATGGCTGTCCCCTGCTTTATACATTTTATATTTTATAGATGTCCGTAAGTCATGCTTTGTCCTAAACCACATGAGCCAGTCTGTACCAGTGAAGAGCTGGATGCAGTTTCGGCAAGTCAAGAGAGGGTTTGAGGATGTGTGGAAAAGGTTTGGGTGTCTTTTGACTTCAAGTGTTTGTTAGCAATCCAAGTGTAATAACTCCAGAAGCAAAATTTGGATGACTATGTATGGGGTCAGCAGAATATTTTTTGCCAAATCATGTGGAGTGTGAGGTTTTGAGACATCATGTGTCACTTACTTCCCAATTACCCAAACTGAACTGTGTGTGTGTATGTGTTGGTGCAATATCATGTATGTTTTATGTACAGTGAGGGAGAGGTGGGATGCTCCATGCTGTTGCTCCTCCACAGACGTTTCAGCTCAGAATGTAACCGTCCTGCTGATCGCGCACACAGTCATTACCACAGCTCTCCTGTAGATTAGGCTTTGCAGCACTGCAGTGTGTTGCCCGAGAATCCCTGTATTCTTTCACTCTGGTAGTGGAATATTTATTGCTGTTGTGCGGGCAATCTGAAGCACAAGGGCAGTATAATGGGATTACACATCCCTCTGTTGTTCTGCCTGCACACAGTACATTTCCAGGTACTGCAGAATTCACTGGTGAGTCTCTCTCTGAAGCTGCTAATTTCAGGGTGTGGCACACTTGAGCTGATCTCTCAACAAACACACCTTCACCAGTCTGCATCTGCCAGAGCTTGTTTTCAGCATCCCTAGCCTGAATTTACTCCCTTAAGCACTAGGCCTATTATTTTGACATTTATCTTGAGACTGTTACAAACCACCAAGTCTGCAGCTACTAATCTGTTTCAAAACTACGATCAACAAATCTGCAGCTACTGTAATGTATTTTAATAAAACATTTATACAATTTTTCCCTTTCCCCTTAACCAATATGTAGTCAAACAAGTAAGTCAGGTATTAAAAGTGTATAACTTGCCTATTAGCACTGTGCAAACTGCATGCCTAATCATCACGCTCTTGCATCAAACCATCTTAAATAGACCTACTTATGTGATTCCTGACACACTTATGACATTGTTATCTATGTTAACCAAAGTTCCGACTAAATTCAGGCTTCACCTACTGTTGAGGTATGCAGCATCCTCCTTACAATTTAGGTAAAGGTGTGATAATTTAGGCATGTAGTTAGCACAGTGTAAACTGATCATTTACTACTAAAGGCGCAAAACATGTCATGTCTTTTGATGAACAATTTTTAGGGGTGGATGAAGTGCAAATATTAGTCTGCGTTGTAAATTATGCAACTGTGCAGTTTTCTGGACATATAGATAATGTGCTCACCACCTTCATCCTTCATTACAAAGAGCATAATTATTTCTGTTTATTGGCCTTGGTGTGTGTGTGTGTGTGTGTGTGTGTGTGTGTTCACATTTTTCTCAACACGTTTTTGCTGTTCCAGATAAAAGCAGA
>JBBPCX010000002.1:16932643-16956819 GCA_037974365.1 Hydrocynus forskahlii | reverse complement strand
AAAAACTTCAAAAGGCCTCCTGTATTTTTTTCTGTTTTGCTTTAGTCTCTGATTGTTCTGATAAATGGGACTGCAGGCCGATTCTGTATTTTTTTTTCTTGAACATCAGTGTGATGGTGCTGTGTCTCAGTTGTGTTTTCTCTTTTTTTTTTTTTTTTTTGGGAGATGTCACAGGACTCAGACCACAGGATGTCCAGGACTCCTTTAGTTTGAGTGGAACTAGTTTCCATTATTGCATTAATAGCCTTTGAATTTTGCTCCGGGAAAAAATCTTTTGTTTCTGAAAGTTAGGTTATACATTTTCTCAAATGGTGCCATTGGACTCCGTTCTCCTCTCGGTGTTTCCCGGACAGGGGCATGGGGAGAAAAACCATCTCAAACTGATAATGAAGGAAGTCACTCATAGTTATTAAAATGACGATGTAGATGATGTGTACGGCTGTATTGTAAATACGTTTATGGACGTTGACGGTTCCTCTCCTGCTACTTCACCCAGTTGAGGGGTCGTGGACTGAATGCATGGTCAGAAACCGACGAGCAGACAGAAGCGACTGAGATTACCGAAGGTGGTTTGAAAAGTTTGAGCCAAACATGACGATCACTCCTGTCCAACCAGAGGAGCGAGGTGCTGTGTATTCATTGTTGATTTTCTATTTTTTTATGTGAACATTTACTCTCTACCCTTTCCTGAATGAATGGTGACACTCTTTCATTTGGCACCTCAATAAAGTGTGTTCAACACGTCACCCACCTGCTCCTTACGGCTTCTTTCCTCGTTTCTGGTGGAGATAGAACTATTTTACAGAAATGTAAGTGTGTCAGTGTTGTATCCCATTTTGTCTGCTTTTACTGAAATAGAACAGTATTATAACAGGGTATGTAAAAAGTGTAAAACCTCATTTGCATTGTTCTGGTCAGCTTTGCTACTATAGTTCACCTAGACCCCATGGCGTTACATGTGTGGGGGTTGGTGTTAATGAAATAGCAACAAACAACTTCATATATTCATATATTTGTCTGTTCTATAGTCAGTTGTAATCTGGGCTGCTGACAAATAGTAATATGATAAATGTGCCTTATAATGATCACAGGTGGGTAATAACTATGAACATATACTCAGTAATATGTACTCAAATGAACTTTTGATGAGTTTATTCTGTCATTACATTACATTCGCTTATGTTCTGAAGAAACACTGAAGTTTCAGGACAGTGCTCTTTTCGGAGCATTTACAAATGATTATCATGATTACATGATGTATTTAATGTAATCTGTCACAGTCTCAGCACAGCTTTTTTGGAACATTTAGGAAGATCCCCCATTCACCCTCATAACAAATTTATATAGCACTTTTTGGACAGGATAGCATTACACAGGGAGGTGGGGTAATATCATTTTTGTTGGTGTTTCTCAGTCTTTTTAGAACTGTCCAAATCCACCATGTCAGTCAGTTTTATGGACTGTGCCTTCCGCCTGTAAAACAAGCTGCAGAAAAAGCCCTGGATAAAGCGCTCCGCCACACTGCAAAAATTGTTCAGGAACTGTGACTGAGTCCACAGTGCTGACTTGGCCTCTAAATTCCCCAGATCTGAATCAGACTGTGGGACACACTGGACAAACTAGTCCAATCTATGGAGGCCCCACCTCAAGTTAAAGGGCTTAAAAGATCGTCTAACGCCCTGGTGCCAGATACCACAGCACACCTGCAGAGGTCTTGTAGAGGCCATGCCTCGATGGGTCAGATGTTTTGGCCCTTCACAATATTACCTACACAATATTAGGCAAGTAGTTTCAATGTAATGGCTGACTGATGCCTGTTTATGTGCATGTGTGCTTTCTGCTTTTGCCTTTTATACAAAGCAGAAGGTGTGGAAAAATCCTAAAAGTGTTTTATTTGAAAAGATCACTCCCTCCAGAGGAGGGACTAATTGTAACAGTTGCTCAGTGCCACTGAAGTGAGACAAACAGCTGCTAGAGATGTTGATGGTGAAGATAAAGATGAAAATCTGCTCTGTCCGGTTCTGCACTGGATGGTTTTCACTTCCAAGAAGGATTAAGGTGTCAATTAACAACACACTTTCTGTTGTCTATTTTAAAACCTTTAAAGTAAGGGTCTTGCCCTTAACTGCACACACTTATAGGAACATCTGTGTTAAGTTAGGGGAAACACATTTTGTGTTACTGTACACACAGTTAAATGTGCCATGCTTAGCTGGATACACGTGTCAAGTTAAGGACACTCGTTTTTAACGTGTGTTTAAGGGTGTGTTCAAGCTTTAATAGCAGGTTTTGTGCCATTAAAATGAACCCCGGTGTGACTGCTCTGTTCGGTTCGCCAAGCTTTTTCTTGCCTACACAGGTTCTGTGTGTTTGGCCTTGTATTAATTTCTTTGTGAGAACCTAATGTCCTCATAATGTTAGGAATGCTAATCTGAAATGGACTGGGGTCGTCACAAGGAAGCGGGCTGTCAAATTTTGGAAAAACCTATGGTTAGGTTTACTAATAATTTTTATTTATATAGACCTTTCTTAAATGCAATGTTGTTTACAAGTAGGTCAAACAAAAAAGAAGACGACAATAATTAGATCGTATACAGGCATAGAACATAAATCAGGCAAACGGCAGCATCCCAGGTACAAAACACAAAATACAAAGACAGGAGCAAGAGGTGGGAGAGGAGGCGCAGCACTGACAGAACAGATTATTTTAATTGAGTTTTGGAAAAAAAGAGGGAGGATGTGTTATGGAGATTCTGAGGGAGGGAATTCCATTGTTTGGGAACCACGACGTGACATGATCTGCCTTCCACTGAAGATAATTGAAATCTGTAAGGGCTGAGCAGGCCGGTTCCACAGGAATGTAATGAGGTGTAGTTCAGGTATAGTTTTGGACGAGAATTGTCCTCACAAATTAAGTAATACCAAACTGTCGGTGTGAACTTACACATAAATATGCTTCTGTTTAGTTTGCTTTGAGCATAGCATCGTGGCTTGCTACCAGTTATCATAATGTCAGAACTGGCTGAGCAGAACTTCAGATTAATATTTAGGTTACTTTGGCTAAGTGTCCATTTCACTCCATAAGTCCTGATACTGTGAATTATATTTTTTCCAAGCACAGAACCTTCTGGAGTGCTAACTCAATTGCAAATGTACACAATATGATCCGTTTTGGTGGGGATTTTAGCACACCTAGTTTATTTAGAGTTGTCTCTTATGTGTCCTCCACTTTATATGTCCATAAGTATTGGGCCAAAATACTGAGCACACAATAAAACAACACAAATTATTTGAAGCATGTTATAGCTACAGTAAGCTGCTGTCCACAAAAACTTTGCTGCAGTCTTTGCTGCAGCTGTTTGCGGGTTTTAATTCTGTCGTCAGTGTCCTTTTCATGGCGTGAAATAAGCAGTCGAAATGCTTTTGCTGCGCTCCAGAAATGACTTCTCCCATCTTTAGTTGGATCATCAGTAAAGATGAGTTCTGAGGTTTTCCATGCAGGCTCCATTACCAGGCTCATAGATGAACTTGTAAGCTTTGAGCTGTGCAGATTTTTTCCCCCATCCCTACATTTAATCATAGAGGTTCATCATTGCCTCCTTCAACCATAAAGCATCAAAGACAAGTCTGCTGACTCCTTTCTGTCCTCTTTTAATCTCATCATCTGTTAATCGGGTCTTTTGGTTTTCATGTTGATGTTAATCATTATTTCTCATGCAAAGCAGTACTCATTTGCAGGGAACAGCAGTTCCTGGCCTCTAAAGGTTGTTCCTGATCTCACTGGAAGATATTTTAAGGTTTTCTTCACAGCTCTGGTTATTTTTCTGGTTATATGAACCACTGTGACTTGCCTCGGGCAGGCTGGTCACATCCAACATCTCTGCACACCAGTGGTTTCTGCTGTTTCTGTTTCATTTTTTCGCACTATTGATTTAGCCAAGGCAAAAACAAGAGAATGTTATGTGTTTTCAGCCAGTGCAACGAGCATTGCCAGAGCAATGCTATTGTGGCAGTCGTGCTTAGTTAAAATACAAGGTCACTATAAGGGTGGAAGGAGTGGATACAGGTGCACCAGTAAGAATGGTCTAATCACAGTCACAGAAAAAAACACAATCTATAAAAACATAGTCAGGAGCTAAGTTGAAAATCAAACGGGGCAGACAAGGAGCAATGAAGGCAGATCCAGGACAAGACAGTGTAAAAAAAAAAACAGGAAAAATACACAATGAGCAAACACAACAAGGCCTAGAAACTGGACACAGAACACCAGAAACTGTGCAACAGTCCATGAACAGTTTAAACAGTCCTGATGAGCTTCAGCTGTGCCCCGAGTGACCGCGGGGGCGCAGCTCTCAGAATTCTAGCAAATCAGATCCACGTCTGACTGAGGGAGGTGTGGCAGGGGGTCCGACAGTCTGTGCACAAAAGTGCTATTATTCCAAAACAATAAGTCACACAAATACATTTGCAGGAAATAGTCTGCAATCAATTGCCCTATTCTGTGTTTTCAGCTCTAGTACAGCTTGAGTTTATTGCAACAACAACAGTTCATTCAGAATCATAAAAAAATGTCCTCTTCAGTTTCAGGTGAGTTTATGAACTTGTTTCATCTCCTGTCTTTTTGGAGAAAGGAGGCTTACAAATGTTACAAATATAAACACTACCAGTCAAAAAAATTTATTTGGTCTCTGTATAAGTAAATATCATTTACATCATGATTATTCTAAACTGATTCAGTAATAATAAATATAAGGAAAACACCTCCATGAGTAGAGATTTATACACCACATATTATGTGTATAAATCTCTACTCATTTGCAGGGAACAGCAGTTCCTGGCCTCTAAAGGTTGTTCCTGATCTCACTGGAAGATATTTTAAGTGTATATATGTGTATGCATGCATGCATGCGTATGTGTGGGGACATTGATGTGAAAGTGAAAGTGAAAGTGATGACCTACTTCATAAGGGACACATTTGTTGTCTCTACACTAACTCATTACAAACCACATATATTGTATCTTCATTTTAGCAGCTTCTCTAACCGCACTTTGTATTTCATAATTAGACTGTAGTCCATCTGTTTCTCTGCATCATTTCACCCTGTTCATCAGTGTTCAGGATCACAGGACGACCTGTGAGCAGATATTATCCGGATGGTGGGTCATTCGGTGTCATGAACGACAGAAAGCGCTTGTTTGATTTGTTCTGTGAAGATCTTGCTTCGATACACATGTTAAAGCAATCATGTCACACAGGCGCATGCAAAAGGTTAACGTGTGTTGAAGTCTTCGCACTAGACGTTGCTGCAGGGATGGATGCAGGGAGCTCAGTTTTCTCTTTCTCTGTCTGTGAAGCCTGTCCTGTGAATGTAGTGCAGTGAAAGAGAAAGACCTCAGACAGGAAGAGCACTTCAGCTTTCTGAGGTCTGAAAATGGTTAGTGGAATTCAGCGACTCCTTATTTCTGTTTCGGTGTGAATTTTGAGAATGGTACAGAACCCAAAAAGCAAAAGGAGGATCATTGCACGTTATCTTAAAGACGGCTGATTAAATTGTATTTGTGTTAGTGTTGTTGCATCCCACTCGTTGTTATGAAATGTCATCCCCCGCAGTATTCCTAACGTTGTACAGGGAGAGTGAGTTATGGTTGTCTATTCCTACTCAGTGTCTCTCTCCCTCCTGTCAGCCTCCTGCACACACAGAGCTGCTTTCAAAGAAAGCCTTACATAAGGTAGTATGATGTGGTGTGATGCGTGGGCAGAGGGGAGATGCTCAGAGAAATCTCAGGAGAGCCTGCAGTCTGGAGTCTACACTCATGTTTTGGTAATGAGCTGAGTCATGGTTTTACCTGTGTGTGTGTGTGTGTGTGTGTGTGTGTATGTATGTGTATAAGAGAAAGAGTATAGGTACCTACAGGTTTCGGTTGAGAGAAGAGAGAGAAAGAGAGAGTGAGTGAGAGAGAGGGAGAGAGAGAAAGAGAGAGAGAGAGAATGTGATAAGCATTGAGTTTCCTATGAAATTGCCAACTTGGCCCCTTTTGGGGGGGTTTCATGGAGAAAGGGGACCAAGAGAGAGAGTGGAGAGAGACTGAGTGAGAGTTCAGCGAGTATTGAACTTGGGTTTTAGTTAAAATCAATATTTTTGTGTGTTTGTTTGCCTGTGTGTGTGTGTGTGTGTGTGTGGACAGGGCTTTCTGAATTTATATCAGCCTAAACTGTTCTTCTGTCTGTGGAGCCGTTATCAGCAGATATTAATGCTGCAGAGCTACACGTGTTCGAAAATGATTAGATTCATATATCTGCACTCTTTCCATGCAGCACATTCCCTGTAGAATCCATCTGCATTACAGATCAGACAGAGCAGCACTGAGCCCCTTAGTTCTTCTGCAGAGAGAGAGAGAGAGAGAACGAGAGAGGAGGGGTTTCACAGAGATAAAGGGAGAGGAGCTCCAGAGAATGGAGGAGGCGGAGAACAGTAGGAGAGATGCAAGAAAAGGCCAGTTAAAGTGGAGAGTAGAGGGAGAGAAGAAGGGAGATTTGAAACACAGCCGTGATGTGAGAGGACTAGTGAGAGGTCTTAAAGGAATATTCCAGCATTTTCAGTCTAACATCTATCTACTTCATTTGTAGCAAATCTCCAGAACTGTAACTTTTCAGGAAAAGCAAATTATGGACCCTAAACGATTCTGATGTAGTCAGTTGATTCCATTTACCTGTTCATTATTTGTTATTTTTGCTGATATATCATGTGTTTCAGTAATTACAGCTGCGTCGGCCATAATTATTGGAGCCCAGAATTAGTAATGTCTTTGTCACACTGAAAATATGAGTTTAAAATAAATTAAATAAAAAACAATTTTTTTTTAAACTAAAGGTTTTACATTTTTATTTAGTGTAACTAAAGCATGTTCTGATTTATATGTTATTTTTTTTTATATATGGTGTTTATTTCCACTTCATTGTTCAGAAACTCTAGCGCAGCCTACTTGTTTCACTGGGGTATAAATATGCAGTGATACAGAGGCCAAATTTTTCCTAGCCTCTATTGAAGTTTAAAACAGCTTAAGATATGGTGAAACTGCCTGGAAGAGACCATGTGTTTACTTTACCCCAACCCACACACAGAGCTGAACATAGTTAGAAGGACAAAAATATCTCCTAGTATCATGAACTGAGATTTGCAGAAGATGGTAGTTCATGTCTCTATCAGTATAAAAAATCTTTTCATGTGGCCATCTCAGTCTGACCAAACCCCATTTGGACAGTCCAAAACTGTCCACTGTCCAAATGTGTTTTAAGTTATGGGGAGTCTGTCTGGATACAAGTATCAACGTTGTTGTTTGTGATAATCAATTATACAATACTGATGCAAAACCTATTGCACTGAAAATTGTTGTAACACTTTTAATGGCAAAGTGTCATGGCAACACATGAGCTGGCTATTTCACACTCTAATTTGCAGAGGTTTGATTCTCTGGATATCGTGAGTGTGGGGCATATATGGCCATGTGCCATCATAAGATACAGCAGTGCATCATTTATTCAGAGAGTTCACCCTCCCTTTAAAGCCGTAATACCCAGAGCTGAATAATGTATCTACAATAGTAGTTCATTTGAAGACAACAGCAGACAAAGTCAAGACGGTGCTAACCCCGCTTTCAGTATAGGATCTGAACATCGTCACATCATATCCTGCTGCTACTGGAGCTAAGCACTAGGCTCAGGGAATTTCCTGACCATGTGCTGTATTTGCCAACCAGTTGCTGGTGTCTTGGTGTGTGTGTATGTGCGTGTGTGTGTGTGTTGCATATATTCAGGATTTAAAAATACCACAAAATCATGTTACATGAATTTATGTTGAATGTTAAGGATGTTTCATTTCCTGTGAAGTTACTATTTTGTGGATATGATAATATATGTATAGAGAAATGAGCCATAACTCTGAACACTGAGCTATGTAGGCTATATAATGCACAGAAACAAAGGAGATTCTCCAAACCAGTCAGGATCTATGTGCTGGAACAAATGCCTCAAGGATTTGATTGCATTTAGTCACAAAATCATTAGTGAGGTCTGGAACTGATGATGGTTAATTATTTCTGGATCATAAACTCCAGTCCAACACACTTTAGAGGTACTAGATGATGCTCTATTACTTTAGAGAACGCAGCTCCACTGCTCAACAGCAACCCCTCTGGATTGGGATTAGGTGTGTGGTGAGCAGGGAAAACCCTAAAATGTGGATAGCTAGGGCAATTCAGGACAAGAGTTGGGTGCCAATGCTCTAGCTGACTCTTGCCGATGTGTATGGTGACGACAGGCTTGTGTGCAGCTGCTCCATTCCTTTGGCAATGCTTGTCTTTTGACATTTTACAAGCTATGAGTGTGTAATTGAAAGCCTGTGCCAGCAGTGAGTGCCCCCTAAAGTAGCTGAATTTACAAATTAGAAAGAGTGGCAGGACAGGCAGTGTAGGCACCTTAAAGTTTAGGACATTGCTTCTCTACTTGTTGATGTTTGTACTGACTCATATAGCTATTCACTATGTTAAGTGAATGGGTGACGTTGCCAATGATCTGAGTGTATGTGTGTGTGTGAGTGTCTGTGTGTGTGTGTGACAGCGAGAGAGACGGTTCAGTGTTGGAGCAGATGGTGATTCTCTGTCTATTTTAGAGATGATTTCACTCCTCTTCCTCTCTTTTGTTCTCCGTCAGCTTGTTTTGTTGGACAACAGAACTGCAGTGAGTACAGTGATAGTAATAACAGGCATCTATGCATTTCCAGAGCCACCACCATTCTCTCGCTCTCTCTCTCTCTCTCTCTCTCTCTCTCTCTCTGTCTCTGGAGTAGAAATGCAGTATCAGTCCTGCCTTGTGTGTGTGGAAAGGCTACAGTCCTCTGGAAATATGTATCTTACATTCAGTGTGCCAACAAGGCAACTGCAGGAGGATCTGCATGAGCAGATCAGCATCAGGATTCCACCACAAACAGCTGTGGGGCTCCCTGTCTTAAAGCCACAGTGGACAACACTTTATCAAAGCTGTCAGATCATCCCATGCACTGCAAGGACATGGTGTTTACTAAGTTACTCATAGTAGGCTGAACAATGAACTTGTGTTTTCTCTCTGTTTAATGGTGTTTGCAAGCTCTGGGACCAGTAATCACTGGGCAGGGGAGACCACTGCTGCAGTAATGTAATGATTTTCAGAGCACACTGGAATTGCAGAACAGGGAGCATCATTCACATCAGAAGATTCTAAACTTTCAATGTGCTTGTAAGTAGAAGTAGAGGCGATACTAGATTATGATCTGCATTTTACATTATATTTTAAACTAAAACACTATAAAAATGGAATGCATTATACATAGTAAAAAGTATGGGCAGCCATAGCTTAGCTAAACAATGGTAATAAGCTTAGAATTCTGAAGGTCACTCTCTATGTATCTCCTCTTGATTTTCAAGCATGGTGCTGCTATCCATGTTCAGTATGACGGTGACTCTCAATCACAGACAGCCCTTTTTAATCTATTATACACAGCAAAGATATTTAAGTGTGAAACAACTTGTGCCTGCAGTGTCTCGTAACCTTTCTGGCAGCTTCAGCAGCCCCTAAGCATGTGTGTGTGTGTGTGTGTGTGTGTGTATGTGTGTGTGTATGTGTGTGTGTGTGTGTGTATGTGTGTGTGTATGTGTGTGTGTGTGTGTGTGTGTGTGTGTGTGTGTGTGTGTACTGCACCGCAGCAGCAGATGAGGCTGCTTTTCTGCCTTTCCTGTCAGGGAAGCAAGAGAGCGGGTGGGCGGCTGGTGAAGGAATGAAGAGAAGAACAGAGCCGAGTCTTTCATCCCTCAGCCCAACATAGTCACGAGTGGGTGGTGTGGAGGCACCACAGCCAGTTTACACCCTGAGCTTCTCTCTCTCTCTCTCTCTCTCTCTCTCGCTCTCTCTCTCGCTCACTCTCACTCTCTCTCGCTCACTCTCGCTCACTCTCACTCTCATATACAGCGCATATTAGAAGACAATCTGATTATTTTACCCTAAAGAACCTTTTGACGAAAGCTTCTCTAAAGAACTAGTTTTGTAAATTAGATGTCTCCCAGTGGTGCAACCATCAACTGCAAAAAAATTGTTTTGTCCCTGGTGATGCCATAGCCATCCGTTGGAGATTAATCTGAATATTGCGATTTAAATTATTTATTGCTGTGTAGTTTTTTAACTAGGTCTCTTCGTGACCTATCCAAACAACATCTCATTGTACTTATGCAGTGATAATAAAGATATCTTGTGTTTTAGGTGACCAAAGAAAGCATCTTCCCCATCACTGTGCATGTCATGCTTGCCATTTGGCCTTCTCCTCAATGTGCATTGAGCGGCTCAGTGACATTTTCGTTAGCAGCAGTCCAAAAGGATGCCGTGACAGTCTGCATGTGTCTCAGAGGAAGCATATGCATGCCTTCAGCCTCCACCCGCCTGTCCTTGTGGCACTGTGTGATCAGAGGAAACCTACCTAAGCAGGAATAACTAAACTGGGGAGAAACTCAGGTAAAAAAAAAAAAAAAATATCCATGTAAAATAAAAATTTCAGCCGAATTATTTTTTCCTAGAATCATACATACAAGCCACAAACCGTTTAGGAATCATGTACAGTGCTTTACATCCTGGACCCCCTGCACATTTTAGTGTTTTCCCTGCTCTAACAAACCCACCACAACCATGAAAGGTATGTTATTTACCTAATGTGTTGGATTATTGTGTTGGAAGCATGGAGAGCACTAAAAGGAGTAGAGTAGGAGGCTTCCAGCACCAGATATAATAGTGTACTCATTTCTCTATTTTTGCACTGGTAGACATTCATGCTGTGCACCTGCATAAAACTCTGGTCAACTATTGGCACTGAAAAACACAAGCAACATGTTCATTTGTTATCATGCATTAGGGATTGTGCACTGTGTTCTAATGCATCTCTGAAAGGTAAGATGCTTATGATTATGGTGGTCATGTGATTTCATAGATGTTAATGGTCCTACTTCTTAATGGACACAGATGCAAAAAAATAGATTTTTTGCATGGAGCTGAGGTTCCTCATCAATCTTTTATGGAATAATTATATTTCTCAGTCGTTCTTAATCTTCAAGTCAGGTTTGTTGTGATTGTAATAATAGCAGCATTTTCAGCAGTTTTTATCATAAAGCGGTGCAATGTCAGTCTTAACATGAATCACAGATCTAAAGAGGAATGGAAGCAGACCAGCCTCAAAGTAATTTGATCTTTGTCGTTTCTTTGTGCTTTGAAAAAAGGCTTGGCATGGAAAGTAGTTTGGCAGATTACTAGCCAAAATAGAAAAAATCCCCCCGGATGTCACTGCATGTGGTTCTCTGCTATTCTCACTGAGTGAATCACTACTCCGACTGCTGTTCTCACTCAGGGAATTCCCTGGTAGAGTTGAAACCATGTGTTTTTCTATGTTTCGTTTTTTAACTCTCATGATACATCATCCTGAAAATGTCTTTAGGATGCATAAAGAGACATAAAATGCTGTTGGTCATTTGACGAAGTATGATGACTTCTAGTCATTAATGAATAAATGAATTACTGAATAAATAAATTTCATGGTTCGCAGAAAAGTGGTCATTTAAACAACAGCCATTAGAGATTAGTTATCATTACATTACTATCTGTTAGTCCCACAAATTCAAATGAGCAAAGAGAATCATTTAAGCCTTAAACTTCAGCCCAAATGTGGTATCCAGGTCACCTCTTTTGTTGTTCTAAAATCAGAGCCCACCTTCAACCTGCTTGGAAAGCAATTTCATTTCAATTTGTGGGAAGTGGAGCTGACTGCAGTGTCCGCAATCATCACTTTTACACACTCCAGTGAACTCTGCTCAGGTGCTGGCCTTCAAACTGTCACTCAAACCAAAATGGTTTCCGGCTAGGAAAGTTCCTTAGTGCCAGTTTCCATCACTTTCCTATTACGGTTTCAAAGTGAGATGCTTCCAGGTATCATCGCACTACTGCCAGTGACCTGACGATACTCGAGAACAATCACAAGCCATCTTGTTTCCTTTGGTCTCTTCCATTACTTTGTTTATCGTTTACGTCTTGAAGATTATGCTCCTTTACTTCTCCTGCCTTTGGTCCAGTAGCATCAACTTCCATAAAATGCATGAGAACCTGTCTTGCAGAAAGAAGAGAAGTATGCCGTCAGCCTTGGTCCTGGGGGCCCAACAATTCAGCGCATTTTAAAGTCATCCATGGAAAAACCATGGAAAATGTGCAGGACAGAGGGACCTCCATGACCTGGTTGTGAAACTGAATATCTTGCTCGGTCTGCCTGGATATTTGGTCTTCACATGACTTTTGGCGGCCTCTGGTGTGGGGCAGCAGGTAGTGGAGCTTCCCAACAGCTCCAGCTAGTGGACACTTAAAAGGAGCTCAGTGGAAAAAATATCTTGTTTTACTTTTTTGAAAAATAAAGAGTGTGATATAATATATAAACACTGTCAAAGTTTCAAATGTACTGTCCACTTCTCAGTCAGTATGGTTATTATATAGCAACTAAGCTGCATAAACAGACCATCTTTGTTTGCAATGTCATGTATTTGCATATACAGTACCTGCCTACTCAGCCTAAAGCGGTTTAGCTTCATCCATGCATATTGAGTGTTTTTTTTATATGAGACACAATACAGGGCAGACATTCCAAACAGAGGTCATTTACATAAGTCAGTCTTAAAGACACAGTAACAAAGATGAAGACAGATGGGAAAACAGGCTATATAAACTCACACGAATGTACTAAATGGACCTGAGCGGAGTTTACAGTAATATGTAGCCATTGTTAAAAAGGTACCACTCACTCCATCATGAATGCATGTATAAATGTAAACCATGCTGCGGGACAGCCAGTTTTGAAGGAAGTATTGTTGGGAAGTCACAAGAACCTACCATCTATTTGGAGGCAGGCATAGTAACATAAAGAGCCTGTTTAATTCTAAGTGATAAAAGTTGGAAAATTAACATGTAAAATGAATTATGGACCCCGCCCAGGGTGAGTCCCTGCCTTGCACCTGCTGACCCCGGGATAGGCTCCAGGTCCCCACAACCCTAGAGAGGAAAAAGGGGTTACAGAAAATGAATGAATGAACTAATGAATGAATTATAACCATTTTTTTACAAAAGACCACTCAAACAATATCAGTGGATCTCACAGGGAGAAAGAAAAATGCAGGATATGGATCCTTTAAGTAACGCAGTGGCCATTACCGCCACCATGATCATATATAAGAATAAAATATCTAAAACATCACAAATTTAACAATAAATATCATGCATGTTTTAAGGTAGTTTGTGTTGAATCGGTCAGCTGAACCAGTATAACAGGCCTGAATCTTTCTCCTCACTTGCGAGGCTGCTGAAGTAGTTATACCTGTATTGTACAAGGTTTAAGATATAACAGGACAAATCAACATGCCCTTTGCTTTGTAGGTTTGAGCTGCGACCCTAAGGCACAGTCTCCATAGTAACGCACCAACCCTGATGCAGTGTGAATGGAAGAGAGGAGCAGGAAGTCTCATTGGGATGGGACACATAATGAAATTTATTATAACACATTTCATTTGGACTGCACGTCAGGACTAAGTGCTATGTGCTTCATCCTGGTTTATGAAATATAAAACACACCACCACTGAAATGTTTCATTATTTAGAAGCTCGAAAAGGTTTTGGCCAAAAGTCTGTACAAACAAATGTGTGGGAAAGCTGTTTAAAACTGTCAACATTATCAGCAGCCCGAACTGACTGTGGCACAGAATTTCACACATGAGGGGCATCAAATCTTCAGGGTGTCTGAAGAGGTTTTAAAGAGTACAGAGGATGCAGACAGCCTCTTCCAATTTAATATGTGCTCCCTGCCATTCAGTCTATGTGGAAAAGAAAAACTGAAAAGTTTGATTTGCCCCTTGTTCAGCTTAACTACACTCAGTACGAAGGGAATGAAGTAGGATCTTGCCAAGAACTCATAAAGGGCAAAGGCCTTCTAACCAAAGCCTCATTGTGTAATAAGAACAACAAGCAAGTTTTAAGAGGCCTGTGTGAAGTACATGTACACAGCAATGAAGGAATCCATTAGTTCACTTTAGTTTTGGTATGAGACAGAGGGAACATAGACATCATTGCTTCTGAGATTACAACAAATCTTCAAATTCACTTATCAAGGACTAGTAGGGAGTAGTCAGGCCACAAAGACACTCCACATTCAAGCCTAGACAGACAAATGCCAGTGCATGAACAGGAATAGAACATAATAACATGGATTCACTGAACCTTTAATGTGGTGAAGCAGGTAGTGGTGTGAAAGTGAGAGGCTGTTGTCAGAGGGAGTGCCTGGATCTCCAGCTCATTCAGGATACCTGTTGTATGTTTCTTCCTGAACTATTCAGTCTCTCTTTTATCTCAGAAAGAGTGAACCTATGTCACAAATGTCCCAGAGTAAACAGAATTATGTAAGAGGACTTAAAAGAAGCTGAAAAGCCCACACCTGTTGCTTTTATGTTGACGTGTGTACTATGTACTATGTATTGACTACTTTTAAAACTGGAATGAATTCCATTGAAATCAACCAACAGCAACCATGATATATGTTCCTCCAATACAGTGAACCTATTTCTAAGTGAAACACAGTATTAAAGGGTTTTTTTTGCCAGGTGGGGATTTTACTAAAGTGTAGGCGTCAGTTGTGGGAGGCAAATCCCCCACCAGCACCCTCCACTGGTGAATGGTGACAATAAAAAAGAAAATCAAAAGGATGTAGGAAAAAGATTAATTTGGTCATTTGAATAAGATGGTATAAAACCTCAGACTTAGTATGAGCAGTGACATGTACTATATGGACAAAGGTATTGGGACGCCTGACCATTACACCAACACAGACTTTAATGACATGGCATTCCAATACATAGACTTTTATATGGAGTTGGTCCTCCCTTTGCAGCTGTAACAGCTTCCACTCTACTTGGAAGGCTTTCCACAAGATTTTGGAGTGTTTCTGTGGGAATTTGCACCCATTCATTCTGTAGAGCATTTATGAGGTCAGGTACTGATGTAGTACAAGAAGGCCTGGCTCGCAATCTCCATCCTGGTTTATTCGATGGGGTTGAGGCCGGGGCTCTGTGCGGGCTAGTCAGGTTCTTCCACACAGAACTCATCCATCCACGTCTTTATGGACCTTGCTTTGTGCACTGGGGCACAGTCATACTGGAATAGCAAACTTTATCCACAAAGTTGGAAGCATGGGGTTGTCCAAAATGTCTGAAGCATTAAGATGCTTTACAGGAAATAAGGGGCCAGCTGAGTTCAATAACAACGAGGTGTGTCCCAATACTTTTGTCCATTTAGTGTATTAAGGCCCATTTTAATCACATAATGATTTAATACTGGTGGCCTAGTGTTTAGGGAGTTGCCCCTACGATAAGAAGGTCATTGGTTTGAATTCCAGGACTGCTAGTGGCACCACTGGAGGTGCCCTTTAGCAAGGAGCTGTCCCCACACACTGCTCCCCAGGTGACTCCCGTTTGTGGCTGCCCACTGTTTCACTTGGCGAATGGGTTAAATGCAGAGAAAAAATTTACGTTGTTCATACTGTGTGCTGTGGTGTCTTCACGCATGACTGTAAGGGATCACTTCACCTGAGGCCCAATTTAATCACAGACTGACTTTACACTAACCCGTATAATAAAGTGGACTGTAATATTTTGGCACATTGTTGAGGCATGTATATATATATATTTACTTTATCCAGTGACTGGGTGGTTGGGTTAGTGAGTGTCTGGGTGCATGAGTCAGTCAGTGAATGGGGGAGCTGGTGAAAAGACTAAGAGAGTGAATGAGGGAGAGAGAGTCTTAAATAAGGATAAAGGGTTGAAGTTAATATAAAGCCAGCCTGTGATTTTAATCTTTATATTATATTAACTCTTATTAAAAAGTGGACTAGAATTTTTTTACTTTATCCAGTGAGTGGGTGGCTGGGTTAGTGAGTGACAGAGGGGATGAGTCAGTTAGTGAATGAGGGAGCTGGTGAAGAGACTAAGAGAATCTTGAATGAGAATGTCGTGTTTCTGAGTCTGTGGGTGGCGCTGTCTGCACACCCAGCTGCAGTGTGGGTCCGTTGCAGTGCCGGCTCCGGGGGCTGGAGGCAGTCTGTGCGCTTTATTGTTCCGTGGCCAAGCAAACCGTGGATCTCTCCAGCGTAATCCGTCTCCACGGGCACCCAGCCGACATGGCGACCGCCACGACGCTCCTGTCCGGGACAGTCCGTGTGTGAGCGGGTTTGGGGCGGACAGAGATTGGGATCAGCCCTGCAGACCGTCTCAGATCAGTCTCAGCTCTTCTGGAAGAACACCGTCCTACGTGGACGCCGTGTTTTCTAATCAGGGTGAGTGTGCCATTCCCTGCGCTGCACGGTGGTTTTACAGTGGGCTGTATGGAACTAGTCTTGGAGAGATTAGTACTCAAACATGACACTTCAGCTCAGAGGGGTTTGAAATTGCTGACAGCCGATACCCCGCTTGTCGGTCTCTGTATCGTTTTTTGTGGTTTTTCTTGTTACCTGGCTGGGCTGAAGCTAGCTAGCTAGCCACGTCTGCCCTGAGCGTTACCATGGATTCCTCTCCAAGGAGGACATTTGTAGCCCAGCCAGAGGCATTTGGTCTAATGTCATTACTTTCGACGTCCTGAGACTCTCCGGGAAGTCCTCCCTGGCTGTGTGGTTAAATACAGGTCAGGGGATGAGTCTGTTTGGTGTGGTCTAATAAGCTATAACATTATGTTGGTGGAAATGTTTGGTCTGGTAATTCAGCAGTCAACAGATAAACCTTACTAAGAGCTGTTTCGTATTATGTTTCTGAAACCCAGTATAATGTTGATTTTCTCAATGGTCGTGCCTGTGTTCGAGACTATCTAGTTGATAGACAAGGTTACAGGCCGAACCGGTCTGTGAAGGAAGGCAGAAGGTCTATATTCAGTCTCTCAGAGGACGCATTAAGCTGCGTTTGGGTCCTGAATGGCAGGAACCACTGGGGAACATCAGTCATCATCCAGCACATTAACATGGATCTCAGTATCTTTGTGAATTCTTGACCTTCCTTCTCTCTCTCTGTCTCTCTCGCTGCCAAAGCACCGATGAGCTCAGTAGCTCTCGTTTCCATTGGAGTCCAGTTAATAATTGAATACGAGTGTTTTCCCGTAGCTGTGTCCTGCAGTAGCTGTCCTCAGTTTGGCTGGCAGCTGCACACCACCTCCCTCTTCAGACACATTTAGCCTTTATTACCCTACCACACACCGCTGACACTGAAATCAACAGCCATACAACATCTGCAGCCACATCTGTAACCAGCTATGTCGCCCCTGTGGTTCTGGTGTAGGCTTATAGGACAGAATATTTTTTATTGGGGGGGCGGGTATTTATTTTGCATTAAAGCCCCCACAAGAATTCACTCATTCCAAGCTATTCTACCTGGCTCCTCCTTATTCACGCCATTTAGATCAAGTAACAGTTGTGCCACACCCAGCATCCAAACGTGTGCTTAGTTCAGCCGTGGGTTAGGGGGGGTTAGTGTGTGGGAGAGGTGAACTGATCATAAGGGGGTGGGCTAGGGTGGGGGGAGTAGACCCTGTGTAGAGTCAGAACAGAGGGTCCACTGTTCCAATATAATCTCCAATATATATTTCTCTCTCTCTCTCTCTCTCTCTCTCTCTCTCATGTGGAATGTTCTCTGTAAACAACTTCAAAGCCAGCTGGGACAGTGGTGGGGTCACGCTTTTTCCGGTCGTTTGAAACCACTCCTGCGTCAAAAGTTGAGTTTGAAGAAATATGCTTTTCTCTACTGTTTCTGCTTGTGCACATAATCTGTAGCGTGGCAGAGAAACTGCACTGCTGTGATCAGAGAGAAAAAAAATGGTTCTGCATAACATTTTGTGATTTATGAGCTTGAGGGCTGCACAGGCCATGACACTCAAAGCCAAGCTTATTTTCCAATCTTACACGTTTGAGGCCAGACGGCCTGCTGTTTAATTAGAGAGATGACCAAGCCTAAGATCAACACTGCTGAGTTTTAATAAGAGGCCAGATTTTGCTTCAGAATAGTGAAGAAATGGCAGTGTCTGCAGAATGTCGGATTTATTTTGTTGGACTTGTTGACCTAGTGTATTGACTGAGGCATGCATAATTTATAAGTATTTGCATCCTGGTTAGTACTGATACTTTAAATTATTTGACAGTCTTTGTCAGTTTCAGTCTCAGAAAGAGAGAACATGGGGGATTGTTGGAATGGCTTTAAATATCACCACCTTTCTGATGTTACATTATTTGCATGTGTGTGTGTGTGCACACATTGGCATGTGTGTTTATACATTTGCATGCTTGAGTGTAACTGGCCAGGTGGAGATGATCATTGGTTGCTGTTCTAATATGTTTAGGTTGTTCATTTACTATTCCCTACCCAGATGCTAAATTGAATATTCATAGTCATGCACTGAATATTAACAATGCTAAATGGGCTGTAACTGAGGAACACTGTGAGTAAACTTGAAAAGTGATTAACCACCCAGAGGCTGAACTTGAGTGTCTGACAGTGTCTCAACTCTATTATATGCCAAGCTTTGTTATTACTGCAGCTGATATACTGTGCTTAATGTACATAACTCAAGACTCCACAGATTTTAAAATGTTTGGAATATCTGAGTGCTCGAAATTTGAGTTTTTGCATATTGCTCATATGCTACACCCCCAACTTGCATAGATTGAAAAGTTCAGCCCTTATGAAATGCCTGCTGACTCCACAGTATGCATTTAATAGTGCATGATAGTGATGTCCACATAAATAGTGCACAATGTAGAGCACACTACATTCTGACCTGTAGAGCAAATGGTTTAGAAGCAGCAGACACTGTTGTTAGTAACTGGACTTAAATAGTAAATTAAATACGACTTAATTTGGTCTTGGTAACACATTTCTCTGACATCTGATCTCATCTTATCCGACTGTAGAGGCTCCCAGATGTCATTTTATAATGGAAGCATCCTATTGTCATTTTTGTGCAGGAAAGCTCTGCATAGAATATGCACAGTAGTTGGCTTGAATATGTGGCCCTCAGGTATGAGTGTAACTTTGTATGTATGCAAGTAAGTGGCATAACAGTGTGTTAAACAAAGAAAGGGCATAGTAGGCCTGTAAAGGCTCTGAGAGGGAGCACAGGTTTTGATTTGACCATGATCGCATAAAGCAGTAAATTCATGCATGACCATTTAGAGGTTATGTAATCTGCCTACTTCTTTTGTATGTTGCAGTATTTTGTGGTGTTTTGGGGTTTTTTTGGCTGTTGTGCTAACACTGATGAAACTGGTTAATATTAATGCTGGCTACCTAGCAACCAACCAATCCATGGCAGTACTGTAGGAATGAACAACCACATCAGAGATGAAGCCAACACTTCAAAGAACCTTATTTGAATTCATGAAATCTTTAACAGCAGCAGCCGCGTTCCAGTCCAGCAAATCAGTTTTGAGATCCATTATGTGATAAAATTCTCGCTAGTATTCTCCTAGTAATATTGGTTTGTAGTATATTATTTCAAATTCATATTTATAAAACAAGGTTTATTAAAAGTGTGATTAGTGTGTCTTGGGGGGTGGTCCCTAAAAAGACACAGTATACCCAACTATTCAGACACCACTACACCCTGAGCTTCAGGTCACAGTTGTCTGCTCTTCTTTCTTTTTTCTTTCTCTCTCAGTGGCCTATTCTCTCTCTCACTCCCTCCTCTTGTCCCCTCCTTTGGCTCTGATGCACCCCCCCCCAGCCTGCTAAGGCCCTGTGCTGACATCACTGTTCTGGAATGTGTGATAAACAGAGTGGAACAGAACTCAGAATCTGAGAAAGGGGGGGGGGTTGGTTAAACTGCTCTCAGGGACTTTCAGAAAGCCTAGGGGTGGGCAATGCCATCAGACCGTCTTCATGTGTGTTCCCACACGCGCACACACACACACACATATGCACTCTATGGAAACCTGGACTTGTGATCATTGGTTGTTGTTAGGAGGGATATTGAATTTCAGCAAAATGGAACAAGGGTAGGCTTATTTTCCCACCTCTTCAAGGTCTCATTAAGAGTGTCACATGAAAAGATGCGAAACCTTCTGGGAAATCAATGTTCAAATCAAGGCTACTCTTTTGTCATTTGTCTCATGTGTGTCCTGCATGTGTCTTTGTTTGCGGAAAGTGTTGGCAGTAATTTGAGACCACACATAAGATGGAGGCTTATTTAATGCCTGTCCCTTAAGGCAACTGAAAGACAACTCTTCATTCTACGTTATCCTGGGTTTCCTGCAGACTGGTTAGGGGTGTATTCTCCACAATGCATAGTCACAGGTCTATGATATTTACATGTTCACATTTCGCATTGTTATACCCCTAGTACTGGTAACTGCTAATGTGTAAGTGTAAAGGGGCCATTTGTCATGTGTTAACACCCAGCAGCGCACAGTGTGAATGGCATGAGTTCTTCCTCTATATTTAACCCATTCACCAAGTGAAGCAACAGGCAGCCAGGAACACAGAGCCTGGGGAGCAGTGTGTGGGGATGGTACGTTGCTCAGTGGTGCCACTAACAGTCCTGGGATTCAAACCCATGCCCTTCTGATTGCAGGGGGAACGCCCTAACCACTAAGCCACCAGCTGCTTAGTAGGCCTATAAAGGCTTTGATCTGTTCTGTGTATCAATAAGTAATGGCCGTGAAATCAGTAAGTTAAGTTTAGCTCTTCTATATAAGGGTGAGCTTTCTACGGTCTGATCTGTGATCTGAAACTCAGTCTTTTGTTTTCACATACACAGCAGTGGGTAGCCCTGTGAGTGACTGTGGCAGGCTAGGTGTGAAAAGTCATTTGTCACGATCGTCTGGTACTAGGTTTCACTGAATGTGACTGTTGTGTGCCTGAGGTTTTAAATACTGAAAAATCCATATCGACCAGACCCTTCTTATGCAGTCTTATTGTTTTATTTGTATTTATAAACTTTGTGACTCAGTGTTTTAATTACTTGAGTGGTATAATACAGTATATGGTGCAATTTTAGTTTTAGCAGCCACTATAGAATCTGCTATGATTGGTCAGGCTATATGAACAGTCAGAACACTCAAAGACCACTCACTACAACCATGAGATTGGTCAGTGCACTTTTACAGCACATAGCCAAAATTCCAGGCTTCTTTGTGTTAATTTCCCCACATATGGACTGTTAAATATTGTATATATGGCTCTGGTTAGAAGTAAGGCAGGGCGAAATGACCTATAAAAAATAGAATTATATTTTTAACCTATGATGTGATACACAGTATATATCTTGATATTTTGAAATCTTCTCTAAAGTGCTTCATTAGGTGCTCAAATGAACTCATACAATCACACAAGTAAGATGATTATAGTAGTCCCTACAACATGTGTCTGCATTAAAAAAAATCATGTTTACATTCATTTGGAGCACATTAAACTTTTGTGCAAAAAGGAGAAAATCAATTTAATTTAACAAAACAGTATTTATTCAAACCATATAATTGCACACATTGGACTTTAACACCAGTTCTTGATTTGTACACTGTATGTGATGTATGTGTCACAGTGTACTCGTTTACTACATTGAATGCAGAACAAGCCATGATACATCAAGTATATACGATATATCACCCACACCAATAAGAAAGAATTGTGTCTGCCAGATCAATTAAATGAATACTTAATTAAAATACTTCAATGATTTTGACATTGCTTATATTAAAGTGGCTGAAAACAAAAAGTCAGAACCTTAAGGTATTATAGCTATAGCCTTTTAACTGTAGTAATAGTAACAGGTTCTATGATTAATGATTTGTAAATCACAATTTATTAAACCTAAAAATATACCAACTATAACTATATGCAACTGCATATACCAATTTTAACAATACATAGCAATACATCAGTCTATAACAAAGTTAGCCACTTTTCTGAGCAGAAATTGAAGCATGTGTGTTTTCTTAAGTTTAAGCAGTCTTCTGTGTGGTGTTACCACATGGCCTGCAATGAAAACAAGTCATTAAATTGGTAGCAGCCCTCAAACAGAAGTGTTTTATATATTCATTTTCTTTCCTGAGAACATGCTCTCAGTGTGCTGGTGGCACTTCAAAGCTGCCTGTACATGTTTTGGGAAGCGAGGCTCGCACATGCTTGTCCCTGCTCCCCTACAAAACTATTGTACATTTTCAGTGGCTTTGGGGATGTGATTGGACGATGGTATCTTGCACATGTTCTCACAAGCACATTGTGACCTTTAGTGATACCAGTGCAGTAATGACTAACAAACAATAAACTAATGAAGATTGTTTTTTTAGGCAGGCCTGGATTGATTGTGGTGCAGCAGGGTAATGTGCAACCGAATGCCTAAATTTTGCCCTTTTCCTTACTAATTGTACCGTCCAGAATTACTGTTTCAGTTAACATTCATTGTGCAACTCAGCAATTTGTCTTCGCTCCGTTGCTTCATTAGAAGCTTCAGTGCATTCTCGCATTCATACAAGTTCACTCATGCCCCCATTCACTCGTTATGATTTGATTATGTAGAAGGAGGTTCGGTGTCCTCGCTCTCTCACACATTGATACGGAGTTCGGACCTGCTGTGGGATTTACTGCACACACATCCTCCAGCTCTCAGGAAATTTTCTCATACCAAGACCGTACTGCCAGATGTGCCTGGGTGACACCTGTGTTTGTTGTGCTCGTCCTCTAGGCCTGTGGAGACGGTGAGGAAGACCATGGTGGAGCAGGAGCCAACGTCTACGGCGGGGCAGCGGCTGGGCGCCCCGGAAACACTGGGCATTAGCACGCTGGAGCCAGGCCATAAACCGCCTGCCATGCCCTCTGGACGGCATGTAGCCATCAGAGTCCGCATGCTTGACGACTCGGAGGAGATATTTGACGTCTCAGTGAGTGCCAGTTTCATACTTTATCCACTGCTGTTGCCTGTCTAAAGTACATTTCAGTAATGTGTGCTCCCCCTCTCAAGCTTTTCAGGGTCTTTTAAAATAAATGAACACTTCTGTATGGCTTTGCAAAAAAGGTAAAACATGAACTGGAAGGCTGCTTATATCTTTTGCCTACCAAATTGAAAGTAGAACTGACAAAAGAGCTACCTCGGAAATAATGCCAACCCTCATCAAATCCGATCCCTTTCCTGTGGTGCCAGCATCTATCTGCACTTTTAGGTGGTTATTTCACCTTTGTTCCAAAAGAGTTTGAGCTTTGAGCATTAGTCAAAAAACACTGTTAATGCTGCAATGTTCTACGCAACAAAGCTTTGCAGATACTATTTTTGTTCTTTACTCAGCAGAAAGTATGTTTCCCTATGTCCCTAAGCTTTTGGTGCCACTGTAGTAATCGTAAAATGACAGTATAATCAAAGTGTAAATACTTCTTGGATTATGCGTTTCTGTCAAAGTGTTTTAGTGCTGCTTCCCTCTCCATGAAGCATGTAGAGAAAAATGACTACAGTTTGATTTCTGTTGACTTGGTAACCAAATAAAGCCCCAAGTTCAATTTTTTTTTTTTTTTTTTGGATGAGTGGGTAGAATGGATAATCATTCTGTTTCTGAGAATCAGCACAACCTGCAAAGCCTATACTGCTTTGGTCTGAAAGTCTGAGTCTTTAAAACTGATGTTAATTATTTACTTTCTCTGGTTTCATGGGCTTACTGAATTTCTTGATTACGAGATTACACTTATATTTGTTATCAAATGGTTATGGCTTGCGTGTTGCCACAAGAGCGCTTTTGTTTTGCTGTTAGTGAAATGAGAGTGGCAGGCCGACATTGGCATGAAGTTGGTGTAAAACCACTTTAAGTGGAGAATCAAATTGCTGCTGCATTTTCTCTACTTGTTGTTTTGAGGTTTTCTTCATGAGGAAAGTGAGGTTTGTGCGAGTTTTCTTACAACCGCTTTTAAATGTGTAACGATTTAAAAGCGGTATCGTATAATTGAAGATATGAAATTACAGTTCTGGGTCTAATATGCCCCTGTGTCTTTTCTGAGTGTCTCATTTCAGTTAATTGTGGAAACCACTGTCGGGGATCACAGCTAAGCTTGGGGGCGGTGGGGGG
>JBBPCX010000002.1:16913204-16923953 GCA_037974365.1 Hydrocynus forskahlii | reverse complement strand
TATATATATGTGTGTGTATATATATATATATATATATATATATGTGTGTGTGTGTGTATATATATATGTGTGTGTGTTTGTGTGTGTGTGTTTTCGTGTGTGGTGTGTTGTGTGTTGTAGTGGTCACACCCCAGCGGAGTCGGACTACCAGTTACTGGAAGTAGCACGCAGGCTGGAAATGTATGGCATCAGACTGCATCCAGCCAAAGACAGAGAGGGGACCAAACTCAGCCTCGCTGTCGCACACACAGGAGTGCTGGTCTTTCAGGTAGACATGCAAACATGTATCCTAACACTCTACACATTCTTGACCTGTGTTGCATTCTGATCACTTTAACCAGTTTTCTATATAAGGAATATAAGGAATATTCGGCTATTGTGATTAATGTATTTTGTATATTTTATGCTATATTGTATATTTTGTTTTCCTGCAGGGTCACACCAAGATCAATGCCTTTAACTGGTCTAAAGTACGCAAGCTCAGCTTCAAGAGGAAGCGGTTCCTCATCAAACTCAGACCTGACCTCAATGTAAGACAATCTGTGTGAACAGTTTTAATCCTCTTATTTTTGGCAGCATATGAGCTGAATGGTTTCTGAAGTATCTTTGCAGTGTCAGTGCTTTCTTATTCAGTATTTCTAGATCAGACATGGTGCATATTTTGCGAAAAGATTCATCAGTACTTGAGAGTATCTGGTTCAGCTAATGTTTATTGTTACTGTGATAAAATATGAGTATAGTGTCAGTATTGTCAAAAAGGTCTCTATCCTTTTTGCCTTTTTTCCCTTGAGGTCCACAAATGTGATTTTACATACCAAAAATCATCAGGATTATTGTTTTGTGACCATGTGTAGTTGTTATTGTGGAGTGTGCTGTCTGCAGTGTGACTAATCAATGTCTCAGTTAGGAGAAGATGCACAAACGAATAAAACAGACAGACGAATACTGTATTACTATGCCTTTTAGGAGAACTGGTGTGGACTGTTGTGTGAAATAATTAGCAGATGGTGGGAAAACTAATTATTGTGATGCATATTGTATTTTGAAAAAATATATTCTGGAATCCTGGTGTTATGCATTTTTCATATTGCTCAGCCCTAATCTGGCACGTATTGTTTAGACTGACAAACATCTCTCTGTCTCTGCAGCAGAGTGCATATCAGGACACACTAGAGTTTGTGATGGCAAGCCGGGACTGCTGTAAAGTTTTCTGGAAAATCTGTGTGGAGTACCACGCTTTCTTCAGACTCTTTGAGGAACCCAAACCCAAACCTAAACCTGTCCTCTTCAGCCGAGGATCATCCTTCAGGTTCAGGTTGGTATATTTGCTCGTCGAGTCTTTGAGTTATATATTAGGCTCTTTTTCTCTGTCTGCCTACATGTCTGTGCTTCTATAGCTTTTTGTCTGTGTGTATTGTGCACTCTTAACTAATTAAGTTGAAATGGCTTTTTACTGTCTTTGTGTATCTCAGTGGTCGGACTCAGAAGCAAGTGATAGATTACGTGAAGGACACAGAGTTCAAGAAACTGCCTTTCTCCAGGTGAGACTGAACAAAAGCACATTAGGGAACCAACCAGCACATGAACCACAACCTTCTATTAGATGCTCTGTTTCTATTGAACAGTCACTGCTGTCTTTACAATGTCAAATTGATTTCCTCTCTTGGTATATCACATTCACTCTGTGTCTGCCTGCCTGTCTGTCTGTCTGCCTGTCTGTCTACGTCTTTGTCTCCGTCTCTCTTTTCTGCAGGAAACACAGTAGAGTTCAGTACAACAGCAATCTGTCTCCGCTGCCTTCTCCACTACACTCACAAGTGCCAAACCAAGTAAGTTTCTTTTTCCTCCCTTTCTCTCTCTCACATGCAGGTCTTATCAAACTGTGACATTATTCCCGGTCTCATCAATATTGGTAATTTGTTCACTGCATTCATATTATACATTTGATTGATTCTTACTGTGTTTTGTTCTGTTGCCCTCACTCACACACGCATACAGATACTCAGAACGTTTTCCCAGGCCACATCAAAAACGATTAATTAATTACAGTCATGTGTGGATTTAATTATATTGTTGTGCTGTTTCTATTTCTCTTATACTCTCTCCTTTTCTCTTACTCAGGCCGAGGGACGTAGCTGGAAGGAGTCTGCGTTGGTAAGCTCTGAGGACTCTTCAGCTTTACGGATGCGTGGAAGCCCCTCCCCCTCTGCTCAGCGGAGCGCTCGAAGCGACGGCGAATCAGCAGCAGGCGACAGCTCTCGGCTTCAGGGAGCAGGCGCCAGGCAGCAGGGTGCAGAGCTCCACACTGCAGGTCTCGCGTCCCGCGCAGCCAAAGGCAGCAGCTCTTCCATCCCTTACATCGATTGCAGTGATGCAGAGTTTAGTGAGGTGGAGGTCCGAGGTCGAATTAGCAGGTCACACTCCCGCACGCACGAAAAGGGTCAGGGGTGTAATATGCTCCGCCCACGTGAGCGTGAGGGCAGCCAGAGCAAGTTTAGACACACAGAATCTCCCCCTTTATCCCCAGTCACTCGTGCTCAGTCCTCACCCCATCACTATTCCAGCTCCGCCCATTCTTCTAGCCCGTCCTCTCATAACCATAGTTACGATGTTTATGAGTCATCTCTGTGTGGAGGCGTGGCTCCTGTGCGGGGGCCACTCCACAGCACCTTCTTGGATGAGCTAGCTACTCGTAGCCCCGTCCCAACGCGACATCTCCCAGGCACCAGGAGCTTGACATCAAGTCCTGCCCTTTTCTCCTTTCACAGAACGAGCTCCCTCAGCCATGCCCGATACAATGGCCACGGGCAGCATGATGGCGAACGTGGACACCACGATATGGATGGCTTAGCCGGCAGTGGGCGTAGTTTTAGTCTGAGGTCGGCTCCTCGGGAGGAAAGGGTTGGGCTTTTTAGTAGCTGCTCTCCAATCATGAATCGTTCAGTAAACACTGCTAAGTGCCAGAACATAGGTAGCCGTGGTAACCGCTCTGTCACAGACCCGCTGATCCTAAGCCAGACACGGCCTGTTCTGTCCCGGGCTGAGCGGATGGCCGCCCTTGAGCGGCGCATGATGGCCAACGGCCTCTCTCCTCCTGGCCAGGTCAAGCCCAAGGCTAGCTCGTCGCACCGGCGCCATGGTGGTGTGCCCATGATCGACGGCTCCACTAGCAGCGGTACAGACACCAGCGACTCAGAGGAAGTTGAGTCCACCGGCTCCTGCGGCCAATCGCTGGGCTTTGGAAACCCGGCTGCGTGTAGCTCCTCCCCCGTTTCCCCCCTCCCTAGAAATAAGTTTTCGTTTGGCAGCTTACAGCTGGATGAAGATGAGAATGGCGAGGGAGGATGCGTGGACTTCAGCGATGAGGAAGGAGCACAGATGTTCAGCTGTTAGCGAAGGTGGGAGTTCAGAGGTTCAGATAGAGCCCTGTGATGCTGGAGCTCGGAGAAGAGCAGGTCTGGTTGACTTAGGAGTGAGAGAGATACACACACATCCTGGGCAGGAGAAGCTACTTCTCACAGTTTTTGGCCAGAGTGTGTACTAGTGTAATACGCACTAATGACACTAATGTTGAGTACAGAGGTGACCTCTCTCTCTGTAACAGAAATATAGCTCTTCCTTGAGGTTATTACTGTTTATCATTCTGTGATTGTAGCAGACACATCTCTCTCTTTCTCTTTATATGAAGAAAGCGAAAAACTTTGCTTAGTGCCAAGTCCGTTGCTGGACCCCCACATTAATACTGTAGAATTTTTTGCGCTGGAGTGTTGAGTGAAGCCAGGCGCTCCTGCTGCGACGCACGTGTTTATAGTGCAGAAACGCGCTGGCGCAGGCTTCTGTTGGGCTTGAAGGAGCGATGGTCTGGGAGTTTGTGAAGTCCACCGGAGGCCTTCACATGTTTTCACTAGCACTAAGAGGACTGACATGTTTTTACAGTCAAGAAAATAACGCACATCACACTTACGAGAGTCTTTAGCTGATGATATTCAAGTTATGTGATTGTTGCACTTAGCTTTTTTAAAATATTTGTAGTACTTAATAGAAGCATGAACATGAGATTGTGTTTAGCCAACTACAAGAAAATGTTTATACTGTGGTGTAGACCTTCGTATTGTCATGATTGTAGGAACCCTATTTATATAGCACTGCCATTTGTAATGTGAAATATTTAACTGAAGAGTCAGGTAGCCTCTTTGCTAACTTTCTGATATACCACCTTAGTTCACTTCATCTAAAGAAGAATCAGAAGTTTACATGTTGGGTTTTTAAAAAAAATCTTTAGTCTGTATAGCAGACACATTTTATTGATATTCAGCATGAACCTGTTTACAAGAAGAAACGTTTGCTAATCACTGACTTTGCTTGTTGATTGGTCATATGTTATTTGTACTTACTTATATCTTGCTTTTGCTTGTGTCAGAAGGTTGACTTTGTAAGCAATCAGAGTCCTAAAGAGTGTGATTTGGCAGCGCTTGTGCAGAACGTCCTGTAATGTGTCAGTTGGCGATATAGTGTTTGGTGCAGGCGGGCATCATCATTTAGAACAGTGTTAATGATGTGGTCATTAATCTAAAGCCCTGGCGTTCTGTTCTGCGCCCGGGCTCTCGAACAGCTTTCTACGTGCTGAGGACGAGGATGGAATTTGTTAGTAGCAGGGCTTTCTGGATTACTGTTTATGCATATTGTTAATTATGAGTTGTGAGCATAGCTCATCTGCCCTCCAAGTGGCCCAGGCTGAAGAGTAGGAGAGCACATTACACTATCATCTTGTCTTAATACTGGTGTTTCACTGTGTTCTCACCTGCCTCTCCCACTCTGTGACCCTATTTGCTCCCACCGTAATCGATCACACTCTGGTTTACCTGTCCCCCCCCCCCTATCCACACCTTCCTGAAAAAAAAATGGAAAAAGCACAACTCTCACTAAAAAATAACCAGCTTGGCACCTTGTGTGTACTGTATCTTTCATTTCGAATATTGGGTTTCTATTTCTTTTCTTTTTTTTCTGCTCCCTCTGGTTGTGTTCCTGCACAGGCTGAGGCTGCTTGAGCTTGTCATTTCCATTCACTGTCATTTATGATCAATAAATGCTCCTGTTGTTGTTTGTTTGTTTTTTCCCCCCCCCCTTCTCTTATCGGTTGTTGATGACTGACTGAATGAATGAAACGAACGACCAAATGAATGAAGGAATGACTGACGGGTATGCCTTTGTAACACTCTGATGCTGGTTTCTGAGGCTTTGTATTGCATGCTCTCCCTCCTCCTCTCACTGCTCTTCTCTCCTGGTTGGATGTGTTGAGGAAAGACCACAGTCATTTCAGACACTGCTTCCACTGTTGCCCATATGAATGTATGTTAAAGTGACATTTAAACTGTGACATCACTTTTCCCCCACTTGCTAAACTTAATTCTGCCCCCTAAGTCACTGTAAACATCTCTCTCTCTCATACAAACACGCACACACAGACACTTACATACTCTTGCATACACTTACGAGCAGCTTAATTAGTTACAGCTACCTTGTATTTATGTAGCAGCTCCACATATCATACAGGAGCACTTTGTAGTTCACAATTACAGACTAAAGTCCAACTGTTTTCCTGCAACATTAGGTCCCTTACCTGGTTTATCAATGTTCAGGACCCCCACAGGACCACTACTGAGCAGGTATTATTTGGAACATCCACCTTGCAGTGTCACATGGAGAAAAAATGAAGAGAAACAGACTACAGTCTGTAATTGTATATAGCTAGTAAAACTGAAAAAATATACAGTGAGTGTAGATACAAGGTAGATATACCTAATAATGTGGCTCCTTTGGTGTATACACATGCACACATTCTCATTCATTCTCTCTCACTTGCTAATTCACTCACACACTCACTCATTCACCACCTATGGTCTTTCTGTTGGCCCTCGCTTTTGACTTAAACTCTGTTTTTATTTTTGCTATCTCTCTTTATAAAACACTTTAACACTGTATACGGTTGTACACTAGTGTAAATAAAGTTGGCCTTTATGAATTTGGGCTCAAGAATCTTTTATTAAAGATTATATTTCATCATCACTGTAGACTGTAGACCCCCCTCCCCTCTCAGACATGTGTTAGTTTGTGTTGTCTGTGCATGAGACAGCCTGTATGTTAGTGAATGTATGTGTACGGTCAGTGTATACATACATTTAGAGTGTTGTATGTTGATGCATGTGTCAGCTGTCTGGTGCTTGTCATGGCTCCCCCCTCATTGCAGTGTAATGTGATGCGTGTGAGTATGAACGTGAGTGTGTGTGTGTGTGTGTGTGTGTGTGTGTGTGTGTGTGTGCGCGCGCGCGCGCCCGCGTCCCGGTCGGCTCTCTTGGCTTTTTTGTTTAACATGGCTGCGCTGCAGACAGGGAGCACAGGAGGCGCTGTTGGGCAAGTACTGAGTTCACTCTCCTGGGTGTTAGGGATAGAGACTGGAGTGTAGCTACTGTAAGTGTGTATACTCTCACACTTCAACAATCACACTCTTAAACACACATACACTCCCACACAGTATATAACTGCTTCCCACAGATTTTCAGGAATCATTGTAGGAGTCAGTGTCATTATTAAGAATAACAGGATTCCGTAAAGTATAGAATGACTGTAAAGTAGTTGTATGGAGCTGAGTGTGTAAGGCCTGTGCTTAGCTGTCTCTCTCTCTCTCTCTCTCTCTCTCTCTCTCTCTCTCTCTCTCTCTCTCTCTCTCTCTCTCTCTCTCTCTCTCGCTGTCTTTCTGTCTCTCTCACCTCCATCTTTCCTCTTTTGCTCACACTGTCTACTCTTTCACTGTCTCTGTCTTTCTCGCTCTGTCTCCTCTTTCACGCTCTCTTTTATTCTCGTTTCTCTCTCATCTCTCTCTGCACTCTCTCTCACTCTTACTCTTTCTCACTGGTGCTCTCTCTTTATCCTTCTCTCCTGCTTGCTCTGCCTTACTCCTTCTTTCTTTCTGTCTTTCTATCTTTCTTTCTGTTTTTATTCTTTAGACGTGGCAGGTTTGTCAGTGTCTCTGGTAAATGGTCATCGCCGTGGTGATGAGTTGAATGGTGCCAGTCCGAGTCCGGATGGTCAGCAGCCCTCCCCTCTCACCTCCCCACTGCTGAACGACAGCAGCGGTCTGCGCACCGACGATGAAGAAGAGAACAGGAGGAAGGTGAGAACAGTGCTGCCAACACAAGTTCAGGGTGAAGTTCTCCATTGCTCTGGCACCCCGTTGACAAGTCAAAACAGCCCCAGTATGATGCCAGAGAGGCCATGTAGAAGAGAACATAGTTTATGTTCATATCTCATATTTTATATTTATACTTTTTCCTTTATACTGTCCTTTTTGCACTGTTTCTTATGCTACTAACAGAGAGCTGCTAAACAGTGTTTCATTGTTCCTGCAACAGTGACAATAAAGATCTATCTTATCTTGGAACAGAACGAAAATACGGGCAGGGGGGTGTTACATTACATTAGCCTACTGTCCACTGTCAGTTCCATGTTGTTATGAAGAGATTGGGTAATAGAGCACTTAAAGACTGGGTCTTAGGCTACTTTTAAAGACAAACTGAAAATCATACACTTCCTCTTTTAAAAATATCACAATAACTTGTATACTAACAAAACAATTATACAGCTGTATAATAAGTAAAACATATTATTTTTATTAGAAATGAGTGGAGTTTTTATAGATTTTTTCAAAACAGCAAAATAAATGGCTGAACATAAGTGCCTTACATTAATGTGTATGTTTCTATTGTCAGACTTTATGACCATTCAGTATTGTAAAAGCGCCATATTTTTTAAAGCTCTGACCACAAGCTAATATGTTAGCTCTGATCCAACACACTAGTCACAAGCTAAGGTGCTGGTAATAAACTAATGATACCACATGAAGACATCAACAGGCTAAAGAGATAAGATTAGGCTTAGAAAATCCTTATTACATATCTAGCACTGTGTAAAAGGCTCAGGTACCAGCAAAAATATTTTTTCAAAACTGTTTAAATGAGCAGCGAGTGTTTTTCCACATTAATATTACCAAATATATTAAATAAAATGAAAAATAATACAATGAACATTATACAGTAAATTGTGATTTTTATGTACGACATATCAATGTGTCCCTTGTGGAAACCCATTATTTCTTGTAGTTACCATCAGAAACCAGTTTTGACTCAATCAGGAGCTGCTGATGGAATGTCACAAATCCAACCAAACCTGTGTTCTCTTGACCAGCTCGCAAATTTGTCAACTCCTTCTTTTCACAAACAAAATGAAGATAAATACAATTTTACTGCTTTCTTGTTTGTTTGCATTGATTCTAATGTTAACTTTGCTTGCAGAAAGATACATGCTGAGAAAAATGGCTTTAAATAACTTGCGTAGGTGCCTAAGACCTTTGCACTCTAGGTAGTTACTTGTATATAGCAGATGTAGAAACCCACATCCTGACATATATAAAAATAATTCTTTGTGTTTTGTTTGCAGAGATTTCCGACTGACAAGGCTTACTTCATCGCTAAGGAGTTACTCACCACTGAGAGGACCTACCTGAAGGATCTGGAGCTCATTACCTTGGTAATGAAGAAACGAATCATAGACTGAGTGTGTGTATGAAGGTATAAAGTGTCCATTGTTACTCCAGCCCATGTCAGTCCTTTCTAAATGTAACAGCTGGATGTGTCAGAGGCTCTCTGCAGCTGTAGATCAGTAATCCTCTCTTCTTCTTTCCCTGGCTCAGTTTGGTGGAGCTCTCCACTCTGTCTAGCCGGGCTGGCTCGACACTGCAGTCAGATGATAAAAAGATCAGTTAGCTGGAGCTGTAGCACTCTGAAGCCAGAGCGGCAGCTAATTGATCTCTGATTGATTGTGTGCTGGTTTGGGGTTTACATCAAATGGGAAGTTTAGCGGAGTTTTGAGGGACAGCAGCACTCATCTCATCCACTGTAATTCACTGTGGGTTAATCCGTACACATTGTGCATGCACACACACACACTTAACATCAGTGGTGATTTACACTATGTCCAACAGTCAGTGTCGCTCTAGTGCAATGGGAGCTGTCAGAAAGATCCCTTTACTGCCTTATTGTGTAAAACAAAAGCAAATTATTGTTTGTGTAAGAGATCAGCTGTGTGAGAGATGTGAAGAACTGAGCCTTTGTGCCTTTGTGTTTTATGTGTATTACTGTGTTTGTGTATGAGGATTTAGTGTATGATGCTACATAGCAGAGTGTAATACTGTATGGTGTGTGATGGGTGTGTTCATGTATTATCACTGGAAAAAAGCTTCATATTTCGAAAAGAGGGAAGACAAGGAAAAAGATGTTCATAGCTATTATATGTAATGAGAAGTAACTGTTTATCACAAAATGGTCACACAGTATTAAGCCCTTCTGGGTTCTGTCTCACAAAGCAGGATTTATGGTTTATCCGGTTAACTTTAGACATCGTTCAATCTAACCCTGGACGTTCTGTCTCAGCTTCAGATTTCAGATCATAAACAGCTCTAGACAAAGGCCAGCCTTTTGGGAGAGGTGGACCTCTTATTGTGGCATCAATCACATGAAAAATAGTGCTTGTAAATGGACGAAACATGAACGTCAACAATTATAAGCAGCTGTTGCTCCAGTAAGCACTGACGCAGTGGCAGAGGTTACAGCATTGCTTAATTTACTTTTTACACGTTTGGTGTTTTCGTGTTTGTTTGAAAAATAACTGGCTCCTCTCCTGTTTCATGCGAATATGGCTGTTCATCATGTGCCCAAGCACAAGGATAAAGTATATCTTGAGTTTGTTTACCTGTCCAAGTTGTTAACCACGTGTTTGTTTTGTGAACTTGAAACATAGTCAGGAATGCTTGCTAAGCTGAGCATGATTCATAAGGCCTCTGATATAAAAAAGCAAGTAAAAACAGAACAATGAAGGTATGAGGGTTCGATCTGACTTTGTGTGGTAACCTGTGTATGTGTGTGTGTGTCCAGTCTTTTCTGAGTGTCCTGGACAAAGAGGAGTGCGCTCCCGAGTCTCTGCGGAACCTGTTGAAGTCTAGCTTTGAACCGCTTCACACCTACCACTCCGAGTTCCTGAAAGAGCTGGATCAGAGACTAGCAATGTGGTGAGCAATGTGCAGGGAATACAGGGGAACACCTTACAAATGCATTCACATACACACTGACCCTGGGGTGCCGTGGTCTCCTTGGCAACGGCTGATCCTCTGTGGAGGTCCCTCTTACCTTGGGGTCTCTGTTGCCATGACACCGCAGGCTGCTTGGCTCCTATTGGTAACTTGTTCAGTGCCTTCAAGGCGATCACTGCTGCACTGCCTTCTTCACTACCGCGGTCTTCATCATTATCATAATTATCTTATTCATCTCTTGATTATGCTGACAGATCTGATATATCAGCATCGGTGTATGAGAGAAAAGAAAAGGCCATCCTGTTTGTGCGTGTGCTTTTATGTGTTCCTCTGTCTTGTAAAAAAAAAAAAAAAAAAAACTGAAATAGGAACACAAGCATTCACACACATACAAAATCAGTCTGGAATCACTGAAGACTGTGCAACAGAGACACCTGCCTGTGATCCCGGTATTGCACATTAACCTGGTGGCAGTGCTGCTGATTCAGGTCAAATGTTTAAAACCCAAAACAACAGACTGTAAGTGATGTAAACACTGTGTGTGTGTGTGTGTGTGTGTGTGTGTGTGTGTGTGTGTGTGTGTGTGTGTGTGTGTGTGTGTGTGTGTG
>JBBPCX010000002.1:16894527-16906282 GCA_037974365.1 Hydrocynus forskahlii | reverse complement strand
CCTCTCTCTCTCTCTCCCTCTCTCCCTCTCTCCCTCTCTCCCTCTCTCTCTCTCTCCCTCTCTCTCTCTCCCAGGATGAGTATCCATTGGCCAGTCTGCCTTTGCTGGGTTACTCTGTAACAGTTCCAGCCGAGTCTGAGAACATCCATAAGGACTATGTGTTCAAACTTCACTTTAAATCCCACATCTACTACTTCAGATCTGAGAGCGAGTACTCTTTCGAGAGGTATGCCATGCTTGTGGATGCACACTTTTACCAAAAGAATGGGACAAAATAATAATATTGGTAATAATATTGGTAAGTTCTATAGCGCCCCCTTGTGGGACTCCTACAATGTGACCTTGGATACTTTTTAGAAGTATGGTAATGTAATTGTAATATCAGGCTACAATATTTCAATTTGTGCTACAGTATATTATTTTTTTACTGTTTGGACAGCCATTTTTAGCACCAGCCCACCTGTCATTAAAATTACAGACAGCCCTGTAAGTGTGTAGTACAGTATATTTCATAAATTATACAGTGCGGGTTAGATTATAGCAGTCTGTAGTCTGTTATTGTCACACAGCACAGCTGCTTGTTTTCTCACTATACTAATGTTTTGTACTGTTGTGTGCAGGTGGATGGAAGTGATTCGCAGTGCCACCATCTCATCCAGCAGAACTCGCTATCTCAACCGCAAAGAGCCCTACTGAGCCACACAGCCTTAGGGAGCAATGTGTGTGTGTGTGTGTGTGTGTGTGTGTGTGTATGTGTATGTGTGAGAGAGAGAGACCTGATCTTGATGATCAGTTTGTGTTAGCTCTTTAAGACAGAATCACTGTTTGTGACATTCACGTTTTCTACCATGATTTTACACACCATAAGACACGTTAATCCGGTGCGTCTGACAGTCCCCATAAAGAGTCCTGGTGCTTTTTTTTAACGGTGACATGTCCGCTGAACGTCGTATTTTTCTGCATATCTGCTTTTTTCTGCATTTTTCTGCATTTTTACTGGGCTGTTTGCCTCTTTTATAGAATCTCATTTTATATAATATAATTAATGATCTATCTGTGTGCACTCTGGTCTGCCATAAGTGTCACTTGTTACTTCATAATGGAGGCCTCTCGATACTGGTGCCCTGATTTTTGATAAGTAACTTCATATGCATTTTATTTCTGCAAAACAACTTTCTATGTTTTGATGACTTCTATTAACAGACTGTCTTCTTGTAATCCACCAGTCTATGTGCCAAACATTTTTTTTGATGTCTTTCAAACTTAAAGTACAACTTACATTCATTGATGACGAGGAGCCTTCATGAATTTGCGTTTTTGGGGAGGTTTTGAAAATGTTGGCGGCTTTAACTTTTTCACTGAAAATGATTTTTAAAAAATTTAAAAAAAAAAGACAAAGCTGAAGAAGAAGAAATTTTAAACATAATTTTCTCATTAAGATCTCTAAGGTACTTCAAAAAGTATTACATGAAAATGTATTTTATGTCTTTTCTTTCAGTATATTAGTATTGATGATGACATTTCTTAATTCAGGGTTGTTAAATTGTCCACCGCTGCCATTTTTAAGAGTAAATCGCTATCTAGCCCGCTCCATATTAACGAAGCCACACTTCACAGCGTTAGAGCAGCCGTGCTCCTCACTGCAGTTTATGCAAAAACAGCAATTGGAAGCTACACATATGAAGAATGCCATTGAGAAAGTAAAGCTTTAAAGTGTAGAGTTAAACATGATTTTGTAGTTTCATAAGCACTATTTACTCTCAGAGGACAAGGCTGCCTCATGTGAAGGTCTGTTGGAGTGATACGGCTATGAAAATACAGTAGAACAGAACAGTAAAACCAGGGAGAAAGGGGGCTGTAGGAGTGTCCATTACTCTACCTTCGGCAGAGGAAGGGAGTTTTCATATTCCAGATAAACAAGAAATGAAAGAGAAACACAGAGTGCTCTATGGATATGAAAGCAATAAACACATTTGAACATCCTGATTAATGTGAGTTTGATTTTGTACATTTCTTTATTATTTAATAGTGTCTTTTAAGGCACTTCAGGACATCTTACAGACAAGCAAACCAGAGTATAAAAAATAATACTAAAGACAATAGATAACATGTAAAGAAAATTTGAGTGCCATTTGTTCTCAAGTTTGGCACAAATGAAGTCTAAGCCTTAGACCGAATAGGAGACTGTTACACCCTGTTGCTCTGACCTCTAGATGGCAGTAATATTAAAATAATGAAAGGGGTCTTTAAATACTGTTCAGCTAATCCTGAAAAATGTCACTGGTCTTTGGAAAACACACTTCCAGAGAACAAAACGCAGTGTGATAATGTGGCTTTCTAGAAAGTAAAGGGTGAGGAAGCTCTGCTGATTGACTGCTGATGATCAGCAGTGAGACTGCAGGAAGGGACTCTTCCTGTTAAGATCTTTAGTGGACCTGTTAAATGATTTAGACGGGAGCAGCTGGTCTAGCTGATCTTGCCTGTTCTCCCTTAATAAGTAACTGGCCCTGTAATGAGCTTTCACCTAACCTCTCTGGGCTTTTTGTTTCTTCTGGCTAAAGCATGTTCTCTGATCTATAGTGAAATGAAGAACAAAGGAACAATGATTGAGTGGACCAGTAGAAGGAACTGATACATGTTGTATAAATTTTTTTACAATACAGTCAGCATCTCTTGGAACTTAAATTCCAACATCGCTGTCTGTGAAGAAGATCCATGAAAATGTTTAATTGCTGGAACTGGGGCATGCGACTGGATCGTCTCCAGGCTGTACACAGTGCCTTGCAAAAATGAATAAATTACCACTTACAGGATGTTCACCCAGCTTTTTTACTTCATATCAACTAAACAAAGCATAGATATGACACAAAACATTTGTTTAATAGCTGAATATTCTGGCTTGCTGATCTTGGAAACATGACTCCGACATGAAAGAATTATAAAACTCCAAGAAGTATATCCCCCACAGATTGTGGTTAAATATGCTGGTTGTTCAGCTGTGTCTGAAATTTGGTGCAAGTATAAACATAAGGGGACGGTTATAAAAGGGAAACATGAATAGACCACTGAAAACATTCAAGCATCAGGATAGAAAACTCAGTACTATTCGCTTTAAAATTAGAAAATGCACAACAAAACCAAAAAAATAGGTAAACAATGGGCTGAATTAATCGTGATTTTGCAGAAAGGTGAGCGCTAACCCCTAAACAGAAAAAAAACAATTACAATGGACTGGGGAGAAGCAATCACAGAGTATGGATACCTGGATGAAAGTGATATTCAGTGATGAGTCACAAATCTGCATCAGCATAGGAGATGATGCGGGAACTGTCTGGTACTGAACTAATGAAGCATGAGGTCTAAAGAAAACAAGCAGTTTTCCCACTCATTTGTGTTCAGAGGCTCCATGTCGGGTAAAGGACCAGTGGAGCAGGCAGGTCATTATCTCAGTCAGTGCACAGGTGTGCACTTTTCTCTGACACATTTTTGGACATTTTGAAAGGAAAAAATGTTTTGGTTAATGATGCGTCACAGAGTAAAGACTTTCCTCAGGACTTGCACATCAACTTGCTGCAAAGAATTCAGCCGGTCACTAAAGTCATTAAAGGAGTAGCGACAAAAAAACATTATTTTTTCTTTATGACTCAATTTTTTCCTGTGTAATCAAGAAAATGTGCCAGAATCCTTTAAGTGTGGTAATTAGATGATTTTTGCCAGTGGTTGCAGATATTTAAGATAGTGTCAAAATAAATTTGATACATAGGACTATCCACAGGCTATAAGAGTGTGTAGGCCATATTCATTGCTTTAAATGATCAGAGGAGCATGGCCAGTACAACAGTTTATTCAGGACCTGCACTCAGGCAAAACCTTTATATTTAATTTTCTGTCTTCAAACGATATTAATGTTACTTGTGCTAATGTGTAATTTTGCTTGTGCCTGTGTAATAACACTTGCTGAAGTACAGTTTTATGTCAATAAAACAGTGTATGGCCTAGTGGTTAGTGAGCTGCCCCCTGCGATCTGGAGGCTGTGGGGTTTGAATCCATGCACTGCCAGTGGCACCACTGAGATACCCTTGAGCAAAGTACCATGCCTACACAATGCTCCCCACTGCTTCACTTGGTGAAAGGGGTCCAATGGAGAGAGAGAATTTCACATTGTTCACACTGTGTGCAGTGTTGTGTTCACGCATGATTATAAAGGGCCACTTTTATCATTTTCTGTTTCGTGTTTTAGGCTCTTTGATGTAATAAGGGCTCATTTTATGTCCTTGCCGTGTTTGATTCTAACGTGTTCTTTGTAGATCATGGCCATGGTGTAAACGAAGCTGGTCTGGTGTTCAGTGTCTCAGAGATCACTGACTGTATGCGTGGGGTATGAGTTGTTTGTTTTTCCCCACCCGTTTTCAGACAAACCCCGCCCCCCTGGAATTCTATTGGCTAGAAGCTCATCTTCATCATCAGTCCACCCAATTTCCTACAGGACAGAGAAAGTCCCGGCCGGAGGACCCCCAACTGTTTAATATTATTTCAGTCTAAGCTGTTTTGAACTGTCATTTCTCTTGCTTTTTGCTCTGCATCTGATCTTAGCTGGATACATATGTAGCTGGTGGTTGGCTGGTGGAGTTGCCCCAGTGATCGGAAGGTCTTAAGTTCGAATCCCAGGACTGTCCGTGGCACCACTGAGGTGCCTTTGAGCAGGGTACCATCCACACATAGTGCAGCATGTGGGGACATTTTAAAAATTAATACCCACGAGGATGTGAGACAATCATTATGATTTACATGTATTCTGTATAAAACTTACACTCACATATATTATTTCTGATAAATAACAGCCTGTTCTATTCAAATTAGACATCAGTACAATGGGTGCATCACCGCAACAATAAAAACTGAGCGGCCTGCCTAAAGGGCAAATGATTAGCTGTGTAGTAATAAGATGCTGTTCACATTCTGTCTAATGTGGCTCATCAAAGTCTGCTGAAAAACAGTAAAACATTTAGTGAATTTAAATGACCAGCTTCACTTAATACTGCCCTCTCAAAACAATTTAACAAATAAAACATGTAACCTAAAACCTGGTCGAGTTCAGAAGTAATGCGTTTGGTAACTATATGGACAAAAGTATTGGGACTCCTGACTATAACAGGGACTTTAATGACATTGCATTAAAATACCTAGACTTTAATATGGAGTTGTTCCCCCCTTGCAGCTTCCACTCTTCTTGGAAGGTTTTCCACTAAATTTCGGAGTTTCTGTGGGAATTTGTGTCCATTCATTCTGTGGAGCATTTATGGGGTCAGGCACTGATGCTGGACGAGAAGGCCTGGATCACAATCTCCGTTCCAGTTCATCTGAAAGGTGTTGGATGGGGTTGAGGTCAGGGCTCTGTACGGGCCAGTCAAGTTCTTCCACACTGAACTCATCCAACAATATCTTTATGGAGCTCGCTTTGTGCACTGAGGCTTAGCCATGCTGGAATAGAAAAGGTTCTTCCCCAAACTTTGTCCACAAAGTTGGAAGCATGGTATTGCCCTTCACAGGAAGAAAGGGGCCCAAGCCCAAACCCTGAAAAAATGTGTGTACCAATACATATAGTGTGCATACAGTGAAGAATCAGTCTAGTTGGGCTCATAAAAGTCTGCTGAAAACCAATAAAACCTTCAGTGAGTTTAGATAACCAGCTTCACTTGTTTCCCACTCTAAACAACTTAACAAATCCATGTGACCTAAAGCCTGGTCCAATTCAGATGAGTAAACAGTCCGGCCTGATCAACCCAGTCGGGACAGCCCATTTCCAGGATTTTCAGCATTAACAGCCAATGGCAGCACAGAGGTCGGGGCTTGTCGGAATACGGGTGGGGAAAAAAACAAACTTTGCTGGTCAGCTGTGTGGAGGTGGAGCTCAGGCAGTGTGGAGATTGAGTCGAGTTTAATAAAGCGTGTGAGCCAGAGGAGAGGCGCTGGTCCGGGGCAGAATGGCCCGTGTTGGGCTCGGCAGGTTTCCTGAGAGTGTAAATTGGCAAGGTTGTGTTAGTGTACGAGTCAGGCGAGCCCGTGATGAGTGAGACCGAGCCCAGTAGGAGAACAGAACCACGCTTCTGGCTGAGATTTGAAAGGAGAACACACGCAGTCGGATGGTCTGGGTTCAGTTTTGCCCCTCCGTCATTTAGCGCACCCCCTGTCCTCGGTAAGGCGGTTCGCTTCTCAGGCTGAAGGACCATGTCTCTGCCCCTGCAGCCCGAGACGAGGAAGTTCACCCGCGGGCTCAGTAAACCCGGCACCGCGGCGGAGCTCCGGCAGAGCGTGTCCGAGGTGGTCAGGACCTCCGTGCTGGTGGTGAGTACAGAGTTCAGCTCCTTCTGCCACTCGTAACTGACTCGGAGCTTCATTCAGAAAATCAGCCCGACTCGGTCCTTCTCCAGCGTCTTCTGTCAACACGGTCAGGACAAGTCAGTTTATAAAGCACGTTTTTTGATTGGTAGTGTTTTATATATGCTTCGTACAGCACTTTGGGTCAGCTTTCTTTTGTTTTAAAAAGTGCTTTATGAATAAATTTACTTGACAATGGCAAAAAAGGTGCTAGAGAGGAATATAGATATTGCTAGATCCTGGTGGAAATTGCTTGATCCATTAGGATACAAGTTCTGTTTACTCACTCAGGTGCAATCAGTATTTAAGTAATACTTTTGTTTCCACTCTCATCTATTTCTGAGAAGAGGGGATTTTGCCTTAAGTTCCAAGATATTCATTTAGGGGTTCTTTTATTTTACACCAGGGAATCAGACTTGGCTCTTTTTTCTTATTGAGGCTGTGGTTTTTAAACCCACCTCTTCCCAGCCTGTTGACCAAAGCCAAGAAGCAGGAGGCGGGTCAGTGCTGTTATCCACCTGCCCTGCAGTTTCCTGTGTTCTTGAGTCATAGGCTAGTATAATTATCAAGTCCTTCATTAACTGATTCAGGAACGCGAGGTGCTGTGCAGTGGGCTGGCGGTGTGAAAAAGTCTGATACCGACTATGATCCAACAGCTGTACTGTACGTATAGTATGCGTGGACAGATTCGACAGCTTTTATCTCTAGTGTCCTCTGACAGCCAGCTTCTTTTGTTGTCTGTCACAATGTGCAGCACTTTTCAGCTCATTTGGCCGTTCGCTCTGACACTGACACTTCACGGCCTCTGTTGTCTGTTATAACTGCAATCATAACTCGGGCAGCTCTTCGGTGTTTGTCGATGACTCCTCATCCGTCAGGCCTGAAGAAACGTGTAAATAAGGGAACATTTCAGTGTAGCGGCAAGAGTAGGAAACTCCCAGCGTGTCATCACATGTCAGTGCAAAGCTAGCTAAAATCCATTGCATTGTTTTCATACAGCCTGAGGCTTAAACTGGTATGTCTTCTACAAACTTGTGTCATTGGTTCATGTGGATGGAGACAGTCGAATATTTAGGCTACTAATGTGGGGAATGACGAGATGTTAAATAAACCTTGAAGTCGTGCTTGGAAGTCTATTGTGTGGACAGTTTATGTTGTGTACCCAAGTCTGTTAATCCTGTAAACGTGTGGGTGCTGTGTTTACTTTGTCCGGGCGCTGTGTTTGAGTGCATCTCAGTTAGACTCAGTTGGTGTGTGTGTGTGTGTGTGTGTGTGTGTGTGTCTGTGTGTGTCTATAAAGAATATAGTTTATCGTTTATATGTCTCTGAGTGTCTCTATGTGTTGTTCTGGGTGGTTTTTCCTACATGTTGCTTGGATACAGAAATGGACACCCTCCAGACCCTTTGTCAGGGAAATGGAATCCTGAGACACTCACACACTCTCACACTCATAGCCACTCCTCTGTATGATTAATTTATCCTCCTGCACTCCTGAGAGCATGCTGCAGCATGGCACAGTGGTGCAGGTGATTTCAGGGTTTAGGACATCTCTCATAAATGTTTTCATCTATTTCAGGAGAGTTTGCCCATTTTTCTGAGATGAGCAATGGTTTAAGACTAGAGTTCTTAAAGTCTGGGTCACAAGTGAGCCTTGAAACATCATCTAGTCTATGGGACTATTCTCAGGGGGAGGCTGTAGTTCTCAGTGCAGGGGTGCACAGGTCCTATCCTGGAGGGCCGGTGTCTAGCACAGTGATTTCAGTGCTTAAAAAACACCTAATTCACCCCATCTGGTAATTACCAGGTTAATGGGTGTGTTTGTGTCGGGGAGTTTCCTAACTGTGCTGGACACCAGTTCTTCAGGACCCCTTCAGGAGTTGTGCACCCCTGCTGAAGCGGTGCCAACTCTAACCCTAACTCATAAAACATATGTGGAAAAAGATGACTTTAATAATAAGTATGAGGAAAAAAATTAACTCATTTCACAACACTTTGGGAGGGTAACGTCACAGCTAACCTTTGCCCGGGACTCCTCAGGTATCGATTGAACTTCAGTAATTTACACTGTGTGAGCATTTTAAGACAAACCAAAATTATTTCTAAGATACATTTATATTAACTTTTTTTTTTGCAGTGAAGTTACCACTTCAGAGATACATTACTGTCTTACAACAGTGATGATATACAGCACTAAGACTTATGTTCTTATTAGTTATGTGTTTCACAAAATATGGCTGTGTGAAAATCCCAATAAGATGGTTCAGTAATGTGTAACTGTTGTGTGAAGACCCCAAGGCCCTCAGTGGGCCGGGAATATGTGTGTGACAGGGAGTGGCTCACACACACATGCATTCCAGCGTGAAACATGTAAATACTCTGAGTGAAATACGTCTCTGTGTCAGAGGAAGAAAAGGGAGATTGTGGTGGGTTTCTTCAAATGGGGGCTCAATCGTGGCCCTAGAAGCCTGCAAACACAAACGTATTGTGTTTCCTGTATCAGAGTCATTATGCTGAAGCATCTATTAAGAACTCTGCAAGTGCAGCACGTGTTGTGCCTTTTAGTGTTTGCTCATATTCTGAGGATGCTGTTGTGGAAAAATGTGGTGAAAGGGTGGGCTTCCCTCAGTCCCATCAAGCAGGTGATTTATGCGAGCAGTTACATAGTTTAGATGAGTGTCTGTCACTCTGGGTGTAGCAGTGCATCAGTATATTGTGATATTGCTACGCAACAATGTGACGGTGTACACTGAGGACATGTGAACATGCATCCAGGCTTGTTTTTTTCCCCCAACAACACCAGCATGCTTACTTTTTCTGGCTTATGTGACAAGTTAGCTAGAGATGTGCTGTTATGTACACAGAGCACAAGTGTTCATTCACAAGTGATTTATAAGTTTAGTGATATTAGGTTGTATTTCCCCACTTAATGTAAGCACATTTTGTTAATTTTGTATGCTATTATTAAAAATACAGCACATACAGTTTAAAAATTGCCTTCTTTCTTATTTTGATTTTGAGATGAATAGCCCTATGATATAGTGATAGAACCCAGATAAGATAATCTATGTGGTCGTTTAACATCTTGGGCCTGGTTAGGGGGAAGAGTAGGATGGTTTAAATGTATGTTTTCCCTGATGCTAACAGATTATTTGCCTGCATTGCTTTCATTGATTACAGGCTACATTAACCTCAGAGCACTGGGACAAAACTGAAGAGGCAGACTTCACAGTCTAATAACTGTATTTGGAGTAAATGGAGAGAACTTCCATTTTTTGCTGAACGTTCACTTTAATAGCATCAACAAACCTGAGGTGCACAGGGCCAGATTTATAATAGATTCTGACTGGAAGAGTGCGCTGTCTATCTGGATACTATAGAGAGACAATCTTGATTGGACTTTTTTGTGTTGGGAGTTTCAGAATATTGTTTTGAACCAAAATTACAATACTTTAGTTTGAAATCAAAAACATGATTCTTTGAATAGAAGTAAACTAATGAGAATTGACTTTTTTTTTTTTTTAGTTCTGAGAAATCATCACACCTTCTCTGAATTCCTAGAAGGCCCTGAGTGTTTCTCTCAGTAATATACGACAGCAGAGCAAGGGGATGTGCTTCCGATCCCAATAGGAGATGCAGTAAAATGAAAGCGACCACTTCATTAGAACAGATCAGTAACATCTACCGAGGGGCTGGGATTTTTGCTTTCTGAATCAGTCTGCGGTTGCTTGATTTTCCAGAGGAAAAAAACTGACTTTTGTTGAATGAAACTAATATCTCTTCCTTTTTATCTGAATTTTCTCTTTTCAATGAGATCCTACCAGTCTGCTCCACAGCCAGCTTTCTTCACACTGAAACACAAAAACAGAAGTGGTGCGAATTCTTTGCCTGCTTTATTGGATTAGTGTGGATTAGAAACTGTTGGAGTTTAAATGCTCAATATTGTTGGGTTTCAATGGCGGTTTCAACTTGGTGTGAGACTAGGGTTAGTTGGAGAGCAGTGGAGCACGCATGTCTCATGGCAGGTCTCCAGGATTACTGCGAAATTCATGGTGCCTTTTGTTTCTCCATTACATCAACAGTGTAGCAGGCCTGCTTTTCTTTATTTCCTTTACTGGAGCTAGTGCTCAAGCTGCTTTATCGCATCATCGTCATGTTCATCAGCTGCTGTTTACTGTGGTTTGCTGTCTTAAGTCTTTTAGCATACTAGTTATATGATTATAAGTAATGCTTAGGTGTTTATTATTTATTTGGAAAGTACAAAAGGGCACTTTCTAGTTTCTAGATCTGTATACCTACTCCTGGGCTTTTGATTGCTTTGTTCATGTTTTTCAAGTACAAATGCATAATAGTTTTTTTACACATACTTCAACAGAAGCTCTGATGACTGGAATCCTGCATTACTGGTGCTGCACTGAGCACTGAAACTGATACTGTAGCTGATGAGTCAGCGCTTTGGGCTTAGCACTCTTTTTAAGTTTATGTGAATAAATGATGTTGCATAATGGCTAGTAATGGTTTCAGAAAGCATCTGTTGTGTTTAGAATGGAGAGTTAAGTAGAGGGCGGAGTCTGAGCGGTTGTGTAATTGCAATCAATATAACACGGTACAGCAGGTCAGCTAATGGTGAAAGGCCCCCCAAAACACACACACAGACACACACACACACACACACACACACACACAAAAACAAACACACACACACAACACTTACTTTCTCACTTTCATCTTTCTTCCCAACCAAGTAGTTTGTGCATCCTTAGTTGGCCTGGTCCATTTTTTCCTGCTGTAATTGCAGACTGTAATAATAAAGCAGCTGATTCAATAGGTTTTTGTTATCAGATTATATCCCATTGTATCCTGTTGCTCATCAATTGAGAGAAAATTATTTTAAGGCAGGAATAAGATGCTATCTAAATCATTATAAGCTAGCACAGTCCTTAATCATTACATACTAAACAGCTAAATGCTGTTATTGAATATATTACAAAATCCATACAAAGTACCTTTAAAGCAAAGATGTTTTCTATCTGTTTTTGTATTTGTTTATTTTGTCCCTGAGGTCAATTTTAATGAACACATGAATGTATGAACCAATAAAATGATTTTATTATTCTGTAACATGGCACCTTTAAAACAAATTAAATTTTCATTATGAAAACAGTCTGTCATCAGCTGTAGTGGTAATTCATATTTAATTATGAAGTATTCATTTAATAATTATCTCCTGCCCCTTGTGTTGTTCAGTGTCTTCTCCTCATTTCATCTTATTGCATCAGTAGTGCAGCTGGCTGTTCACTGGATGTGCCTGTGCCTGTGCCTGTGCCTGTGCCTGTGCCTGTCTCTCCATAATGTCCTGGTTGTAACAGAGAGGACCTTG
>JBBPCX010000002.1:16879868-16892703 GCA_037974365.1 Hydrocynus forskahlii | reverse complement strand
CTCTCTCTCTCTCTCTCTCTCTCTCTCTCTCTCTCTCTCTCTCTCTCTCTCCCCCCCCCTCATTTCCATCTCCTCCATGAGAAGTCAAGGCTGTGGAGAGGAAGTGGGAAAACAGTAAAAGGGTATTGTGTGAGGCTCTGAAGGAACCTGTGGAATGCCGCATAAAAACACTGCGTGTTCATTAGTGGATGTTCTATCCCCATGTCGTTGATTTTAGACTGGCTGCAGGCCAACCAGTCCAGCCTGTGAGGAGCCAGGCTGTACCTGTGGCAGGACATATCCATGCCAGTTTAGCTCAGAATGAGGGTGTGTGGGCTTGATGTTTAGCCTAGAAAGGCAGATGTGTTAGTTTGACTGATGAGGAAAGAAGGACGAAGTAGAGGTGAAGTCTCAGGTGAATGAGAACCTTGGCTCGGAATTATTTGTCATAACTGGACACTGACGTCATTCAGGGTTCTAGAGTGGCAGCAGTGAAGCTTTTCTTTCCTGTGGGTCATTCTGCTGTAGGACGTGAGTCAGGAAGGGGATTTTTACTCTGGCATTGTTTGGCTAAGTTTATCCTGTGTGGTTTGTTTATCTGTCAGTGAAGTGGTTGAACGGTAAGCAGTTGGCTGTCTTTGCAGTAGGGATTCTGATGCTACACCCACACACACAATTCCCATATGTGTGTTCCAAGAAGTTTCCCTGTAGGGAAATGCTTGTTACACCTTCTTCAAGTCAGCTCAGTATCAGGTCAAATTCATTTATTAAGCGCATTTTAAAGTCAGGTAACACATACTCATCCTGTGTTTCTTCCACAGTCTTCTGCTAAAGAGTGAAATATTACTGATTACATTCAGCCACAGGTACTGATGTTTAGTTCTGGATCACGAATGACACCCTAACTTGTCCCAGAGGCGTGGATATTGCTCCATCACTCCAGATCCCACCGTTACACTGTTCCACAGCCCAGTCCTGAGTAGCTTTATACCCCCCTAGTTGATGCCTGGCTTTGGGCTTTTTAACATTAGAATTGTGTTTTAACAGTAGGCTGCCCTATGCTACTGGAAATGCTATAGTGAATGTTAGGTCAAATAAAATCTAATGTAAATAAAATACAACTACAGATACTGTGTGTGCATGTTGTGTGTGTGTGTGTGTGTGAGAGAGAGAGAGAGAGAGAGAGAGAGAGATTGAGAGCATGAGAGATGGCCATTCTCCATTGTTGTATCATGTTATAGATTATTCTTGGGTTTTGTCCTCTCCTGCTGAGACTAAACAATGCCGAGTGTCCCTTGCCCCTCCGCCTGAACTTTTGGTCACAGGCAGACCTGGGAGTGGTCATAGGATGCAATAATATTTAATATTTTGTTCTGGAAATTTCAACCAGCTGGACTGTAAGGTTTTTCTATAGCCACATTTTATTCATTATCCTTATTAACCTTTCACTTTCACCATCTGTCTTGCTGTCATATCTTCCAACAAACTAGCTATTGTGCTGAAACAAAATACTATGATAGAACTAAGCGAACAATAGAGACATCAAATATTTTTCATCCCTAACTTGTCCATTATTATACGGGGGTGGGGGTGAAAGACTGTTGCTTTTGAAAAGTTCTTTGTTAAATCACTGATTAGGTATTTGAAGCAGGGGGTGTGTTTTTTCCAATATGAAGCCTTTTTCCGTGAAGTCTCTTCTGTGCTGTTCTGGCAGTGTGTAATAAACTCCGTTTTTTTTTTTTTGTTTTCTCTCCCGCAGCTGTGCACCCTGCGCCGACAGATCCGCACTGTGTTTCCCTCAGTCCCAGAGAACGCTCAAAGAGAGGCACACAGCCTGTTTGTGCAGGAGGTGAGAGAGCAGATGAGAAGAACCACATTGCACTATTACCACACCCCTCAACACACTGTTATATGCACCGAGTGGCGTACAGGTGGTTAATTCACCAGCCTTGGTCAGGTGGTTTGAATCAGGCACACCAACACAGAGAGTCCAAGACTTCCAAGGTTTATAGGATGAACTTTGGCCAAATATAAAGCTTCCAACTTACTTAAAACACGGTCATGTCACTCTCACAGTGAACAGTATTACAGCAAAGGGGAAGAGTTCACTCTGTTCCAGATACCCCCACCTGACAGGAACTTTAGCCTGAACTCAAACTGAGGTGACTTAACTATAATAATATGCTAATCTTCAGCAGACATATCAGTATTCACTGCTTTCATACTATCAGAAAATACCTGTGTTCCAGAGCTGAGTTTTAATCCTTGAAAAGCCTAATACGAGATTGAGACCAAACGGTGGAACATCCTGATTAAAAAAAAAAAAAAGGCTCCTCTTTCATCTTTGACTCTCTGCCCTAGCAATCAGATTGGACCAAGAGCAAAGGCTTCCCTGCATGAATGAATCCCTTTTAGAATTTTTTTTTCTCAGCTAGGACGACTTTAGAATCTCTGGCTCAAAATAGCAGTGTTTAGAGTTCACTCTTGTGTTATCCTGAGACAGAATGACTCTAACAATCATGTATTGTCCTTCTTGTCATAGTGTATCAAGACCTACAAATCAGACTGGCACGTTGTCAACTACAAGTATGAAGATTATTCTGGTGACTTCCGTCAGCTTCCCAAGTAAGACTTCGTGTTTCAGCTGGACCCGTATCCATAGCTTCTACTTGAGACGAGACTTAAGCAACCTATATCTCAGACAAGTTACAACAAGCTAGAGAATGACTACATATAGCCATGGATTTAAGTTAGCAGCACTACAGCTCTGATTGCATGTGTGTGCGTGTGTAATTTTGAAAACACGTGTGCTCTTGGAAAGTTGGTGGCATGACACTGTGAGAAGGAAATGTGTATTTTGTACAGCCTCGCAGTAACAATGGAGCCAGTGGAACAATCCATGAGTTCATCAGTTCCTTTAGTGACATACAAGCAGCATAAGAACTCTTCAGTCTATTAATTTGAAACTCCAATTGTCTGGGTAACACTAATACTTCAAGAAACAAAATGAGTTCGGTTGAATTATGAGAAGCCAATCGGCTTATAAAATTCAATGACAGAGCAGTGAGGCGTGCTGTACTTTCTGGTAGGGTGACTTTTGGAGCTTAAGTCCATGCTTTATCAGATATGGAGGGTATTTCTTATGCCAGTGCTCTAATGTGCATTGTAATCTTTGTTCATCTGTGTTTGGGGTTTAAACAGTAAAGTGTCCAGACCTGATAAGCTGGCCGTTCATGTGTTTGAGGTGGATGAGGACGTGGATAAAGATGAGGTGAGTGGATCAGACTGTACACCATAGTTTAATGTTCTAGCCAGTAGCCAATATGTTAGTTTTTTTAACAGGGGAGATGACCCAATGGGAGCACCACTACCACGCTACCAACTAACACACACACTACGTCAGTGGTCACCAACCCTCCTCCTGGAGATCTACTGTCCTGGTGTGTTTAGCTTTAACCTGCATCTAACATGCTGCCCCTTCCATCTTACCTTATGCTCCAGCCAGTCAGGGACTTCTGAAGAGGAGAGGTGTTGCAGATTGTGGCTAGAACTAGACTTTTCAGGAAAGTAGATCTCCAGGACCAGGGTTGGTGACCTCCCTAACAAGTGGGGAATGCATCTTTCCTCATCCCCCCCAGATAGTCCACTGGTTGTAGCTTCGGGATTTGCATTGCTGGTAAAGTATATCTTCGGTGTCCAGTCCAGATCTTTTTGGCAGTTATATTCTTTTCTGTTCCAGGTAGAAGTTTGGAAACACTGGGTCATAGCCAGGCCAAGATTCAGAATGTCTAACTCTGGGATATATAACACTTTTGTTTGCCTTCACTGATAATGAAACTGAAGACACATCTGCGGAGGGCTACCGCTATGCTCTCCAGCAGAAACTGGACCTCCATCAAGCCTCCCCTCCTCTGCAGATGCATTGGAGAAACGATCTCCCACACGCAGTTTGACCACTAGGTCAGCTCTCTCCATGAATAGTCCAGCAGCCTCAGCCTGGCCGGAGTTAGAGAGGGGTATCTAATGGCCAGCCATCGCGGCTCCTGCTGCCCCGTGCCTTCCAAGAACTTTTTGCTCTCGGAACCCAGCACACACACGCCGTATCCTGTTTCTCTAATCAACTCCAGCAAAAAACTAATTTGGCCGCTCTGGACTAGCCCTCCGGCCTGGTTTATATCTCGGGCAGTGGATTTTAATCGTAGTTTTATATGAAAAAGATGCACTTTAATGTGAAGTATGAAATGTAATTACTTTCCATAGGGTGCTGAGTTCTGGCACTTGCTCTAAGCGACTTAATTGAGCTTCCTGTGGACAAGACTTCATCCAGCCACTCTTAAGCATTGGCTCTGATTTAGTTCTATTAGTCCTTTGTTTGGCTGTGAGTAAGACGAGTGAGTTTGCACCGTTATAAAATGAGAGCAGCCATTTATACAAAGCGCATTCTAAAGGGTCATGGACTACCCTGACATCTAGTAATGCCTGCCATCTTGTGATTTCAGAGTCATTTATTTTCTTGTCATGGTCTCTTGGCACAGAATAAAGTGTCTTCCATGATTGACCTCACAGCCAACTGAAGAGTGATGTAATTTTAAGTCTGTCCTTTCAGCCACCGACAGTACTCCAGAGGTTACAATCAACCTTCACAGGCAATCAGTTTTTGAATCACGTTGAAATGTTTAACTGACAGCTCCTTTTCCACATGTGCACCAATACCTGAGAAGAATTACTGCAGGCTAATTCACGCATGGTCAAGCTGTCTGACAGGGACATCTTATAAATGTTGCTTGCACTAAATATGTCTCTGATTATGATGCTGATTTCTTTCAGTTAAATCCTGAAAACAGCAACAGATGACCTCAGAAGATAAACTCCAAAAACTACAGTTACAGTGACTGTTTATGATATCGTTGCTTGGATACAGCTCCTCTGAGGCCTAGGGGTTCACAGAGAGTGTGATCATAATTTTGCCAGTAATTTTGAGAGTAGTGGTGCATGATATTGAGTGTGTGTTTGAGTTTGAATGTGATAAATGGAAACAGGTCTATAGAGTTTCCAGATTTTGCCTCAGTTCAAATGCTGGAATATCCAAGCTTTTGGCCAGAGCCTTTGAAGACATTTGTGGAATAAAACATATTGAATGTTCATATTGCACTGGGCCATTTTAAAAGCGTCTGCAAATGTCGGGAAAGCAAGCTGATTTTTATGCCTTTTTTTTTTTTTTGCATACCAAGATAGACACATTAAGATTTTTTTATGTGTTTAGAATTATTGGGAGTTTATTTAGCTAAACTAACTCCCCTTCAGCGCCATAATCATAGGGGTGTCTGTCCATTTTCCAGAATTTCGCAAACATCTCTTAATCTTTCTCTGATAAGACTTCATTGGTGGTCTGTACATGCATATTTTGGGGTGCGTCTTCCATCTCTCTTCATGCTGACTTCTTGAGCTTAGAAAGGTGGTAGATAAGGTTTTGGCAGCAGTGACTATAGAAACGTTTCATAATAGTGTAATAGAAGACGAACATTTTCAGCCCCAAATACTGTCTTTGGAGTAATTACAAGTATTCTGAATAGTACTATTAAAATACTTTGAAATTTCTAAAATTGGGATGATTGCTCTTAATAAATATTGAAGTCTTTTCTTATACCGGCATCCACTGATCTGTCCTGTCAGAGAGGATGCTGATGTGTTCCATCCTATGCTGTGTATTCTGTGTTTTTTGCAGTTAAAGCTGTAGATATAATCCTGCTGTTTGTGAGATGGCTCTCTCTGATGTGCCTTCACATATCCAGTACGGTGGTTTGTTTACATTTATCTGGGTTTCTGCTTGTCTCCGTTTTTTCTGGAGAGGAGTTTAGGATCTGGATTCCTTTCTCAATGACTCCCTGTTCTCTTAACGTTTACTTTAGCTGCAAGATCAAACAGAAGAGAACTGGAGCCACATCACAAAACTCATTTTTCTCTCCGTGTGTGTATATAGGACACAGCCTCCTTAGGTTCTCAGAAGGGAGGAATCAGCAGGCAAGGCTGGCTCTACAAAGGCAACATGAACAGTGCCATCAGTGTCACTATGAGGGTGAGACACCATCAACTGTTTTAATTAAACAACCCATCTATCCGCACTCAAAGCTATTCACTAAAGCTACTGTTCACAAAGTGGATATACACCAAGTGACGCTTGGTACATAAAAAATGTTACGCTTCACTTAATTGCAGTTTATTGCACTTTCTGGCTGCTCAGTTACCCAGACATCCCTACGTTAGAGTGACCAACAAGTGAGCCTCACTGAACTACCCACCTCATTGAACCAGCCCTTTGTAACAATGTTCCTTGGTGGGAGTGGAATCTTGGTCCTTGTTTAATATCGCAATATTATGAAGGAACAGTTTTAGAAGGCCAACTGTCATATATGCATCACAGCCATATGTGGAGATAGATGGGTTACTCAGTAAGATATTTAATGTCTCAGTATGTCAGGTTCAGAATGGCTTGATCTCAGATGGTTTCCACACTTTGGCTTTCACCCAGTGCAGTAAGTGTAAAGTGTAAGGTGTACATTTAAAGTGACCAGTTGTCATACATGAACACACCACAGCACACAGTAGGGAACCATTCGGGATTAAATTTATGTATAGCAGCCCAAACGTTCTTTAATTCAACAGATTTGGCCAGCAACAGATCTTAGGACTGCTTCACATACACACACTTTGATCATCAGTGCTCCTCAGCATTCTTTAATGCTCTAGACACTGGTGTTGTCTGTCTCGTGATTTTCCTCCGTTTGACTTAATCTCTTTATCTCATAATTAAGCATAATAATTCAAAGTATTTTATGTGTATCTTCTGTTTCAGTCGTTCAAAAGAAGGTATTTCCACCTCACACAGTTAGGAGATGGCTCCTATAACCTCAACTTCTACAAGGATGAGAAGATTTCCAAGGAGCCCAAAGGAACCATCTTCCTGGATTCCTGCATGGGCGTGGTTCAGGTACTACATCCACAGGACTGGGGTTATCAGAGGTTCAGTATATTCACATTCGGTATAGGCAAACATCTCAAATCGCAAATACTGTAGTGGTGAGAGTGAAATAAATTATTTTTTCTATTCATAATCTTCTATACACTCTCAGCTTCCCTCTTTCCTTAGAGAAAGGTCAAGTGTGAGGGATGTCTGGTAGGTATGTATGTAGGTTCTTGTAAATACCAACCTGTTAAAAAAGGAACTAAATAATTATAGATGATCAAACGAGTGAGGTACTGCATTGCATTAACCTTTGAATCGAATTCTAAAAAATCTCGTCTAGCATTCTGGTATTAAATGAGTATTTTACTGACCACACCAGCTGTATGGAAATGTTATTGTAAGCCTGGCCTAATCATCTTACCATATTGTGCCACATCTGCTCCTTGAATATCAGCTTATCAGAGACTCCTTATGCAATCCTTTTTCCTTGTTTAACTCCTCAGTGGCTAAAAACTGACTATACTTTCAGTTTTTGTCTCTTTATTTATCTGTCATGTCTGTCTTTCTCTGGAGTTATGGCACACTACACACTATCCAGTGCTTCTGAGATGAGTTGCATTTGTGATCCAGAAATATCAACATCACTAAGGCATTTGTGGTTGAATGCATTCATATCCTCACAGCATTGATCCAGCCTTTAATGTAAAGGCTTCCTAGAAGAGAAGAGACTGTCACTGCTGTAAAAGGGGGACGAACTCTCTAATAATACTCTTAATTCAGAAGAAACCTTGGGCGAACCAGGTGTGTACAAACATTAAGGATAACAAATAGCATATATTGGATTAAGAGAGTGGCAGGAGTGAAGAGGGTAGAATGGGATTCCTCTTCCACCTTTCTGTTGTTATTCTCAAAACTGCTCAAATCTTCTAGAACTGTGGCCTTGTATGGTTTGTTTCAAAAGCTCATCTACTCTGAGACATGTACTGCTAATCATGAGCTCAGTATGTATGATTAGGGAGATTGTTATCTGAGTGGTCAGGCAAATTGGCTTTGAACCAAATGGTTTAATGGAAGTTTTTAATCTAAGGAAAAAGCGTCAGATCGTGAAAAGCATCGACCAAATGACATTATAAAAACAGACTGAAAATAATGATCCTTTTCCCTGGAGCTCCATACATGCGAAGCATTGTCTGGATGCTAATGAGCCAAACTATCTTGAGCGTGTCCTTCTATTGTGCTGTGTTTTCTGAAGCACTCCCCATCACTAATGCGAGACTGATTAGCTAACTGCTGGGGCAGGTTGTACTCCGCTGGATTTAACTCCCTCACTGTGGAATGCTTTCTAAAACAATAAACATGTTGGGAAAGCTCCTGCCAGGTCAGTGAAGGACAACAGCCTGGTTATGTTATGTGAACAAGACCTGTCTGAGAGGAATGTAAAACTACACATGGACATTTCTAATCCTTCACGTGAACGGGGTTCTAGTACTGTGGGTGCACAAGGCTACATAAATAGGTCTTGCATTCGTCCTCGTGTGCCTAATGTTGTAAAACAGCTATTGGCTGACAGAGTTACGGACAGTGTCCGTGCAGAGATGAGTCCAAACATCATGTGCGTTAGCCTGATTAGAGTATTCACTGGGCCATAAGTCCAGTACGGACAGAACGTAATGGCAGTCCTAAGAAGGTTTAAAGCCTTAATCATCATTCTCTTGTCTCAAATCACAAGTCATTTCTAAGAGTATTTTACAAAAACAGTATGTCAAAGTACATATACAAGTGTATTTGATAATATGCCTAACAACTCAGGTTTAAGGCAAGTGTGTGATGTTTCAGACAGCAACGACAGTACTAATTCCTAGGGTTTAATTTTCTATTATTTACAGCCTGGTAGCTTCAGTGCAACACTAAACTTTAAACATAAAACATGTCTTGACTAATTGGCTACTTTTGTGGTAAAATGAAATTCATTTCTCGCTGAATTATCACTTTATGTGAGAAGTGATTAAATGTATTTTTACAGATGAACTGGCTAAGCCCTAAGAGCTCTAAGGATGCCATGATAAGGTCTTGTGCTCATCTTTGGCTCAGTCGGATGCCGTAACATTCCTCTTCTTCAGCATGACATTTTATTTTATCCCTTTAACAGTGTTTAGCCACTTCCCTTTAAGATCCCTCAGCTGTACTCTTGGCATGGTGTTGCTCTTTTGTCCTCCATATGGAAATACCTTCACCTGATTTCCTCTGTACTGTTTTATCTCTTTTTTTTCACAAAGCAAGTCACATTCTGACACATTACTGAAAGCTGGAAACTACAGCATTATATTTAGTTTCTATGAGTGTCTGTTTGTCTTTGTGTGTGTGAATATGTGTGTGTGTGTGTGTGTGTGTGTGTGTGTGTGTGTGTGTGTGACTGTGTGTAATATGTAGTTAGGAATTGTATTTCATTGCTATTTCTTTTAATGCAGATACACTGAATGATAAACTGCGGTTGTAACCTCCTTGTGCGTGTGTGCACGTGTGTTGGTGTTGGATTCTGAAGCAGAACAGTCTGTATTTCAGCTGCTTTGTTCTCAGTCAGAGCCTTGTGTGTACACTGTAAATTTCACTGATAAATTCACTTCAGAATAAAATCTCCCCACACACTTTTTCTCTTTGTCCATTTTGGAGAAGGCTACTGACAATCCTCCAATCCAGACTTCACACCCTCAACCAAAACAATAACTTCACCCAGTCACACTTTGTGCAGATTTGAAGACCCTGTAAAGTTTATATGATTTTCAAGGAAGTGTAATGCTTTATTGCTTCACTTAAAGTAGACCTGTCACAGTCAGCAAAATTTAGCTTTCAATTAAGTTTTTTGTTCATTGTTTACACCTATTAAAGCTTAAAGTCTCTATAAATGGATTCCTTGTTTTATCCCAACAGATACACCCATTTAACCTTGTTTGTTGTTGTATAAATGTATGAATCCAAAATATTATGTAATCATTGAGACAAGTCTAAGCTATAAGTAATTTTTCACCTCTTTTTCTCTCTCTCCCCCTTGCTGTCTTTTTCTCTGTATAGAATAATAAGGTGCGTCGGTTTGCGTTTGAGCTGAAGATGCAGGATAAGAGTGCGTATCTGCTGGCTGCAGATTCTGAGAGTGAGATGGAGGAGTGGATCAGCACACTCAACAAAATCCTACACAGCAGCTTTGAGCTCGCCATGCAGGAAAAGAGGAATGGAGACCTACACGATGGTGAATGTGTGTTTTCATTATTAGACCACCCAGGCATCCGCTACTCCTGACAAGACCAGAGCAAGTGTTTCTACGTCAACCAGCTAACAGATACTCACACAGACACACCCAACTCCCATAAAACCACTATACACACTCATCTGCCTGTTTGGAGCAGTGAGCTGTGACAGGCCTCTGGGCCTCCTCTCTGTTTTGCTCTATCTCTGCACAGTGGTCTCCTTGGTTTGTTTTCCCTAGTTAAGAGGCTGCTGGTGGGATGTTCTAATGGAGTTTATCTATCATTAGCTGTGTTTTTTTCTTCCTGTGGTCTGGATGTGTGCCATGTTAATTTGAGCTGTTCATTCCTCCGCTCTGCAGATGACGAGCAGGGAAAGGCTGATACTTCTTCTGGAAGTATGGACAGCTTTCAGGTAGGTCTTGTTTGCCAAGAAAACAGGCACAGAACCCAAGAGAATAAACAGAGTCTGCTGATTTACAAAAAGAATCCGAACAGTGCTGTAGACGTGGACAGAGGTTTAGCCCGTCTTCACTGCAGACAGTGTTATTGAATTCAAAGCTTTTAACAATGTATTGGGTCCTTACAGTGTTTTGTTATTGTCTTACTAATTTATACTGATCTCTTGAATGTGCATCTTCACAGAGTGCCCGAGACATTGAGTCTAAAATGAGGAATGAGACTCGGCTGAAACTCTTCACGCTGGACCCAGACACACAGGTACAGAACAGATAAGGGGAAAAAAAGCAGCTAAAGCAGGACAGCATTCCCTATAGTTACTTTTAGACACCACTAACAGTCTGTCTGTGAAGCAGTGTTGTTCTTTTGATACACTGCTTAATATCTGTGTTTCTAAAATGACAGTAGTTCTAAAAGAAGATAAAGCACGATCTGCAGTTTTCTCTGTTGCAAAACATAACAATAAGTATTCTACATTACATAAGTAGTATTACAATTTCTTTTTATGAACAAAACATATTGAAATGAAAATGTGTTAAGCTAGAGGGTGAAACTAACCTGAGGACAGCATTAAGAAAAAATAAAGTTATAGTAAAGAAAACAGTGTTTTTTAACTCTTTTGATTGGCAGTGTACTGTACAGATATCCATGTCGTTGTCTAAATACAGAAGTTGGACTTCTCTGGGATTGAGCCTGAGGTCAAACCATTTGAGGAGAAGTTTGGAAAACGAATTCTTGTGAGATGCAACGACCTGTCTTTCAACCTGCAGAGCTGCGTGGCAGAGAATGAAGAGGGACCAACCACCAATGTATGCAGCACTATTATCTCAACATACATATTTAACAGCTTTGGTAACTTATTGACATTTGGAATGATTGTGTGTGTCATTATTTGAGACTATCTGTGTTTTCTGTGTGTGTGAGACAGGTGGAGCCCTTTTTTGTCACGCTGTCTCTCTTCGACATTCAGAATAGTCGGAAAATATCTGCAGATTTTCATGTAGATCTGAATCATCCGTCAGTCAGATCAATGGTGCCAGGCTCTGGAGCTCAGATCATTAATGGAACCCCAGATGCAGCCCAACACACCACTAATGGTCTGCCAGAAAGCGCTCTGCAATATCCTCGACAGGTGGAGAGCATTATCAAACATGTACACGTCACTCATTCCTCCTTTAACACAACATTTTCAAGGCCGAAAGCAGTCATTTTTGTGCAAATATTTGAATATAAAAGTTCAAATTCAAAATTTGCACAAGTAAGTATTCACACGTACATTTTTCACTGCGGTTGTAGTTTTCGGTCTTTGTGGTTTAAGTATGTTCCAGCAAATTGTTGAGGTTTTCAGTGTAAATAGAGCATTTACACCAATCAGCCATAACATCCTAATGTCTTCATATTCCTGAACAGTTTTTGCACTGTGGCAGGGCGCAATAAACTGTTGAAAGAGGCCAGTGCCATTAGTGAATACTGTCATACTTAGTCTGCAACAATTAGTGAATACAGATCCACAAGGTTTCCTGGTAGAACATTACCCAGAGCATTGCACTGCTTCTGCAATTGCCTCTTTTATATTGTGTATCCTGGTACCATCTCTTCCATTGATAAGTGGTCCTTGATCGTGTTGCTGCTTCACCGGTCGATCACTTTTCCAGCCACTAAAACCATTGCTCAACGAGAATACCCAGCAAAACCTGCATGTTTAGAGATGCTCTGACGCAGTCATCTAGCCATCGCAGTTTGGCGCTGGTCAAAGTTGTTTAGATCCTTCTGCTTGCCTATTTTTTCTGCTTTCTACACTTCAACTTCACGAACTGGCAGTTTACTTTTTGCTTAATATATCTCCCTCCTTGACAGTAAAGTGGCCAAGCTAGATTTTATGTCCATGTTTTTCACTTCACCTTTCAGTGATTTTATTGTTAAGGTTGACTGGTATGAATGTGCTTCTTTATTTCAATGACTGACAGTGTTTTCAGAGCTGAATCTATGGATTGGAGGAGAGACCCATGGTCTCAGACTCGTTCTTCCTTGAAAATACTTGAAAAAGGAGAGAATAGTTCACTGATTCTTTATCAGTTGAAAATATTATCAGTTGTCACTAAGCATAGTTTTGTGTATGTGTGTGTGTGTGTGTGCGTGCGTGCGCGCGCGGCATGTAGGGAGTGTTTTCTGTCATGTGTCCACACCCAGACAT
>JBBPCX010000002.1:16869594-16879768 GCA_037974365.1 Hydrocynus forskahlii | reverse complement strand
CTAGCATGCTAGCTTGTGTAGGTGTATGTGGTGTGTGTGTATGTATGTGTGTGGTGTGTGTGTGTGTGTGTGTGTGTACACAGTGATCTGATGAGACAGAAGATGTGAAAAGCATTAGAATACCATTAGAGTGCTCTGTGTTGAAATCTTGGCAGTTGTCAGTGCTAAGTCAGTTGTAAAGTCAAAACACTCTGCTTTCCTATTCCCAGGCCGCACAGAAGGTGCTGAAGAATGCTAAATTAGCATGCAGTAGGCTTGGCCAGTACAGGATGCCATTTGCCTGGGCAGCCAGGTAGGAAATATATCTATTAAACTGTCCTATCTGTGTGTGCGCCGTACAGTTTCACTCCAGCACTTCTCAAGCTTTAGAAGTTGTGAGTCAGACACCACTCCTGTTTCAGACTGCTTATGTTCTATTCAGCCAAATGGAAAAGAGCTGGTCTGGGTTTCCATGGCAAAGAAAGTAGACAATGTTTTATATTCAGGCAACCTGAAACAATTCCTTGTTTTATAATAAACATCTGCTGAATCAAATTCAACCAACCATTCAGGCTTTTAGTTGGTTTGTAATGGATTGTAGCAGTCTGAGAATGCCACAGTGTGTGTTTTTCTTTCCAATTGGACAGTTCAGATATATCTTCACAGGAAGGGAAGTCTGTGAGTGTGTTATCTGCTCTAGTCTAATGGAAAAATGACATAACACCCCATTGGGAAACCTTTGTTCATCTTCCCTCTTTCACTCCCCTCTCTCTTTCAGGCCTCTGTTCAAGGACTCGTCTGGGACGTTGGATAAGTCTGCACGGTTTTCTGCAATCTATCGGCAGGACAGTAACAAGCTCTCCAATGAGGACATGTTCAAACTGCTGGCGGATTTTAGAAAGTTAGTATCCCTTCCACCCCCCACCCTTTTTGGCTGTAACAGGATCTTCCAGCAACTGTCCAGAAGTACTGTTAGATACTAACTAAGATCTCGAACATTCTAAGATCTCATTCTCTGTGACCTTGTCAGCATTTCTAAACCAGGTTTGACATGCCGTGTGGGCAGTGTAGGGACGTGCAGTATGATGAGATTCCTGTTAGTGTGATCATTTATGTCACAGTGCTGTTCTGATCATATAGTGGATATGGTCAGTACTTCTAGAACACTGGCCAGTTCCATGTTTCATTACGAAGTATAATTATTATTGGTTAATTTGATTTAATGCATTTCAGTACAGTGCTGGATTTAAGTCATTATGATAGTATTTTCTAAATGTGGCACTAGTGGCTGTTTTTTGTCCTTTCCAATGTATGTCAGAAAAAATGTCACACTGTGTAGTTGAACCTTTCTTGAAGTATTATATGTTTGTCATATTGATTGCCCTTATTGTAAAGTGGTTTGTTTGATTACTTGTTTTGTCTTAAGTGGACAATATGTGTTCCTATTGGATCAAAAGACTGCAGTATTGTTGAAGCTGACACTGAAGAGAGATGTGTGTATGGATGATTGTGTCTTCCTCATTATTTTGGTGGTAAATCTAACATGCTAACCAAAACCCAACCAGTGAGTGAGCACACTTAGCTGTATCTACTTAGATACCACAGAGGGAAAAAAAATCTGATTGGACAGTTTTCTATTGGACCTTTTTCAAGAATGTACACCAATTGTTACAAACAGCGCTGAAATAGGAGCAACATTGCAATTCTTGCCAAGTTGAAATACAAGGACATTTCTGTTGAGTAAAAATGAAGAAAATACTCCAGACACATTTCTTTATTATGCATATAATAATGCATAACAGTGCAGTCTAGCTTTTTTCTCCCACTTGCTCTGTATCTCTCTGTCCTTTCCTCTACCTCTGTCCATCTCCCTGTCCCTTGTGATTGTCTATAACTCTGCTCTCTGTGTTGCAGGCAGGAGAAGATGGCTAAGCTGCCAGTGATTCTGGGGAATCTGGATGTCACTATTGACAGCGTGGCTCCAGATCTCCCCAGTGAGTCAAACTCCACTAACTAAAGTCATGGATGTCCTTGGCTAATGATATTTTCGTTCCGTCATTTTTATTTTCTGCTAATAATTTTGCTAATAAAACTGCTTTTAATTCCCTTTTACCATCCTGTTTATGTGTGTAGACTGCATAACTTCCTCGTATCTGCCAGTGCGTCAGTTTGAGATCAGCGACTGGAACGCGATGTTGTTTGAGGTTGAGGAGTTTGTACCATCTATAGCTAAATACTCTCAGCCCTTCACCATCTATAACAACCATCTGTATGTCTACCCACGGCACCTCAAATATGACAACCAGAAGACCTTCGCCAAGGTATCAGCACTAGATCTCTACCTGTCAGTGCAATGATAATTTGTGTGCAATATTTATGTTTTCAAATATAGCTTGGTTTTTTCAAATACAGATGATAGTGATCTGATTCTTTTCTTCAACAATAAAGTGCTAAGATTTAAAATGAGCTGGTTTAACTGAAGCGCTTAACTTAAGATGGCCATACAAATATCCCACTACCCTACAGGAAGAAATGTAAAGTCAGAACTATATTCTGTGCCATTTCTAGCTTTATCTGAACATTATAATTTCTAGCTTTATCTGAACATTATAATTTCTAACTTTATCTGAACATTATTTGTGTCGACTGCTGGATTATTAAACGTGATTGTGTTTCTACAGGCCAGAAACCTTGCTGTGTGTGTGGAGTTCAGAGACTCCGATGAGGAGGACACTCTCCCAATCAAGGCAAGACAGCCAATATAATGTTCACACCTTGACCAACGTGCACATACATACAAACAAATAAACTTAGTCACTGTGTATTACTTTGTTTTCATGCCTAGACACTGGTAAAACTATTTCTTCAAATGAAATGTTTTTAAATTTCTTTAAAAATGTTTTATTTAACATTCGAGGAATGTTCTTACTCTCTCCTGTAGTGTATATATGGTCGTCCAGGTGGCCCTCTCTTCACAAAGAATGCCTTTGCTGCTGTACTGCATCATCAGCAAAATCCTGAGTTTTATGAAGAGGTAATACATTCAGACTTCTCATCAGAAGAGCTAAGATTCAGTCAGAGTGATGGTTAAAAAACCCCACAAATGAAAAAAATGTCCCCTTCCTCAAAGTGGAAGCTGGCTCCGCTAAGACATGTTTAGGGTCTGAAGTTTTGCGCTGAAGCTACAAGCATAATGTAGCTGTTAATGTGGCTAATAATGCTATTTTTTTGCTTCTCTCAGTTTAAGATCGAGCTGCCAACTCAGCTGAATGAAAAGCATCATCTCCTGTTCACATTCTACCACATCAGCTGTGATAGCAACAGCAAAGCTAGCACTAAGAAGCGGGATCAGGTGGAGATACAGGGTATGTCAGGACACACACACACACACACACACACATACGCTCACTCACTCACTCAGGCTGTACTAGAGGGATAATACAGAAACAGAACAGTTCGTACCAGTGCAATCTCACTCTCATGCCAGACAGGTTCAGGATTAGGACATGCTAATGTAAGAGGGCACAGTGCATTAATGGTTTTTATTCAAATTAAGCACCTTTGTGTGTTTTTGGGTCAGATTATTTTTATTTTTTTAAATCAGGTGGGGAGGTACGTTAATTTCTCAAACTCTCGTCTGAAAAGAGACACCCTTATCAATTATAATCCATAATATATATTGTATATCACTGTCTAAATAACTATTTTTGTCATTTGTATCTTTTTTATACCTATTTTGAAAATGCCCTTTACATTCTGTACACAGTTTTCAAGATCTCACACCAATAAAATGGCCACAAATATTTGGTCCACAAAAATATTTTTTTCCTTAATGAAATGGTTTTTTCACTTATGATGTGTACATGATGTGTAAAATTTATATCGGTATATATCGCAGGAATTAAGTTCATCAATTATTTTTTGTCTTTTTTTTTAACCTGGTGGGATCCACTAGCATCCCCTAATAAGCTCTATCAATCTTCCTCCTTTGGGTTCGCATGTGTGTAGTGGGCTATGCATGGCTCCCCTTACTAAAGGATGGCAGAGTGATCATGAATGAGCTACAGATTCCTGTAGCTGCAAACCTGCCCGCAGGCTACCTCAGCTGCCAGGATGGCAGCAGCAAGGTAAGCCTGCACTGTGAAGGACTTTCATCTCATTTTGTTGTGCAGTCAAGAATGTAAAAATACATAAGAATATAGCTGATAGCAGAAATGACATTCTGAGGTGTGCGTGCGTGCGTGTGTGTGTGTGTGTGTGTGTGTGTGTATGTGTGTGTGTGTGTATGTGTGTGTGTGCACTTGCGTGTAGCAGCACACAGGGCCTGAAGTGAAGTGGGTTGATGGAGGAAAACAACTCTTTAAAGTCTCCACACACCTGGTCTCCACCGTCTACACACAGGTACAGTTCTAATTTATCAGAGATGCAGTGCTTCCTGTTCCCTGTTTACACTTTACACTAATCTCCAAGATCTGTTAAATGCTGTTCGTACAGCAAAAGGGACAAAGTCTCTGTTGATGACCTTAATTTCAGAAGAAATGTTGAATAAACAAGAGTCTTCAAACATTTGGACCGTGTGGCACGGATGTAGAGCATGTACAGCCTTGTTTGCTTTATGAAACATTTTGTGGAACCTTGAAAGCAGAAACGGCTAGTTCAGTGCATGATACTGCTGGAACGATTGTACAGAATAAAAAGAAAAGGGCATATTGTGTGCTGTCCTTCCTTTTAACGTTTGTGCTCATAAGCCAGCCTTTATATACACATTCAGACTCTTTAAATTACTTTAGTTGGAGAGGCAGAAACAACATTGAAATGCATGGTGTTACAATGTGAATGATGTTAGACTATGAATGTAGGCACTCTGTCTGCATTGTGTTTGCACGCATTTAGATCCAGTCACAAGACAGAATTGACTACGTCAGGATCTAGATAGCTAGAGCTAAAAGCATTACAATACCAAAAGTAGTTAAAGTAAGTGTGCAAGCGCAATATGCATTTAAGTAACTTGTGTAATCAGGGCGTATTGCTGTGTGTGTATATGAGACTGTAAACAGCCCCTGTGGCTTTAGGTTTCTGTGATGTAAGTTTAATTCTTTTTTAAAAGATATTTTTTCCTTCCGTTTAGGATCAACATTTACATAATTTCTTCCACCACTGTGAGAGCAGCGTGTCTACACTCCAGCCCACTGGAGGAGAACTGGTCAAATACCTGAAAGTATGACCACAAATTTGTATAAAAAGCACCAGTACAAAGCTCTCTCTCTCTCTCTCTCTCTGTCTCTCTTTCTGTTTCTGTTTCTCTCTCTCTCTGTCTCTTTATTTTCTCTCTTGTCCCCCCGAACCTTCTCCCTCCACCCCCCTTATTACCTGAATAATTTATTTAGGTACTTGTGCGTGTGTTTCCTCAGGATGTTTGTATTCTCAGACTTGTTTGTGCAGTTTAATACCACTTTTCTAGCACACTCAGGGCACTGTGTCTCTGGAGTGCATGTGTAAACAGGCCATCCCTCTCTGATAACAGAACAGTGACCTCTCTCACCGTCAGTGTTAGCGGTCCCCCACCCAGGACCTGCTGGGATTTGGTGTTTTCCACCACAGCACAGAGGTGCCCAGATCTACTAGCTGTTAAGAGAAGGTCGGGGGAATATTAAGCCATCATGTGGGGTGGAGTGCCTGCCAGTTTTTAGGGATTTGACTGAGTTCAGGTCCATCTGGCAGATCAAAATCATAATAATTTATTCTCTTGGACACATTTCACCGTGTTGTACTTGCATAACTATATGTGACAAATAAAGAATCTGGAATCAAAATTGACAGTACACTGAATCATAAAAAACTGGTTTATACAGTAGTGGTATCATTAAATGTTTTGAAATGATTACATTTGCTATTTAAACCAATAGTTCACAAATGTTTTATAAATGCAATATACCCATAAAAACGATATATGTATATATATAATAATTACTATATATACATAATTCAGGAAGGGATTAACATTCCTAGGAATCTGTTTAAACAGAGATGTATGGTCACAGATGACTGGATGAAAGACATGCAGCAAGTCATCCAGGACCCGCAAAGAACTCTTATCACAACATTTCTCTTTTAAAACTAAAAAATGGATAGCTGGCGAACCTTGATCATGAGACTAAACTAGCCTGTATTTGCCCCTCCAGAGTCTGCATGCAATGGAGGCTCATGTGATGATAAACTTCCTCCCTACGATCCTGAACCAGCTGTTCCGCGTGCTCACCAGCGCAGCACACGAAGATGTTGCCGTCAACGTCACCAGGTCAGTACTAACCTGTTAACACAAAGAACTGAGTTAGTATACATTATATTGCTGTCATGAAACATCCTCCTCTCTCCAAAACAAATAGTTTCAAGAAAAATGTTTGAGTTACAAAGATTTCCTTTGAAAACAACATTTTATGAATCTCCAGAGACTGGAAAATGAGATTAATGTAAAAAGAAGTCTAACACGTTATATGATCATAACACTTTGAGAGCTCATCCTCTCTTTTCTTCTTTCTCAGAGTGATGGTCCATGTTGTAGCTCAGTGCCATGAAGAAGGCTTGGAACATTACCTCCGCTCTTATGTCAAGGTAAGCACCATCAGCAGCACCAGCAGTGTAGTGCTTAGACTGCAGAGTTGCTGACTACATTTGAGTTATGTATTAAGATATTAAGGACAGGAGAACAATCTTGCCATTTTTTCTAGGCTCATTTCTAGAGTTAAAGGGGACATATTATGCAAAACTCACTTTAGTTGTAATAGGTCTATGGACTATACAAAACATGTTCATGAAGTTCTTTGCACAAAATCACTCTCACATAAAGAGATATCACCAGACCTATTATAACTTGAGTTTTGCATAATATGTCCCCTTTAACCTTTCAGATTACGGCTTCTTTTAGGTCGTCAAAAACTCATGATGACATTATTTGTGTGTATGGTGTGTCTGTCTGTGTGTGTAGTATGTGCTGAAGACAAATTCAAACACAGCTACAGGCAAAACGGTGCATGAGGAGCTGGCCAAAGCCATGACCACCATTCTCAAGCCCTCCACTGACTTCCTAACAAGCAACAAACTGCTGAAGGTAAGCAGCACCTGTGTCTCTCTCATTTATTTTAAAACTGGAGCACACAGCACTGGTTTTAGAATGATGCTCGACATATTTTGTGATGTATTTTCTGATGTGAGTCCCTGTGTTGCTGTGTTCAGTACTCCTGGTATTTCTTTGAGGCTTTGGTGAAGTCTATGGCCCAGTACCTGATAGAAAGCCTTAAAGTCAGGGTAAGTCTGCCTGTTGCATCAGAGGTCTCCTTAGATGATTATATATGTGATATTATAGATCATTGTAAAGTATTCTCTCTTTGACTTATTATCATAAAAATGGTGTTTAGCACTTTTGACAAAATTTTGATGTTTGTTTAATGAGCAGCGATGGAGGTGTAAAATGTTTTGTGAGCCACTGGAAAAATGGCAGACCAGTCTGTTTTCAGTTAGTTAGTGAAGCAAAGTCGACCAGCCAGTTGACTTGTCTGAGACTCCGCTGTGATCCCTCGCTTTTGACCTTTCCTGTCATAGCTGTCCCGTAATCAGCGATTCTCAGCCTCATTTCACCACACAGTGGAGACCCTCGTCAACATGCTGATGCCTCACATCACTCAGAAATACAAAGACAACCTGGATGCTGCACGCAATGCCAACCACAGCCTGGCTTTGTTCATTAAGGTGAGTCTCTACACAAAGTACAGCAGCCTGTGTAGAACCCTGCATGCAGTAGCTAGTACAAACAGTCTCTCCACAGACTTTAAGTTTTTTTTGGGTGAGGAAATAGAGAAATGACATTAGACACAAGTGAAAATGTACAGATGTAATTAATCAAAATGTGACTTTTGTTCCCTCAGCGCTGTTTTACTTTCATGGATCGAGGTTTTGTTTTCAAGCAGATCAACAACTACATCAATTGCTTCATGCCTGGAGATGCGAAGGTACTTTTTTTTGTATGAATATCTCTGTCCCTCTGGATCTCGATTTCACCACATATACAGAAACCGAAAATTTGCTTTCACTGCTTTTCCATCTGTAATGTTTAATATATTGAACTGAGTCATCTGGAGTTTTTGCGATGATGAAACTGCATATTTTAAAGATCCACAGTAATAAAACTGTACACAGTGCTTTGTTCTTCTCATACTATTTGTTGGTTCTTTCTTCTCTCCACAGGCGCTGTATGAATTTAAGTTTGAGTTTCTGAAAGTGGTGTGTAACCACGAGCACTACATCCCCCTTAATCTGCCCATGCCTTTTGGGAAAGGGCGGATACAGAGATTTCAAGGTTGGGACAGACACTTATATACAGTTAACAGTGTAAAAAATACTGTAACAGTGCCCTAATGTCATTATGTTCTGAGGTTTCACAATGAAGGAAAAATAGTTCAAATTAACTACTACCCATAAAAAACCCCACGACTGAATAAACCCATTCCTTGCACTCAATTATATCTTTACTCTCAGCTCTCTGCATGTCAAATGTGGATGTCCAAATCTTATATACTGTAGAGCATGATTATCTTAGTGTGTGTTGTGCTCTCTTGTTCTGTGTGTTGATCAGCAGTTCACTGCTCCAGTATGGAGTCTCAGTCTGCTGTAGGTAGGTGGGGCATTCTGCCTGCTGGACTGAACAATAACCAATCACTTGCTGATCAATTCTGTACTAACAAAATCAGTGTGGAATGATCACAATAATATTTTTTTTTCCACTGAAAAAACCTTCAGATTGTAGTTTTTCACTCGAGTTCCACTTTCACTCTACCACATTTAGTGTTAGAGCTAAATGTGTATGGTATGTTACTCAAAATTAGTGGATTTTAGTAGTATAATCATTTACTGTAGTTTACCTGTCTGTCTATTGTTCTGTAGGTGTAGTTTTTGCTAAATGTTGAATAAATATTTGTCTACATTTTTTTATTCTAAAACCACTAATCATTTATCATACTGAAGACAGTTAATATTTCTAAGATCTAAGATTCTTCTAATGAGTTTGCTATCCACATCAGAATTGTATATTAGCGTTTTGTAATACAGTAAACTGCCCATCTGGCAAACTCTGGTGTCTTTCAATGAAAAATACCTTATTTACAGTTTGCTGTATGGTTTATTACACACTCTGCATAGTGTAGTTTGTAAATTTCTTCTCTTCTCGGTCTTTCTGTCTGTCTGTCTCTCTCTCAGATCTCCAGCTGGACTACTCTCTAACAGATGACTTCTGCAGGAACCACTTTCTGGTGGGCTTGTTGCTGAGGGAGGTGAATGGTGGTCTACAGGAGTTCAGAGATATCCGTCAGATAGCCATCCAGGTGCTGAAGAACCTGATGATTAAACACACCTTTGATGATCGCTACACCTCCAAGGTGAGTCTCAGCTCTGACAGGCCTGTCATATATATATATTATGATTGTTGTGCATATGTGTGAGTTTAATGTACAGACAGCACATGATGTTTGAGTAATAAATCTGGGTCTATTTCAGAGTCAGCAGGCAAGGCTGGCCACTCTGTACCTGCCTCTCTTTGGGATACTTCAGGAGAACGTCCAGCGATTCAACATTAAAGACACTTCCCCCATCACCAACAGCCTCTCCAGCAATGTAAGACTGACACCTAGAGTCTGTGTTCTGTAAATACATCTGTAGAAGGTGCCCCTACCATGCCTGGGCCTGACTGTGTGTGGTGTGTGTTGTGTGTTGCAGCATGGGCGAGATGACCATCTCCTCAATAACACTTTAATGACACCTAAAGCAGGGAGTCATTTAGAGAGTAGCCTTCATAAGGATGTGTTTGGGGTCATCTCTGGAACAGGTGAGGGAGAACTACTGTCCCAGTCCCTGAGTTCTATATTGTAAAAGGTTTGGTTTACTATACCTCTCCTGTTTTGATGGTACCTCTCCACCATGATCCTCTTTTGTTTGTTGTAAGAGGCACATGAGGGATATTTTTCACATGACAACTTTTAAGAAATGTGTACGTTTTGAGAAAAATAACATAGCTAGCAGTTCTGGGTATGTCAGAAAAAGGTACTTGTCCTTGAATGGATGTGTGTGTGTGTGTGTGTGTGTATATGTGTGTGTGTGTATATGTGTGTGTGTGTGTATGTGTGTGTGTGTGTGTGTGTGTGTGTGT
>JBBPCX010000002.1:16837799-16868524 GCA_037974365.1 Hydrocynus forskahlii | reverse complement strand
ACACACACACATACACACACATGTTTACATTGTGTTTACATTGCCTATATTGACAAACTTTTGGAATCATTTAAATACTTTTGGATGATAATGGTGGCAAATAATGTATAAAATGTATGCAGTACTTCAAATATTTTTAATGTCTCAGTTATAAATAATCTATAAATCTATAAATAACAGAATTTTATGTTTGGCCCTAGCGTCTCCACATACATCCTCCACTCCGAATGTAAGCGCCGTCCGACACTCTGACTCCCGCGGCTCCCTCATCAGCACTGACTCAGGAAACAGCCTATTAGACCGCACCAATGACAAACACCAACCGCTTGATAAGGTAGTGTAGAGTGACTCCGTGTGAGTGATTCATTATACTTCTGATTGAAAATGTATGCTTTATCACTGGTATTTATAGAAATGTGCACATCGGCGTGCCTGACTGTGTGTGAGCAGACTTGCATGATTGTCCTGTACTTGGGAAAATGTTGCACCTTTGTTACGTTTGATGGCCTGTGCTTTGTTTCTGAGAGGAAGGGTTGTCAGGACTATATGAGAGGAGATGAAGAAATCATTTTTCATCTGTTCATTGTGTGTGCTCTGTATGTGTGTGTATTGTGTGCTAATTTGTGGTTGTATGATTGCCTCCTGCTCTCGTTGCCATTAGCGGGAGCACTTCACACGCCGGCACTCCACCAGTATGCTACATGTGCTCTCAGAGTCTGAGGACACGGTGCTGTCCAAGCAGGCCAAGCGCCAGACCATGGACTTTTCCCTGCTCTCTGCCCCTTCTTTCAGCCACCTAACCACCCCCAGCAACACTGCACAAGTACACCTGACCCCGCTGTTTACCTCAGAGTGCCCTGGTCAACAGTGACAGAGTGTGTGTGGTTTTGCAGACCCTTTGCCAGGAGTGTGATGAGCAGGTTCTGCATGAGGATGTTGCAGTGTTCCCAGCACGAGCTTGTCTCTCTCATCTATCTGATTTTTTTTTCCTGCTAGCATGCAAGCCATTTCCAAAGATAAGCACTAAGTCAATGGAAAATTGACTAGATTTTCTTTCTTTACCCAATGCCATACATACTCTGTAGCTCGATATTTAAATTATTAATAATAATTAACGCTCATAATTATTTAGTTAAACTCAATTACTAAATTAAACATAGTCAGTTAAATAGATCCTGTGAAGGAATGGGCAGAGATTATTTGGCAGTTTGCATGATACTGCATATTTTAAAGTACCATCTCTCCTACAGTAAGAAATGGAGCCCAAAGCACACATGGGTTTATATACATTTTTTCCGCGTGTATTATTTTTATTGTAAATGAGTATTTCTAAAGCTTCCTAGTTCTTCTGTTTCCAGTAAAATATTTCGGATTCTTTAGAAAACTATATGTGGTTTGAAATTGTTTTTGTGGAATTTTTGCTAAAGCATATCTGCTCATACTGCTCATCTGTCTGGGATTCCACATTAGAGACTGACAGTTTTATTGAGGTGAAGTCAGAGTCTTATGGCAGTCTTTGAGTTTTCTGTGCTTTAAGCTCTTTTTTCCTGCTGGCAAAGGAAACTGGTGTGTTTCAGTGTTGATCCTGGGCTATGGTAGAAACATTAGTACTGACTGCTGCTGCTGCTCCCTGACCCAGAGTGCTTTCAGAGCTGCAGAACTCACATATTTCAGCCCTCAGGTTCCTGCAGCTCTGCTTTGTGTAAAGTCCTCAGTAAAATGTGCCTTATTAATTGTGTAGTGTAAGCACATTGCTGTACTCTATATGGCCTGACTAGTATGAACATTTTGTGCCTGAGACCAAAATAATTTTTAGTTTTTGTATGTTAAACTATATTATCCCCATTCTTGGTTAAATTTGGAAACGTTTGTGAAGTATGATGGTGCTTCATGTTAAAAATGAACTCGTCAGCTTGTTTTGCTATGGTAGACACCCGCATCATCAAATAAGACAAATTTTAGACAAAATCATCAAATGTTTTCTGGCTGATTATATCCCTTTAGGAACTTGTTACTTTACAAGGAGTTAAATTATCACTGCTTTATTGGCAGGAAAGTTTTTGATGCCACTAAATATGTCAGTAGTGATCAGTAATAATATTTCATCAGATAATATTGGTCAGGCCATAGTGCATTAAGTAAGTAACTTTTTGTTGACTGAAGTGTGTGTGATATGATGTTTAGTGTGTAAAAAGTCTCTTAGGGATTGCAATCTGATTTCTGGAGAATACGAGGACACATGTATCACACATTACAATGCAGCTTCTTAAAACTATAGTGCGAAGTGTGTTTCTGCTTTTGCTGTGGGAAGCAAGGAAAACTGTATGAAGACTCTGGGAAAAACTCTTTCTCTCTTTATTTTTCTCTTTCTTTATCTCTCTTTTCCCATCTCTCTGCCCTTTTCCTCTCCCTCCCCCTCTGTCTTTCTTCCGTCCCCCCCTCTCTCTTCCTCCTTTTCTTAATATGGCAGAGCCATGTGGCTGCAGCTCTAGGTGGATCCCTCTTGCGCTGTGATAAACTAGAGCAATCTGAAGTGAAGAGCCTGTTAATGTGTTTCCTACATGTGCTCAAGAGCATGTCTGAAGGTAAACACACACACTGCTCTTTTACACATGAGCACATTTAAGTTTTAACAGATAATATAAGAAATTTATTTATATGAATAGCTTTTTGCTGCCATATTTTTTTTTATAATAGCTGGATCTATATGACATCTATGGCAAAGTAATGGCTGGGTCTGTAATGCTGTCTTGTTCCTCAGATGCTCTCTTTACCTACTGGAATAAAGCTTCACCTGGAGATCTGATGGACTTCTTCACTCTGTTAGAGTATGTGCTGCATCCTATATCACTGTACAGAACAGGCTTGCATGATTACACTCCAAATTGTGTTTTGAATGTGTTCAGGAATCTTAATTCTCTCTTTTTTGCAGACTTTGTCTCCACCAGTTTAGGTATATGGGGAAGAGATACATTGCCAGGTAATGTGTCCAATGATGCTGTTTTTAAATAAGCTGTTGTTGATCCATATTAAATCTTAATCCTTCTAAACTTAGAAATTAAATGGAGAAACAGGAATAATCATTATATTGTTGATTATACAACATCTCGGATATCCTTTTATATTTGTGGTTTAAATTAACACTGTTATAAATCTCATAGGTCTTCACAGTCTGTGTAATACACAAATATAAATGTGCAAACTTTGGTTTAAAACTACCCCTCACTCTGGTGGTTTTGGAATTGGGTCAGTGGTTGTCTCTAACCATTAATAATTTGTCTCTTTATGAACACGCTGCGAGTATATAACAAACACGCACTCACTGATTCACATACACATACATGCGGCTCCTGCTTCTGCTGGGTAAGACTGGAAATGCCTGTCTAACTGCTCTGCAACCGCATGTGCTTGTCTGTCTGTGTCATGCTACCTGATAATCATCCACATGAGCGAAACTGCTGTGTGTGTTTGCATCTCTCTCTACATCTCGCTTAACATCGGCACGATGTAAGCTATGCTGTAGTCTTACTGCTTGCTACATATCTGCATGATTCTATAGAGCTTTGCAGTCATCCTATAGTGTCTTCTGGTGCTGACGAGTGTATTGTAAAAAATAGCAGCACGGCAGGTATGCTGCTTTTTGCTCAGGTAGTCAATAGCAGTGGGTTGTCTATACGGGTGTAACAATTCACTTAATTTAACTTTTGATTCTCAGATGTGGAGTAAGTTTAGATTTGAGTATTTATTAAATTTTTTTAAATGTCTTGATTCTATGGATCTGTTATTAAATAGTACTCAAAGCAGCATATCTGAACAGGTTGGCTTTTGTTTTAAAGAAAATACTTTAAAAACATTCTTATATAAGGACTCTTTTGATCTATAAATGTAAGACCTAAGCATATATAACATAAACAGCAACCAATTGGGGAGGGGGGGGGGTCTACAGTGATGTTGACAGTTTAGTACAAAAACAGTGAAAGGAAGAAAAAACAGGAGAAGAATGAAAACATTCTTTCTCATTTGCCAATAATTTTGTCGTTCCTTTCACTCTCTGTGTCCCTCTGTCTGACTGAGCTGCACTAATGCTGGCTGTGCCGGTCTGACCGTTCCCTCTGTAGGAACCAGGAGGCGGGGCCTGTAACACATGAGCGCAAGTCTCAGACTCTGCCTGTGTCCCGCAGTAGAGCCGGAATGATGCACGCTCGCTTACAGCAGCTCAGCAGCCTGGATAACTCTTACACTTTCAACCACAGTGAGTTCCAAACCTTAACCCTGACTTCATCCTTCCATACATGCTCCTCCGTTGGCTCACGACCATCCTCATCATCATTAACCATCAGTGAGACAGCCTCACAGCCCACTCCACTGCTGCTCTTGTGCGTTAAAGGATGGTTTGAAGCCAGTGGAAGCATTTAGATGCTTCCACGGCGAGGAAGCAGTCTCCCATATCCCACATAATAAAGTCAGTCTCTCTGTTTTCAGTGTCAGAAAGATTGCCAGTATACTTGGAATTTCTGTAGACCATGGTAAGAACTCCACAGTTTGACCACCAGCTTGAAGCCAGCTGATATCGCCTCAGTAACACTCCCCATGATCACATTCTCTGTAACATCATCAACACATCAGCAATTCCTAGTACTAGCTCTTAAACAGGCTTCCTAGGAAAGATGCCGCAGAAGAACCACTTCCTTTTATCTAAAACCACTTAAATTAAAGGAACTAAAATTGATTCTTCTATGGCGTTGACTCTTTCCTGGTATTTCTTTTATTTTGGAGTGTACACAATGAAACTCTATAGGATCCCTATATGATGCATGCAATCCATGCTCTGTTAAGTGTGTAAAAAAAGATTAACTTGGAGAAGACAGTCCCTAGTAATGTGGCTATTAACTTGGCTATTAAAGCTAGTTATATGAATACATATAAGGATGGTTTTCAGCTGGTAGTGAGCTTGTTTTGCACGCCTGTTTTATCCGTCTTGTTATACTCTCTTGCAGTTTTTTCCCTCTGTCTTCTTTCAATATTATTGCATAAATATAAAAAAAGAAATGTGTTTATCGGTTCCTTTTTACAGTATGCTGGCCATTTCAGTGTGTAGTGATTGTGAGAGTGTTGTTTTCTAAACAGACACCTATAATAATGTTAAAGAATGCTTTCATTTGGAACGAGTCTAACAGAGAAGGGGGTTCTGCAGAACAGCAGTGTTTAGAGATCTCCGTTTGTCTGTGTAGCGTACAGTCATTCAGATGCAGATGTGTTGAACCAGTCCCTGCTGGAGGCCAACATTGCCACTGAGGTGTGTTTGACGGTGCTGGACACGCTAAGCATTTTCATCATGGGATTTAAGGTACGCCTTTCGTAAAACCGATACTTTCAGGGTGTATTCTTATGCATTATTATCACACAATTTCTCTTCTAGCAAATTCATGCCAATTCTCTACCAGTTTTCTACAATTTGTTAGTCAATGATCTTGTTACTAAAAGAGTACGTTTAAGAGTACTTAAATATATCTTCTTAAAGTGAAAGTGACCATTCTGTCATACTTGAACACACAGCACACAGTGTGAACAGCACGAAATTCTTCTCTGTATTTAAACCCATTCATCAAGTGAAGCCGCGGGCAGCCAGGAACACAGCGCCCAGGGAGCAGTGTGTGGGAACGGTGTCTTGCTCAAGGATACCTCAGAGGTGTCACTAGCAGTCTTGGGAATTGAACCCATGACTTCCTGATCGCTAGGCCACCAGCTGACGTACAATTTCACACTCATTTTCTTCTTCTTTCTCTTACTCGCACTTTCTATTTCTCTTTTTCAGACCCAGCTGAGCTTAGATCATGGTCACAACCCCCTGATGAAGAAAGTGTTTGCAGTCAATCTGTGCTTCCTGCAAATCAATCAGTCAGAGACAGCCCTCAAGCAAGTCTTCACTTTCCTGCGCACATTTATCTATAAAGTAAGAATCACAGCTAATTATTTACTCAGAGACTTAGGCCAGGTTACCCAGTATGGTTTGCTGGAAAGTGGAATTGTACAAGGTCTTTTTCCATCTGGTTTAGACCACATATTTAGATGAGGAAATGCTTTAATCTTGATTTGTTTTTCAGTCACAATAACTTTTTTTTTCTGTTGCGTATTGTGTGTCTCCAGTTCCCATGCACGTTTTTCGAGGGCCGTGCGGATATGTGTGCATCTTTCTGTTATGAGATCCTGAAGTGCTGTAACTCTAAACTCAGCTCCATCCGCAGTGATGCAGCTCACCTGCTCTACTTCCTAATGAAAAGCAACTTTGACTACACGGGCAGGAAGTCTTTCGTCCGCACACACCTACAGGTGAGCCACAGCAGCGCTTTTACTGAACAGTCCGATGACATCCATTACAAAAACCTTGGTGACTGCTGGCTAGAAAGCATAGAGTTATTAATGTACATTAATGAGCATATTCAATAAATGTTGGTGTTACAAGGGCAGTGATTTTTTTCCCTCATCTCCCCACAGGTGGTAATCGCAGTCAGTCAACTTATTGCTGATGTCATTGGAATCGGTGGGACGAGGTTTCAGCAGTCTCTCTCCATCATCAACAACTGTGCCAATAGCGACAAGACTATTAAAGTTAGCATCCACCGCACACATCATTAACAAATACATTTTTTGATTATCAACCCACTTTATATAGGTATTACTGTCTGGAAAAATGTGAAAAAGTATTTTTAAAAGATGCAAAAATCAGTTTTAATATGTTAACAAAGACAAAAAATATCAAGTAAATCGTAATAAATATTTTTTAAATTTGTGTGTTTGATGGCTTCCATAGACCACAGCATTCCCATCCGATGTTAAAGACCTGACAAAGCGGATCCGTACGGTCCTGATGGCAACGGCTCAGATGAAGGAGCATGAGCGGGACCCAGAGATGCTGGTGGACCTGCAGTACAGCCTGGCCAAGTCCTACGCCAGCACTCCTGAATTACGCAAGACCTGGCTGGACAGCATGGCGCGCATCCATGTGAAGAATGGGGACCTGTCTGAGGTATGAAAACAAGCTCACAAATTCACATATGCGTTTTCAAGCATATATATCTGTACATAATGTTATTTTTCCGACCTAAAGGCTATCTATATGTGTGTTCTCTCTCTGTAGGCGGCCATGTGCTATGTGCACGTAGCAGCACTGGTAGCTGAATACCTGCGACGAAAAGGTGAGCTGCGCATATATACACACACACCCACAGACACAGACACACACCGCTGACCACTGGGAGCTGTTAAGAGATCTACAGCAGTACTTTGTCAGTAAACTACAGGCCAGACGTTTGGGCCCACCCTCGGATTTTTAAAAGAAATCAACAATATGTCGTTCTTTCAAAAATTAATTACAAGAAGCATTAGAAATATGTGACAAAATACACAGTAAGTGCAATGTAATGGATGGAAAAGTTTATGTACAAGTTTCATCAAAGAAAACACTCCTGCCTTTATCACAGCGGTACAACTTGTGTCCAAATTGGTCCAGCAACTTTTCAAGCATGCAAACAGTTCATTCCATGCCAGCTCAGTGTTAGAAAGATCTGGAGAAATAATTCTCAAAACTTCTCACTTTTCAGGACTGGATATAATTTTGCCGCAATTTTGAAGAATAAATAAAATAATATTTGTCAGGTTATATGTAAATCAGGAAGAATTGTGTGATGTTAAAGAACTTGAGTGATTTAACACAGTGTTAATGCACTAAAGACAGACCTGATATTCAAAAACAACAGTTTGAGCCTTTGTTGCTGAATAATGTATTACTATAGACTGTAAAATACTGAAGACCTGACAGTTACGTTTGTTTTAAGCAGCATGTTGTTTTGTTTTTTTTAATCTGAGGATGGGCCCAAACCTCTCGTCTGTAGTTTAGAGTTTCTGTTTTGAAGTGATGGGTTAAAAATAAATGTCCAAAAGTACACCTTATGCAGTCAATCAGCCAAGAAACATTTGTGTTTAAAGGTCACTTCTTTTGCACTGTAGCTAGGAGGATGATTTGCATTGTGAAAACCGTGCATTTCTAGGAATATCCAGTATATTAATAAGAATCTTGTTTCTGAGTTGTGTTTGTCGTGATTTGCACAGGCATGTTTAAACAAGGTTGCTCTGCGTTCCGAGTGGTGACGCCCAACATTGAAGAGGAGGCATCTATGATGGAGGACGTGGGCATGCAGGATGTGCATTTCAATGAGGTTAAAATCAGTCACGCCTCTCCAGCTATAGCACTCACTAATCATTCAGTGACTAAAGTATAATGAAGTCTATAACTCTCACTTTTGAAGCAGTGCTCAACAGCTTGTTCTTAAGTTTGTGCACATGAGTCAGATTGATAAGAGTGTAGAATCAAAGCAACTGAGACATTATGACAACACTATTGTACCTGTGCTTGCTTATCTACCAAGTTTATTACCAGATGGGCTGATACTAAATCACAGTGCTTGCAGTTTACAGTTTGATAAAACCAATATCTTAGGCATGTCTGATACTGAAATTAGCTGTGTACAGGCACTGCACCACTGCCTACTGTTTCCCCACCTTATAATAGTGTCTGTAGCTATAAAAAATGAGTTTTATGAGTATAAAACGCAATAGTTAGATATAACCCACTCAATGTATAATTAATAACCAGAACAATATAATATAATATTTTGTATCATAAATAAAATAGTTAACATAAATAAAATGGTTTGCATACCTACTCATACCTAAAAGAACTTTAGAAAAGTAATTTTGTGGAAAGGCAGTGGACTATTGCTTTAATTTAAACTGACTTGTGTGTTTTAGGATGTCCTGATTGAGCTGTTAGAAGAGTGTGCTGACGGACTCTGGAAAGCAGAGCGATATGAGCTCATCTCCGACATCTACAAACTCATCATACCCATCTACGAGAAACGCAGAGACTTTGAGGTATGGTCATGACCAGCTTAGCGGCTGATCTGTATATTGTTTCATTAAATAATAAACTACAGTAAGTATAGTAGTAACAGAGTATAAAGGATAGAAATTGTCGTAAATTTTATCCATGGAAAGATTTTCCTGAAATATTGTTTGTCTGGTTTGAACTGCTTGTTGTTGGGATTTCTGCGGAAGATATTGAGATCAGTGTGGGATTCACTCCATCTCCTTCATGATAGAGCAGTTAATGTTCTTCATGTGCTGCCTCAGGGAAAGTGTGTGCTTCACATTACCAGACCCACAGTAATGCTGTGCCATACAGAGAGAAAATGGGGCTGGTGGCCATTAAACTGGGTTGACAAAATGTACAACTATGAAGTTAAAAATAACAGTAATTAAGGTCTTACTTTCTGACACTTCTTTATCATAATTGCTCCAATGAGCATCTGGATAGACAATATTATCTCTTTCTCTTTTGACAGAAACTAGCTCACCTGTATGAGACGCTCCACCGTGCCTACAGCAAGGTGACAGAGGTGATGCACACAGGGAAGCGACTGCTGGGAACCTACTTCAGAGTGGCTTTCTTTGGACAGGTAAGGAATTCTCAGTAAAGAACAAGATTTTACATCTTAATATAATGGTCAGAAGTTATCAGATCCTTAAAATATCTATTATGAAAGCTAAATTATAGAATGTTTCTTGACCATCTGTTTATTAATGATGCAATCTCTCTCTGCTTGTGACCTTTGTGAAGGCAGCGGTAAGTCTTGTTACAGGTTGTCTTAAGTTTGAGTTTGCAGTGTTCTACCACTCTCTAATTGATCAGTTTTCTTGCTTTGAGAGGAAGATTGTTCAGTTTCAAAATCGCACCTCATGCAAATCTGTGAGGTTGAGATTTGGTCTGCAAGTTTAAAAGAGGCTCATTTAAATCTGCTGATGGTCTGTTTAACATAAGCATGTTGAGATTCTGCCAATTGCAATACTCTCTTTGTAAGAACACTTAAACAAACTAGGATGTGCTCTTCAGCTCATAACATTTCAGTCCCACCTTCTCAGTGTGAACATCTAGCACTCCTGCATGGTAAGCTCATAACATTGTCCCGCCTGCTTTAAATGTTTTCATCTGCATCAGCTCACCTATCAACCTGTTCAAATGCGAGTGTTTACTTTACTCTCTCTGAGTTGAAATATGGGTTCCACTTTGGTGTCTTTCCAACATTTGTAGTTGTAATCATATCAGTACTGACATACACTCACCATCACTTAGCAGAAGCAGCACTTAACTCACAGCTTCATATTGCTTCCATATCTATACGGTTAAAGCACATATATAGATATGCAGTGTGTGCTAGCCCCCCTCTCGTTTTCTACTGATGGTCAAATTCAGACCACTCTGCTCTGCTCTTTGGGTGATTTTCCACTCTCAATCTTACAATGACATCACTGTTTAAAAATCCAGAACCCTGCTTAGTAAAATTTATATAAACATGCCATAAGCATGCCAGATGTCATATGTTGTGACGAGCCATGATTCATTATATAACAATGTGTGATGCTAGTATTGCCACTTATTGTTGTAACGGATAACTAAAGTACACTCTTATGACATGCCTATGGCTGTGTTAAGAAAGTAAACCGTTACCAAAAACTCCTGCAACACCACTGTGGATGAGACACTCATACTAGTGCCAACACCCAAATATTATCTGGTCCAGTGGTCAGAAAGTGATTTCTGGTGAATGACTCTTTAGAAGCTGTTGAATCATGCACCATCATATAGATGACAATCTGTTTCTGTATATAGTGGCTATAATAATGTGGTTTTAATAATGGCAGTACAAGAGAGTGGATGTGTTTGGTATATTCTAAAAGTGCTTTTGCGCTATTCAACGTGACCCACTATAATCAGTAATACAGATTTAATGTAGAATGTATAATAGTAATAAGCTTATGTCCTTCTTATCACTGACGTTGCAGTTTTTTACTACCTGTCTCTGTAGCAATACCAGTTTACCGACTGTGTGACTGGGCTTGCTAAGGTAATATATCAGACTACAGGAGAGCATTACAGACTGTAGCTTTAAGACATGTGCTGCTCTTTACCGGGTGGTCTTTGTTGTGGTAGTTGTGACTGAAATTGTGTTGCTGTTTTAGTGTTTTCTAGTCATGGTACAGTGTGACGAGCTTAACAGTGAATATCTAGCTGCTGATTGTCACTATGGTGTGTGCTGTTGCGACATGTATTTAACAAAGTAATAAGCGTATGTTTTAACACTAATACAGTAGTAGTAATTAAATCGTTATGTGTCCAGTGGTTCAACACCTGTGTAGAGATTAGTTGATTTTTCTTGATGGATAATTTAATGTAATTTATTTTTTTCATTTCTGTTTTTTCATTTGTTTTCAGGGATTCTTTGAGGATGAAGATGGTAAAGAGTACATTTACAAAGAGCCCAAATTCACTCCCCTGTCTGAGATCTCCCAGAGACTTCTCAAACTCTATTCAGAGAAGTTTGGAGCTGAGAACGTCAAGATGATTCAGGACTCTGGCAGGGTGAGGGGTTATTTATGGCATATATACTGCCATACTATGGCAGAAATTCTCTGCAATAGATGCATGTGTGTTTATGGTGTTGGTATGTGTTTTCTCACCTGTGTGTTCTCTCTGGCACAGATAAACCCTAAGGACCTGGACTCAAAGTACGCATATATCCAGGTAACTCATGTCACTCCATTCCTGGAGGAGAAGGAGCTGGGGGAGAGGAAAACAGAGTTTGAGAGGAGTCACAACATCTGCCGCTTTGTCTTTGAGACACCCTTCACAGTATCAGGCAAAAAACAAGGGGGCATTGAGGAGCAGTGCAAACGCAGGACTATACTCACCAGTATGTAGCCTTTTAATATGGAAGTGAATGAGAATGTCTGCTGTCTGGTTTATGTTTATTAGTGTGTTTTGAAACAGTGTGGTGTGTCTAAATGACTGTGGCAAGCAATGGATTTAATAGTAGAGTAACAGAATGTGTTTTGATGCAAATTCATGGCTCACCTCACACTGTGAAAGGGTAGAACATAAGGGGAATAAGGATCTGTAGTACATACATGACTAATCCCTGAAACTGCTATTAGAAATATGATTTAGATTCTGCACTAAAAACAGTGAACAGACTATTTAGAGTAAATTCTTTAAGTACACCTGTCATTAAAATTATAATTTCCATAAAAAGAGATTAGATTTTAGTGTGTCAGCTGAACATCAAGGTTGTCTGTGACTACCTCAGTCATGTTTTATAGTTATATGATCCAGACCCCAAAGTCCAGCTCTTATCAATAGAGGCTGATAGTGTTGATCTTCTAGCCCGTAGCCGTGGAAAAAGCAGGAGAAGACCCTGTCTGTCAAGCCATTTTTCTTTTCTCTTATAAACATGCCCTGACTTTACTCTGGAACATTATTGCAGTGTTTTTCATCCTATAACTGATTTAGTTATCTAGCAGTGTTTGTAACTGCCACAAACTATGCAGTACATCCAAACACTTTGTACAATGTTTTTCTTTTGTGTTTTCCTCCCCTGTGTATTCCTCATATTCAGTGACACAATCAGTGTTTTGTTTTTCCCCCAGCCATGCACCTTTTCCCATACGTAAAGAAACGCATAGCAGTGATGTACCAACACCACACAGACCTGAATCCCATTGAAGTGGCCATTGACGAGATGAGTAAGAAGGTAGCTGAACTGCGCCAGCTCTGTGCCAGCAATGAAGTGGACATGATCAAACTCCAACTCAAGCTGCAGGGCAGCATCAGCGTACAGGTGACGACCCCACATAAATACAGTTAAAAGTTTGGGTCTACCAGGCCCTGCCTTCTTATGTAATGTTCCAAATAATGTCAGATTTTCACTGGTATTATTGCTGTAAGTAAGAAAAATACTTGCAGATGTGTTTATCCAAATGTCTTCATACGTATATGGGAAAAGTGGATTTTTACAATCATTTGAGCACAGTTGACATTCAAAATTTGCCTTAAAGATGGTTTGAACTCCGTAAAAACACCTTAAACAAAACCAACAATATAAAATGCTTGTATCTTAATTATTTAAATGATAGTATTTTTGTCCATTGAAATGAAAAAAGAAGATTCATTCTTTTATTACAAACAGTTTGAAAAGCTAAAAATGCCCAGACTTTTGATGGACAATGAACATGATGCAGTCACATGTACATGCACATCTTACAGACAAATACAGATTCATATTCTGCCAGTTCTATTTGATTTGGCTGAATATGCAGCTCCTTTTGTAGGTGAATGCTGGTCCACTGGCCTATGCAAGAGCTTTCCTTGATGACACCACGTCTAAGAGATACCCAGACAACAAGGTCAAACAGCTCAAAGAGGTCTTCAGGTAAGTGTTCCCACCTAGCCAGGTACACTTCGGTTGAGATTCCACAGTGAAAGTAGGTAAAAAGCATACTGCCATATCAGGGGTGTTACATTTCTGTGATGTGTTGTGCTGTATGCAGGCAGTTTGTGGAGGCGTGTGGTCATGGTTTGGGCATTAATGAGAGACTGATCAAAGAAGACCAGCAGGAATATCATGATGAAATGAAGGCCAACTACAGAGACCTTACCAGGGAACTCTCTGCTATTATGCATGAACCAGTAAGATGCACTACATACACAGGCACACATGCTGTATTTGTTTTGCCTTACAGATTCCTAAGAAACATAAAAGAACTTTCTTAACATATAAAAGGTAAAAAAATATAGCGTGAAGTGTCCAATGGTCTTATGCTATTTGAGAACATAATGGGTATAGCTATCTGGGCTGTAACATTAGAATAAATACAAATTAAGAATACATTGTGCAAACAAATGTAATGCATCACTTTATGTCTGTGTTAGCTAAATTATTTCTAAAACTTGACAAAGCCCTGTATTTACCATCCAGTTCTTACTTCAATGAACTGATCCTCCATTAAATTAAGTTTGGTGCTGTTTTTGGAATTTAACACCAACCATGATATTAAGAATGTTCTCAAAAGTGTGATTATACAGTGGTGCAAGAACGTTTGTCAACCATTTAGAATTCTGAGATTCTAAATCTGACCCAGAACATGATTAAAAACATGATACTGCTACCACCACCATACTCTGGCTTATGCAGGTGATCTTTAGCAACCTTTAAACAGGCTGGAGTGTTGTTCATGAAGAGTAGTTGCCTTTTCCATGTAAATTAAAAAAGAGTAGTTGCACTATTCCATGTAAATTATCCTTGTTCAGTGTTTCCCTGAGGGTGGGCATATGAACCCTGAAATTGGGTAGTGCAAAAAATTTTATGTTGTTTCACTTTGCTCAGTAAAGTAATGAAAACTATAATTGTGTTATTTGTTTAATTGGGCTTTACTTATCATTTGTTATGACTTCACAGACTTTCTAGCACCACTGTATGTATGTTTACTTATATTTAATCCATTGATAGTGTCTTTAAACAGATTAAAACTTTCATAAACTTGACTGTGTGTGCGAGAACTTGACTTGTATGGTGTCATGGTCTTATACATGGTGTTAAAACATGTAACATGTTTTTCCTTTGCTCACATGACCAGCTTGGATGGTAATACAGATCTAAATTCCTTGCTATGTTACTAAATAATTCTAGTATTTTAAAATTCTTTATGATTTGATTTAAATTAACAACTTTCTCTTTTTTCTCTTTTTCTTTCTTTCTCTCTCTGTCTCTCTCTCTCTCTCGCTCTCTCTCTCTCTCGCTCTCTCTCTCGCTCTCCCTCTCTCTCTCTCTCTCCCTCTCCCTCCCTCCCTCCAGATCTGTCCTGCAGAGGATGCTATGAAGAGCGCTCTTCCTGACTCCTTGCATATCTTTAATGCCATCAGTGGCACTCCCACTTCAGCCAGCATCCAGGGTCTCCCCAGCTCCTCCTCTGTGGTCTGAGCTCCAGCCTGCACTGAACAGGGACCATGTAGCCTTTAACAAAAAACTCTCTGCAGATATTTTCCCTCCTGCTCTTTGCTTTCTTGTCCTAACCTGTCTGCACTGATTGTGACAATAAAAAGAGGAGCGATGTCAAGACAGGATATCTCAATACACTGCAACATTTCAGTTCACTTCTTTCTCTGCAAGACCCTGCAGAGAGCCTGCTCCACAGCAGCCCTGGAAGAAGTTGTCAACTAATGATCTATACAATTTGCTGGGAGGTGGGGGATCAAATGGAGTTCAGTATGGATCTATTTTTGTCTTTTGTTTTTTTGTTTTTTTATTATTTCATTTTACCCCATACAGACTGGGTGTAAGTTACTGTTTCCTGTGGAGACTTTTTTTCAAACACATTTTACCCTTCATCAGCCAAGTTTTTTTTTTTTTTACTGATTTTAGTTTCTTTGTCATGTTTTTTATTTTGAACTCTAAAATACTGTAATACTATTTGTACAGAATTTCAGTTTCACACGTCTTACAATGATCTGCTGGTCTTTTCTTGTTCTGAATTCAGCCTTGCCACTCTCTGTTTTATATGAAAGAAAGAGAAAAAGCCTCACTGAGCTTCAAGCAGATAAACTCATCACCAGATATTATTCACCTTCAATCACTTCCATGTCATATAGACAGAGATTTATAAAGCCATGATATAATGTAAGTGTTCTGAGTTGTTTACCGTATGTATATAAATATCTAAACAGTGCAATATGTAGCAAGCTGAGCTCTTGCTGTGTTTAATACACTGTAAGAACGGTGTTGATCCTTCTTGCCAAAGAGGGGAGGAGAGAAGCCAGTGAAGGAGCAGACACACATACCACTTTAGTGTTCCTTTAAACGTTTATCGAATATCTTTTATATTCAAAAAGGGGATTTTGTCAATCTCTGTTTAATAGAAAGTCACTGTTCTGCTGTATTTAAACTAAAATGTTCCCTAATTCTTTTAAATAAAAATCACCATTTTCAAACTGTTTATTTTTTTAACATTCACACTGGTTCAGTTTTATGATTATACATCATCTTATATATGAAGATTCAGTAATTTCTTCATTTTCTGTGATCGCTTAATCCTCACTAGGGTCATGGGTACCCGGAGCCTAGCCTGGGTCTGCGGGGGCAAGGCAGGGACTCACCCTGGGCGTGGCACCAGCCCACCACAGTTCACACACACCGTTTGCTCACACACTCACAGTCAATTTAGAAGCCCCAGTTTACCTGACGCGCATGTCTTTGGACTGTGGAAGAAACCAGAGACCCCGGAGGAAACCTACACCACCTATGCAAACAAAGGCCAGGACTAGGATTCAAACCCCCAACCCTGGAGATGTGAGGCAACAGCACTACCCACTGCACCACCGTGGGGCCCATATATGAGGATGTTTAGTAGAAGTTTACCTAAAAATCCACTAATAAAATTAATGAATGATTTTATATCAGAAGTGAGCTGCCACAACACTGGAGAAACAAACAGTCCGATTATGGATTTGTATCATAAAGGTGGAAGGTTTGAGTTGTTGTGTGAAACTGAGGTTAGCCCTTTGTACAATATACATTACTGGAGTGTGTGTGTGTGTGTACGGTGGGGATTAGGGTGGGGTTGCACTGAGTGAATCTTACCCTACTAGTCCTACTAGTAGTTATTTATTTAGTATGTAGGTAATATTTCTTTCAGATTAAATCAGATTTTTTTAAAAATGTAATCCCTTTTGCACAATTTGAAAATGCAGTTTACACCAATGATTAGGAGATTTGTGAAAATAGCCCAAAATGACTCTTGGAAAGTTTTTTTTTTTTTTTTTTTTTTTTTGGAGAAACAAGGTTTTATACGAAAGTATAAATAAATATATGAATATTTATAATTCAGAAACAGATTCTATGCCTCCCTCCATCAGCCCCGCCGCTTCCACCTGTATCTTCAGAACATCATAAACATCATAAACAGGGCCACAGTCCACTCTAATAAAGAGGCTGTTCACGTTTACACTGGGGGTTCGGTGCTAAACTGCTCTTTCCATTCCCAGACACTCAGCACGTCATACACGCAGCCATGGCAGGTAATATTTCTAGCATATTTTTTCAGTTTACCTGATGTAAATATAGATGAATATTTTATTAAACTTTTATTATATATTAATTCAACAGACAAAGAGAAGAACGATGATAGGAAAACAAAATCAAAGGTGAGACTGATGAACATTATTTTGTGATTTGTCTCTAATTCCATAGGAAATGCTATAGTTTACTTTTCTTAAGCTAGTTTTCCATTATTTGATGAATGCAGAAGCCTACAGTCATATATTAGTCCTTAATAATAAATTATTAGCCCTTAATAACTGGCACTCTGCACTTTACAGTAGGCTATAGACTCTATTCTGTTCCATTTACACACTTCAGATCTCGTTTACACTTGTAAATGTAATGCTTATCTAAACATTTTTTCATTCATTAAAATGTAGTTCTGCTTTTTAATTGTAACTATATTGCACAGCTTCACAGACGTTTCAGGGACGCATTTCACTACACTTTGTACAGAAATTATAACTGTATGTGACAAAGAATCTTGAATCTAAAGGTCAAGCCTTAAGGCCTCGTCCACAAAGACGTCGGAATCAGGCGTTTTTCGGGCGTTCGTGGCGCCAGGTGAGCGCTGACCGAGCGCCGACCGTTTTTCAGCTCATTGGAGCAAATCACAGCGTCAACACGGGCGTTCAGCCCCGGCGCTCGGTCAGCTGTGTTTGTGTGGTGTCAAAAAAACGTTGCATGCAACGTCTTCTTGGCGTCAGTTTCTGCCGAAATTCTCCCCTGCCTACGGCGCCGTACATGATTTTTAAAACAATAATGTCGATTGTACGTTTTAACAAATACAACTTTGTTTTCAATGTAGAACTACAAATCAAGATGTCAATCATGTAAACAATCTGGAGAGAATAATTACTGCCCCCATAGGTGAATACACGAAACTACACATTGGGCTGCAGGCTGGGTTAAACGGTGTCAGACGAACGCCAGTGGAACGCCTCACTGAAGTCAATCAGATACAAAAGCAACAAAAACGCCTATGGCGCTCAGAGCGCGTTAATTTATCCAAGATTCAAACGTCCGTGTGGACGAGGCCTAAAATGTGTTTCAACGGGAAAGGGGCATTTTTGTTCTTTTTACTCTAAGGTTATTTTGTAAGTTTGTTCATGGCAGATGGTCATATTTTGAAAAAAAAAATTATTCTTTCTAAATTACAAAATAAAATAAAATAGTTACAAACAAAACCAGCGACAGTTTGATACATTATTTAAGAGGATAGCTATAGGGGCATGTGTTTTCTACCTTAATACATTTACTAAATGTTTGAGAGACTGAGAGTTAGCTCACATGGTCCTTCTTTACAAACACTTGTGTGTATCAGTCATTCTCATCTCAACAGAAATCAAACATGGGTAGGTTTTATTACAACAGACTTTCAAGTACTTAAAATATGAATACAATAATATAGTAATGTTAACGTTTGAAACAGTTTACATAAAACAAATAACCATTAGCTTTTTCCACTTTTTTACAGTTTGTAGGCATACTTGCCTTATGTGGGTTTCCAAACAATTCACAAGAATCAGTGACTCAAAGCTGCAGTGCCACCTACAGGACTTACTGAAACACTGCTACTATTACTACCACTGCTGCTGTTACTTGTGCTACAACAATTATTGATTTTTATTGTTCTGGTCTTTTCCTCCCCCTCTTCCTTTTCCTCCAATTCCTTCTGCCACTACTACTCATAGCAATAATAATCCTCCTCTTCCTCCTCTTCCTCCTTCCACTGCTGCTATTGCAACTAATCATTTTTCTCTTCCTTCTCGTCCTCTTTGTTTGCCACATCTGGTAATACTCATACTTTTCCTCCTCTTTCCTCCTATGTCATTATATAATTTTAATGTATGTATTGCATTGCGTGTGTGTGTGTGTGTGTGTGTGCAGAGTGCTGAATGCTGTGGTTATCCGGTCAGCATTTTCTTCATCGTTGTCAATGAGTTTTGTGAAAGATTCTCCTACTATGGCATGCGTGGTAAGTGTGCATGTGTGTTAAAGCGTCATAAACAGGTAGTAGAAAATTAACAAAACATGCAGAACACAGCTCAAAACAGGTACCGCAGTAATGGAAGTGATCAAAAGAGAACGGCAGTGAATAATCTAAAAATGAAAAAAATTGTCTAAAATGGAGAATAGTCTAAAACAGGCCTGTCCAAAGTCCGGCCCGCGTGGCAATCACGGCCCGCCGTCAGATTTCATACGGCCCGCAGCTTCGGTCTTATAATGTGTTATTTGTGGCTCGCAAGCTCCGTCAGCATAATCAAATCATAAAACTTTAAAAGTGTAATTCCTTCTTTCACCACACGGTGGTAGCATAATTCTAACGCTATCTGACTGCATCCGTGCCGCAAACCCTCCGCTCCACTCATAAAGGTAATTGTGACAACGAAAGTGTGTATTTTCATGTAACTTTTGTGGTTAAAAAAATGTCAGAAGGAACTACTGGCTCCCGGGCAGCTACACTTTATCAAATTTGGCCCTCTTTGCAAAAAGTTTGGACACCCCTGGTCTAAAAGATGCATCCATCTGACCCTTTGTGTTTTTACATACACTGGTCATACAGGCTTCTGTGAGCATTTAGCTTTGTTAACACATACATAATATACATAATCAAGAAAATTAGTGTTGCTATCCTCTCTCTCTCCCTCTCTCTCTCTCTCTCTCTCTCTCTCCCTCCCCTTCTCTCTCTTTTCAGCTGAAAATTTAAAGCTGAACATACTATATTGAATCAACAGCAGTCATAGAGTTAGTAACTATAATAAACTTGATATTATAATATAAATTCTGACTCCCTGTGTCTTCCTCCCACTAGCGGTGTTGGTGCTGTACTTCAGGTATTTCTTGCGCTGGGATGATGACCTTGCCACCTCCATCTATCACGCCTTTGTGGCATTATGCTACCTGACTCCCATCTTGGGGGCCATTGTGGCTGACTCCTGGCTTGGCAAGTTCAAGTGAGTGATCTGAAACAAGCAGTCAAAAAGTAGTGCAACTGACTTTAATATTTTTTATTTACACTTCTGGTCAAAAGTTTTAGAACACCCCAATGTTTTAAGATGTTTTTTACTGAGAGTCAAACAGTTCAAGTCCAATGAATAGCATGAAACGGTACAAAGGACAGTGCTGAACTGCAAGAGGTTTAAAAATGGTAAAGTCACCCAGAAGTGGGAAATAATTCTGTAGCTCCATGCAGTACCTCTGGTATGTGCCTAGTGGGCTCGTCCTACATCAAGATTGTGACCCAAAACATAAGTCCAAGCTATGCCAGAACTACCTGAAAAAAAAGAACAAGGTGGTAAACTGGAAAACATGGAGTGGCCAGAAGTATCCAGACTTAAACCCCACCGAGCTGGTTTGGGATGAACTGGACAGACTTATGGGAACTTCTGCAACAGATTTGGGAAGAACTTTCTGCAGAATGAACAATGAGACATGGAACCGCTTGAATTTCATTACAAAAAAAAACAGAAAAATTGGGGTACTTTGTAGAGGGTTAAATAACAAATAAATGTTTATATATATGTATATGTGTGTGTGTGTGTGTGTGTGTGTGTGTGTGTGTAAAATAATTGAGGAACTCAATAAACCAGTGCAGCATTAACAACAATATTGTTAATGTTATTACTTTTATCCATAATAATAGTCACCTTTTTTGAAGAATGAAAACAAAAGCTTTCCTCACAACACTTTTTTTCTTTCTTACTTTTGGCACATTAAGCAGGCTTGTGGTACTGGATCCTGACTTGGGCCATACAGAGGACATGTGCTATTAAAATCCGTTCTTAACAAAACTGAAAGTTTCATTAAGATCAGAGGCTTCATATCAGACTGCACTGAAATGAAAGATGTCACTGTATTTCCAACCACTCTTGAACATTTCTCCCTCCAGAACGATCATCTACCTGTCCATCGTGTACGCCATCGGGCAGATTGTTATGGCGGTCAGTGCTATAAATGACATCACAGATGCAAACAGAGATGGCACACCAGATAACATGACAGTTCATGTGTGAGTGACCACCTTCATGTTGTTGTAGCTCCCTGTACATGCCACTGCATTGCATTTATAACTCATACAAGGTATTTATTAGATCTAAGGATGATCAATAAAATAATCACATTATGAAAAATTGTGTCACAGCACTTTTTCCTGGGTTTATTTTAGAATATTGAACGACTGTATGTTTCACCAGTTGGTTTATAGTGTCTGTTTAGTACCTGTAGGAATCATAGCAAGCACTGACTGGTAATGAGCCCATTATACAATGTACACATTTATTTTTCTCTTTTTTTGACTTGCCTAATCTTACATATCATTTATCATAGCCTGCTCTAAATGCAGCAGTGCTGTTCGTCTGGTGCATTTTATCTGTTATAAATTCACAAACCTCAGAAAAACCAATAAATGTATGTCTTTAAATACCTTGGTATTATATTTTTGTATGTGTGACCTACAACTAATTAGTTCTATAAGCTCAACATGTGTAAATGAAGGTGTTTTGTTCCTGACACAGGGTCTTGGCTATGACTGGTCTAGTCCTCATTGCTCTGGGCACAGGAGGCATCAAACCATGTGTGTCTGCATTCGGAGGAGATCAATTTGAGGACCACCAGGTCTGACAATTAACACATTACAACTCTCTTCTACCCAACACTTCTATACACATCAGCTGCATTAGATAGCATAATATAACATGCTATCAATGATCCCTTAGCAAAGTGAATCCCACTCTAGGTGCTGGAGTAAAACTACGTTACATGTTTTGGTGCTTTCACTGCCCTAACACACCTTACCCAGCCAATCAGCTAATTAAGAAGCTCCTTCTCAGTTGAAGTGAGTGTGTTAGTGCAGGGAAAAGTTGAAATGTGCTAGACATGCTCCTGTTCTTCAGGAACAAGGTTGGGACTTAAACTCAGTAAGGACTTATCATGTTTTATTGTATGTTAGAGTTGGGAATCTCTAACCTTCCAATGATTCTATTCATGGTAGGGGACTGTCTATTTAAGGCAATTTAAGACATAATGGAATCTCAAATTTCCATGAAAGAAATGTGTGACTGGAGGTACTATTTACACACTCGTAGAAGTTGGATGGATCGATTTTATTTGGCCAACAAATGAGCGTGTTTTACTGAATATTGTTATAACTGATTGTAAATGATGCAGCAGAATCAGCTCAGAGTGCATCATGACAATGTTAGTGTTGTATATTTTACGCACTGAACAATCTTTCTTGTTTCTGCAGACGAGGCAGAGAAGTACGTTCTTCTCTGTGTTTTATCTGTGTATTAACGCTGGCAGCCTCCTCTCCACACTCATCACCCCCATACTCAGAGGTGGGCCATATTCAGCACTTCAGCTGTTATTTGTTCAATATGTTCACATTATCGAGCTCATTTTCATGTCTGTGCTTAGGGCAAGAGTGTGGAATTCACACCCAGCAGAAGTGCTACCCGCTGGCTTTTGGTGTTCCTGCAGCCCTCATGGTGGTCTCTCTGAGTGAGTATCTCACAAGGAAAATGTTATTCAGTCTGGCTGGGCATGGATGAGTGCCAAAGAATCTTGCAAGCAAAATGAGGGGATTCTTTTATAATAAAATAATCATCCCCATTTTGCTAATAGTTTATTCAGCTTTAAGTGCTGGTAACTAATGCGCAATCAAAAGTGTAAGCACAAGAGTGTTTTATGGTATTAGAGTATTAGATGTTTAAGTCGTCAAATATTTACAGTGGCTTTAGTAAAGTTAATAAAAACATGTTTCCTGAAAACTGGCCAACATGGGAATGCAATGTACTATAATATGTTTTTAAATATGTTCCATAATTTAAAAAGAATATGTTGTTATCATATGCAGAACTGCATTAAGGCATTCTGGGGTCCTGGGCCAAGTCTATTTTGCAGTCCATTCAATGCCCCTATCACTGCCCTCTAGACTTAAATCTAAACGGGTGCTCACATCAATGCACCTGCTCTATTTTCACAATGCATTAATACCTTTCTCCCTCTGTAGTGTCCAGCCAGAAAAAAATAGTAATAAGGTTCCATAAATAATGCTAATTCCTGCTATGGCATACTCGGTGTAATGTTAGCCATAAACTCTTTGTGAAATATGAGGTTATACCAAATATATAAATATAAATGTCATAAACATGACAATGCAGTCTAGAGCAAACCTTCCACTAAAATTCTAAATAATCTAAAATCTTTAGTCATGCTCACTAGGTCCCCCTGGTGGCTGGGCCCTGTGTTGCAGCCCCTAAAGCCCATTAGGTTAATACGGCATTGAATACGTGTTTAGTATATTACTGTATCATAGTATGTTACAGTGTTATTTAAAAACTACCCGCAGAACCTAGAAAATTACATTTATTGCAACTAAGTTTTTGTTAGCTATGTACAAATCTAAAACTCAAAGTCAGTATTGTTGCATAACAGCAGAGCTGATATACAGATAGACTATATACAGCACAGCACTTACTATATAGAGACAACATTATAATTCTCAGACCATACTGGCCTTATGTTGGTGTTTTATGTGTCTACAGTTGTGTTCATTGCTGGCAGTGGAATGTACGTTAAAGCTGCTCCCAAAGGCAACATCATGCTGGATGTGTGTAATTGCATTGGGGTGAGTCTTCTTTACTAGCACAATAATGAAAGTAAATATATCATTATTAGTATATTTGTATAGGCAATTGGGTTCAGTTGGCTTTTTAAAGGCAAGACTTGAATCTAATCAGTTTTAAGCTCTCAGGATGTGTTTCTAATAAAGTAAGTGGTGACTGTACATATAGTAATTATGTAAATATCTGAACTCTTTCCATAGTTTGCTGTCAAGAACCGTTTCAGACACAGGAGCAGTAAATACCCAAAGAGAGAGCACTGGCTGGACTGGGCCAATGAGAGATATAACGTACGTCCCCACTGTTCCGCTGTATACCTCTACACTTTTTTAAATATACACACATACATACATACAAATATACACATACATACATTTACATGCATACACATACACATATTCTAGAATTCTATTATATTTATTCCTGATCCTGATGACTCAGATTAAAATGTTTAAAAAATACTAAAATGTACCTTCTTGATGAGATGGCAGTATGAAGTATTTTGGAATCTTTAAAGCCAAAGAATTGTTTGTTATTGCTCAGTTAAATTCATTCATATGGTTTGGCCACTGTAGATTATTCAGCTAGTAAAATAATCAGGCGTGACATTCCTAATATGTAATAATTCTAAGAACATGTGTGATAAATGTCTCTCTCTGTGCTGCAGAAACTCCTCATAGCTCAGATTAAGATGGTTCTGAAAGTGCTGTTCCTCTACATTCCGCTACCCATGTTCTGGACCCTGTTTGACCAAAAGGTAATACTGACGCCTTCTACATGCTGTGATGACAGATGTTCATAACAATTCTTTCTCCATTAAAAAGGCCTCTGAATTACCTTTGTTGGTCTTATTTTGTCTACAGGGCTCCCGCTGGACCCTCCAAGCCACCACCATGGATGGAACATTTGTAAGTGTTCAGCACAAAGTGTATCTGGTTTGGGTGTAAAATGTAGACCTCACATCAGTATGAATTAGTTAAATTACCTTTGGAAGGGACATGAAACCTCATTATTCACAGTGATTTAAATAACATATTTTGGAATTTTATTTATTGCAATTTTTAAACACATTGAATACCACTGTCTTACTGAAGAAGGGACATTAACACTATCTTACTGGCGAAAGTAACAGTTTTGGAAAAATTGACAACAAAACCAAAATGTCAATTTTTAATACTTGAATATAGTCCAAGAATTCTATCACACACACAAGAGTAGCCTAAGAAAATACTTTAAAAATAAATGCATACCTTACTGAATTATATTAGAATCAGTTATAATCAATAATATCCTGCATCGTACGTTATCATTCCTTTTCATTCCTTACAACATACCATCTGCTCTGTGTACATTGTTACTGAGTGTTTGGCTTTTGTCCACAGGGCTCACTCGTCCTGCAGCCAGATCAGATGCAGGTGAGTTCCCCTTTGGAGTTTACCTCTGACTACACTGTGAGCCAAGGTGTTTGAGCATTTTCACACCGTGTTACACTGTTAAACGCTGCTTTGTCTTGTGCAGACTGTCAACCCCATCCTTATTCTGACTCTGGTGCCTGTTATGGACAGAGTGGTCTATCCCCTCATCAGAAAGTGTGGCTTCAACTTCACGTAAGATTCATTTCCATCAGAGAACAAGCCTAGAAATCACAGAGTTTCATGAGAAACAAAAGAAATCTGAATTTTTCTTTTCACTTCCTTTGTAATCATCGTTGGTTTTTTAACATGAATGATTGACATCCATCCTACAGCCCTTTGAAGAGAATGACGGTTGGGATGTTTTTGGCTGCCATGGCTTTTGTCTCTGCTGCTCTGGTCCAGATAGAGATTGATGTGAGTGTGGATTAAAACACATCAGCAATTCTGATTCAGATCAAATATCGAATAGATTATCAATAAATCTTGAAGCAGTTGATGTGACTGTATCCAAAGACTGCATTTTACACAGACCCCCAGTATTATTATTATTACCCCCAGTATTATTATTATTGTATTATTATTATTATTATTAATAATAATAATAATAATAATGTTAATAATACTACTACTATTACTACTACTACTACTACTAATAATAATAATAATGGAAATACATTTTGTTTAAAAATAAACAGCACCTAAGCAAATGTTTAAAACCATGGATATTTTGCTTATACAAATACTAAATAATGTAATGATAAATACAAACCAAAAAAGTAATAAGGATTTCTTTATTTGAAAAAAGGAAATATCATGTGAGCTGACAAAAAGTACAACATAACATAGTGAAGGAAAAAGAAATGCATTATATGTCAAAGGAGGCCAGAGGGAATCTCAACTGTTACAGTTGAGGAAGATACTGAGCATGGAAGATACAAGAACATGTTTATTAATTGAGACCTTTTGAATAATTTACATCAGTAACAAATATTGCTCTATTAGTAACATGTGACTTATTGAAAATTGCAGTTTATGATAAAAATCTAAAATTTTTTGGCATTCCATAATGACACTATTTGAAGACTGCATTGCTCAACAGTACGGGTTTATTAAATGGTAAATGTAACCATTTTCCTTCCTAAAGGGGTTAGAAAACATGCAGCTTTTGTTTCAGTGTACTGAAACAGATCTCTTTCTTTCCCAGAAAACCCTGCCTGTTTTCCCTTCTGCTACTGAAAGCCAGCTGAAGATAGTGAACATGGCCAGTCAGCCCCTAGAGATCACCATCCCTCCTCAGGCACCTGCTGCCTTGAAGTCTATGCAGGTACAAAACACGTCATGCGTCATCATTTACAAACTCCTTACACTTCATTACCCCACCTCCCATTTTTACACAACATGAATATGTCATTATCAATAGCATCCAATTAGCAGACATCAATATTGAATGCACTGTTACAACAAAGCCTCGCATCTCTAAAATAGTGACTTCACAGTGAGAAGGAAGACATTCTTAACTTTAATGTAACAAGATTTTGCATTTTGGATCATTTCTAGTTGTCTGCTTGCCATTAAGTGATTATATGACATAAAAGGTGTTAACAGGATGGTGATGATTTACTGAAGACAATAATAATCACAGCAATAATCACAGCTACAATATAACAAAATGTGATCAGTTCAAACCAATCCACTCCACCCTGTTCTGTACTGTTCTGTTCTCATTGCAGGCCAGCGACTACATTCCATTTACCACTTCATCTTTCACAGTGACACTGAACACAACTGTTCCGCTCACTAAAACCTTCTCCCTGACTGAGGGAAAACGTCAGACCCTCATCATCCCTACTGACCCCAGCGCAATGAATACAGTGAGTGTGACTCTTTGTTTTCCATTTATAAAGATTTCTGAACCTAATTGTGAAAGTGACTTTAGTTCTCTTCTTTCTCAGACACTAGATTTAACCTCCAAACCAGAGCAGGGCAATAATGCAGTCAGGTCAGTATAGTTTTGAATACGTTATTGGTGTATAGTTATCATTTGGTCGTTAAAATGTAGTAATAAGATATTGATAAATTATAAAAACACCTATTAGAAATAATGACAACCTGTTGGTAGTAACTACATTTTTCAGTTACATGTACTCATGAAGATGTGATAAATTCATACTTCCATGAGTGTTCTCAAATGTTTTTTTTTTTACTTTGGTTTGAGGAAAGGGAGAGAACATGGGCTCTGTCCTAACAAACCTGTCTCTGTTTACTACTTGGTGCATGCATGGTTGGTGTTTCAGGGTGAAAAATAATACATTACTACAAATCATCAACTAACTCATTTTTCCACTTTGCACAGATTTGTGAATGGCATGACTGCAGAAGTCAATGTGTCCTATATTGAGTTCAGTACACAGTCACCTGTTTCAGACTACGTCTTGTTTCCACAGGGAGAGTAAGTTCACCAGTGAAGTTTGTTTTTTTTTCTGATGGAAACCTTGTCACTCACTGTGTTTACTGGTTTATAAAGAATTCAGTAGAGCTCATGCTGGTGACATGCTGGTCTCCCCTCAGGCACACATTCAGCATCACAGATGGTGTGCGGTCATGTGCGTTCTCCAGGACATTTGGTTTTGGGGGTGCTTACACTTTCCTCATCCCCAACACGCTTAGCTGGGCAGAGAACGTGAGTATTCAAGTTTGTTATGGTGATTGTGTATGCTGTTATGGTGTTTTTTATGATTGTCTGCTTCTCTGAACATTTGCCTACAAGTTTCTTATGAATGGGAATAGCGACAGAGAGATATAGCTTTGTTGGAAAGTGCACTGGACCTCAATGAGTGCTATTTTACGTTGTGGACCTTTTTTGTGTCTGTTTTCTGTGTATAGTGTGGTGGCTCTATAGTTGAAGTGGAAGACATCAAGCCCAATACTGTGCACATGGCCCTGCAGATCCCTCAGTATTTCCTCATCACTGCAGGAGAAGTTGTGTTTTCTGTCACAGGCCTAGAGTTTTCATACTCACAGGTACAAAAACAGTTCCCAACTCATTTCAGGATAGACTTTCTTTTTTAATACTTAATACAATCATCTGTTTGAAATTTTTTACAAATAATTAAGTATGGCAATTGTCCACTTGTGTTCTCTCTTCTGATGAATAAAGAAATGAACGTTATTCAACACTATTAAACAGTTCTGGTCCTAGAATATAATTGGCTGAGTCATGCTCAAAGCTACTGTAAAATATTGCATATTCATTCAACTCCATAATCAGTTGCATCCTTGTTAAAATGGGGAAAGGTCATAAGAACATCTTTGTATTCAATTGGCTTAATCTCACACTGACAATATGAGAAAAATCTAATCTTTAATTGAAGTACAGAAAACAAAATTCTCTTTTTGGTGTCATAATTATTTTCGCCCCTGAACTTAATACTTTGTGCCACTTAATATTCTTTTACAACATGACAGCAATGAGTCTTCATCTATAATACTTGATGAGCTTGTATAATACATAGTAAGGTAACTGAGACCACTCCCGAATGACCCTCAAGCTCTCTAGATCAGGGGTGTTGAACTCCAGTCCTGGAGGGCCGTGGTCCAGCATGTTTTGGTGATTTCCCTGCTCAGAAACACCTGGTTCACCTCACCAGTTAATTGTCAGGTCTAGTGAATGAGTTTGAGCAGGAGAACCATCAAACTGTGCTGGACACCGGCCCTCCAGGACTGGAGCTTGACACCCCTAGGTCCTGTCTTTTGGACTCTCCTCCTCAGTTCACCTCACAAACTGATTTTTAATAAAAGTCTCTTGGCACTTCATGGAATCCATTATGCCATGTATCCAACAAAGTTCTCAGGAAAAAAACAGCACGAAAACGTCACAGAAACAAAGTGGGGATGGGTTCTTTTCAGTAAAGCCATGTCTTCTTTTTATGACAACCTCACCTTGAATGTGTGTGATCAAAATGTGTGGATTTTTGGACTCATCTGACTATAGAACCTAGTTTCAGTTAAAGCTTCAATAGTGTCTAGCAAGCTTCAGGAAATGCTTACTTAATTAACAGTAAAATATAATTCGGATAATTCTTCAGAATGATTAGGGGTGCCGAAAATTGTAATATTGAACTAAAATCTGCGGTAATGAACTGCATTGCTTAGCAGAAAATGTGTTTATTATGATTATTATAATCAATACATCGGTCTACCTTATATTGTACGCAACAGCACTCATTAGGGTGGTAAAATCACATTAACCCACAGCCTCCCATTGCTTGTTGCTATATTGTCAACTATGTTCAGTGAACTGAATTATTTCTCTCCGTCTACAGGCACCAAGCAACATGAAGGCAGTGCTGCAGGCTGGCTGGCTGTTCACTGTTGCTGTGGGCAACTTCATTGTACTGATTGTGGCAGAGCTGGCAAAGCTGCCGGACCAGGTGCTGTACTTACTTCTACACCATCTTAACACAAACGCACTTCATTCAACTCTGTTACAGAGATACCATTAAGTTTACACAAAGTCTGTGTAAGTAATATAAAAATGATGCTCCCATCATATTAACCTGTGTGTGTGTGTGTGTGTGTTTGTGTTCTTGTGTGTGTGTGTGTGTGTGTGTGTGTGTGTTCTTTTGTCTTTCAGTGGGCAGAGTATGTGCTATTTGCCTCTTTGCTTGTGGCTGTGTGTATAATCTTTTCTATAATGGCTTACTTCTACACTTATGTTGACCCCGCTGAGATCGAAGCCCAGTTCATGCAAAAAGATGAAATGGAACCAGATGACAAGGAAGAGAAAGCCATTGAGATGAAAGGAAATGACTTAGTGCAGCACCACGAGACAAATGTTGGCCAAACTAAAATGTAAACATTTTAAGCAGTTGCATTATAGTTATACTACAGTCGTGTTTATAGATTAAGTTGCTTAACATGAACAGCCAAAAAAGATGATAAATAATACACCACAAAATGTATTTTGATAAGAAGATATTGGAGTCCACTGTCTTCTATTTAATAAGCTATAAAAACATCAACTTTGAAGCAGAAGAGCAAGCAGAAGAGCTGTGACTTGTATAAGACTGAATAAAACATTTATAATGTTAACATCCTATAGCTTATTGGTACTATTGCAGTTAAGAAAATAAGTAAACCACCAAAAAACTGCAGTAAAGAAAAACACTCATTCAGAATGTTCTAGGTAAAAAGGGAGGCCTTGTAACTTCCTGCAGAGTATATTTATTGTACTTTTGTGCAAAAAGTACTTAGGTTAAAGTTTTACTTAATGCAACTTTATATGGAATATCATTTAGGCTTTTGTGCTAATTCAGCTACTCACACGGTGCCCCGGATGACCACTGTGCCCCTATTCACAGACCTTTATGTCCTACCTCCCACAAAATATTTTATAGTAGTCTGAAGGAGTTGTAAACTATTTATGCACTTAGCATAAATCAAGGGTGTCTGTGGATTATTTTTAGGTTAATCTGGTAAAATATTATTTACTTACACATACACTTACACATTTCCGAAGTTTTCCAACTGTGGCAGAAATAAACCCACCCAAAGAAGGGGAGAACATAAACTCCAAGAGAAAAGGAAAGGGAAATGCTACTTACTATACTACAGCATTATCTATAAAATGTGTAAGATATAAGATTATGCATCTGAATAATTCTATACCAGTTTAGATCAGACACAAATCTGATGGCATT
>JBBPCX010000002.1:16814111-16837699 GCA_037974365.1 Hydrocynus forskahlii | reverse complement strand
AAAACATACACACAGTGACAGCAAAGCTGCTATATGTGTCAATTATTTATTATTCAAAGGAATTATCTTTTTGTATCGAGTAGAATGGAAAGAACTCTGCTGCTTAAATTTCTAACTAATTAAAATATTATTTTATACATTTGAGAAACTGTCTCTATTTGTGTATCACTCCTGAACCCCTCAGTCAGTGAGTGGATTTATACCATAGATCTGTATATTAGAGGAATCTTTATGCGTGTACGGGAAGTTGTGTATGTTAAAGCCCTGCTGTGTGTATATTTATGATTAAAGTATATATATATATATGAGCCCTTTCTCTGTGTGGATAATACACTCAGTACCCTTTTGGAATTCTCATTAAGGGGCGTGACATTGATGATCTCTGCACATTGATTGGTCGAAGACCTCGCTGTTGCTCCGCCTCGACTTGTCCGTCATAGAGTTCAATATGGCGGTAGGCTACATCGGAAAATGAAGAGGGGAGGATCATTGCGTGTAACTGCTCACATTTCTCGTTATTTTATGCGTATTTATGTGCGGACAACATCTTATAATTCGCTAACCTTATAGTTTCTTACCGTGCGTATCGGTATTCGCGGCTGCCTTAACCAGAAAGTTAGGAAAATTGAGATTAGCTAGCTAGCCCTGCTATCCTCCGAACTTGGTAAAATAATCCCTGCTGCAGCTCTCAGGAGGACAGACAAGAGAGAGAACGGAATTACCTCCTGTTTTTTGTTTATTTCTGGTGTTCAGTAATCCTTCCTTCGTCCAGAGAACCTCACCTTGAGTGTCAGAGTGTCTAAGCAGGTCTAGTCTCCCTGTTGAGCCGAACTGGGTCGCTAGCAGCGTTGGGTTCCTTAGCTAGGCTTTTCCATTCAGCATCAACAATCCAACCCTGCAGCAGTGCTCGGTGGATTACTCTCACTAGCACCGCTTTATTTGTTCTTAAAAAGTCTTGCCAAGGAACTTGCCTAAGTAGCTTACACGTCCTAGGTAACAGCCCGCCAACTAGGTAATACAGGAACGTGTTTTTAGTCGTAAAACGTTTCTGGATTTGATGTTATGGTAAAAAGAGTGAAGGTGAAATAACCACCCTGGTCATCGCACCTGCTTGTTCAGACCTTTCTGGGTTAAAAAAACCGTTTTGGGTCGTTTTGGCTGACGTGAAGACATGGCTCGTCACTCTCCTGTCCAGCGAGGTCTTCCAGGGATGCAGGTAATGTTGGAAAGGAAGAGTTTCCAAAGCACGCCAGTGATGCACACCTCAAAGTGTCTTCATGTGTGCCTGTCAGATAGTGATGCAATTGTATTTTTAAATCCCCGACCTGAGTCATTTTAAGGTAGTGCATATGATGTTTCCGTTTTACTGTGTAGAGAATAATTCACAAAGTCTTTTGTGGTTTAATCCCACCTGCTACGTGCTAGATCACCTTTCAGTCAGTAGTTGATTTGGTAGTTGACACCAGCTTCAGAGTTCTGCCTAAACTCCCAGATAGATTGTGTTTTTGTTACTTTGCATCTGTTTCTGTTTTTGAATTAATCTGACTGAACCATGTAGTGGCAAGTTGTTGTTCACATGCACGGTGTTGTTTCCTGGGGAGTTTCCTGAGAGCCATCACCCATGAAACAGTACCGGAAAACATTACTTACAGCTGTAGCCTTAGTACTATACACTTTAACCTTAGTGGGTAATAACTGAGCGGTGTAATGAGAGAAACTCTGCTCAGGGGATGATGCAATGCCACTGGGAGGAAAGCCACACTTCCCTGCTTGTTGTTACATGTAACTGGGCCGTTGGGATTTGGCCTTAATTTGAACCTACAAAGCAGTTTTGAGTGTTAGAGTAATTTTTTAACTAATCCTAGTGAAGCTAATCAGTGATCGTGCACCCACTGAGTGATGATGGCAATATGTTTAATGTGGTTTTCTTAAAGTACTGCTACAGAATCTGTCTTTTCCTTTTGTAAACAAAAGTGTATTGAGTGGGTGAAATGGAAGTTTACCCTGTTAAATCAGATGGGGGTAATCCCATATTCGAAAACTCCCTTGCATAGATATCTTTAAACCACAATCAGTGTGAGAATTTGTGTAATATTTAATTATGTATGACATGTCAAGTATTGCAGGGTCTAACTGAATCAGTCATGTGTAGCATGAGTGCTCTCTCCTAGTACACAACTGCATTATCAGCATTTGTCCCAGATGAACATATGTTCACACACAGGACTGCAGCCTTAGTGCCAGTGACAACAGTGACTTTAGGGCTTTGGGAGAAATGGCTTCTAGGCTTGTTTGTGTGACTTGAATGTGAAGCATGCTTTCTCTCTCAGTTCACCATACAGTGTAGTTAGTCTGTTTCTTTTGCTTGATTTGTCATAAGTTGGTCACAACCTTACTGTAAGCCAGAAAATTGTTTTAACATGTAAAGAAGCCATACTTGCCTTACTGTCATGGCATGAGACCTACGCTATGTGTCCAAAGGCGTGCTAATCAAAAAATTACCAGAAAATCAAGTGCGTTATTAGGGAGATTGCCCCTCTTTTGCCGCAGTTGCAGTCACTATTTTATTGGTAAAACTTTACATTAGATGTCAGAACATTGCTGTGAATTTGATTGCGTTAGTGAGGTCAGATAGTGATGTTGGATGATTAGACTTGGATCTCACACACTCAATTTAGTTCCAGAGGTATTTTATGATACTCCATCACTTTCAAGGAGGCAGTTCCATGGATCTACAGGCCAATGCTTTGAACCCCTTTGACATTTATCATTGGGTATGGTGGTATTGGCACACATGCAGACGCTTCAGTGCAAAGCATTCTATATCACAATGAAAACCGTACAAACTGTAAATATACCTTTTGCTTTACCTTTAGTCAACAATGAAACTTGCACATCCACACTGTTTGCTTTTGAGTCTGATTTAGAGTTAGTCACAATTTAAAGTGTTATTATTACTATTATTAATATTATATTTATAACTAAGTACTGCTAACACTTCAATGAACATTGCTGTTGTGTCAAGAGACACGAGCAGTTCTGTGATCTCTGTAGCTGCTTAGCTTAGCTTGATTGTGAGAGCGTTAAGAGATGACAGTGTTTTTTCCTGAGAGCCTAGACTGTTTTGTATGAAGCCTGATGCTGTGGTCTATGCATATAAGAATGTGCAAAATACAATAAGTGTACAACAAATCTGGCCCCAATATCTATCTGCAGCACTGCACAACTCAACTATCACAGCTTAACAGCTGTTTTTCTACTTGACTTTGCTACAACATTTCCATTTAATTTATTCTTGGTACACTGGTATTAGTGTGTGATTTAGTGTGAGATAACCCTACATGTCCACCTATATACCTCTATAAATGAATGACATTTGTAAATGTTTGTGCTGTTACCATGTGTAACTCAGCAAACTGAGTTAACACTGTAGTGTTAATACTGTGTCCAGTTTGTTGTTTATCATTAGTGGCTGAAGTCTAGCCCTTGGGATGAGTCTGGTGCAGGATCATATGAGGCTTTAAGCTTCAGACTCAGTAGGCTCAAGCAGAAGCTACTTGCTGAAATAACATTCCAGGGGTTCCCAGCACTACAGTTATATCCTGTGTTTTTTTCTCCCTCTCACACAATAGAGATTTGACCCAACACAATCAGTTTCACCTGGCTGACCACTTTTGGGCAGTGACAGGCTTTAGATTGCTATTTTTAACATGCTCTTATCTCTGCTAGTGTTTCTCATTGCTCCTAAAGATAAACTTGAGTCACTTATGCTAATTTTAATTTCTTGGAATAGTCCTTCTTGGATTAGTCTATGATTGTTCTTTTAGAAGAACCCGATTTAGATGTCTTTACAGAGGGAATCTAATAAACTTACCATCATAAAAATAGACTTGAATGTGTTCCACTATACTGCATAATGAATAACAAAACATATGTGTATAAGAGTATGCACTGGAGAGCTTGCAGGTTTTTCTGGCAGTTAAAGCAATCTATTAAGTACAAGTACAAACCATAATGGCTAAACCTGCAGCCATTTGCCTTTCATTATCATAATAAGTCATTATCAAGCTACCGTAAAGATGTATGCATCTAATTTAAAGGGGGCATAGAAAACAAAAGTACATTTTCCTTGACAGTTCGACTGTTTGTTGTTTGAACCGTAGCTGTTTTGGAGTTTTGCTTTTACTGACAACATGATTTAACTGCCAGTTGGAAAGTGCGGCTCAGTGTAGTGTTGCATCCAATAAATGTTCGCTTCCTAACACTCCCGCTCACCCAGTCTTAATACTTTTATTTTATTGCTGACAGGTTAATGTTAACAGCCTCTCTTCAGACTGCTTTGACTGTATTAGGCTATGTCAGCTGCACAGACTTGAGGTTGAAATCTTTGAAGGATTCAATATTCCAACTGCAACATCCAAAGTAAAGAATATCATTTAACTCCCTTTAAAGGTCTATAAATGAGCTTTAAATGTCTGTGCTTAAAGTAGAGAGCTGGTGTAAATATACACCATTCTCAGCTTTTCACCATCATGATACAGAAAATCCCTTTAGAACTAGAGGAAACCAACATTATCTTAAAGTGGTAATCGATTAGACAAAAGCTGCCTACATAGGTTTGTGCACAGATGGCACATATTGTCAATTTGGCACCTGTTGATGATTTTTTTAAACTCTAAATGTCTCTCAGTGTAAACACACGTAGTCGCACATATGGTCTCACTGCACTGTGCTCTGCAGCACCCGTTGTTGAGCTCAGTGCCACACAAAGCAGCAGGAGCAACACAGAACAGTAAACAATGAAGTGCACCACAATCATCTCCGTTCCTGCACAGCACACACAAGTCCTCTGCTGAAAAAGAAGCACAGAGTGCGTCTTAATAGTGCACTTTAGCATTTAGACAAACCAGATCTTTTTTTGGAACAGTCTGCCCTGATCAGCAGGGGTGTATCGATACACTCGGCTAGTATGTATTGGATGTAGACTGTAGATTTATCAGCCAAAAAAACTGAATCTGAAGAGAAAATGGACAGTTTGTCTGACAGTTACTCCAAATGTACTGTCAAAATCACTTAACATGATTTTCTTGAAGGTGCTTGCATGGCCAAACAGACCTCCTGAGTTGAATCTTACTGAAAAGATTCAAATTATTTTGAAATTGAGTTAACCAGAGAGACACTTACAACAAGGAATCAGCCAAAATGGAGCATCAATGCAGCAAAAAGCAGATGACTTCTTACTGTAGCTGTCTCAGGGCCAGAAACAACAACATTGCTAGAAATAATGTTATTAATTTAGAGTTTTAGGGTTAAACATAATTTGAAGTATCTCTTCAAGTTTATGCTTTTGAATACATACTTTTATAAGGCAAGTCATTATGTGTATATGTTTGAAGTAGATAAATGTCCATATATTAAATAACAAAAAGTACTCGAATGCTTGTTTCTCCTACCTGTATTGCAGAGTTGTAAGGTTATGTTGTGAGTGCTTGAGTGTTGCCAGATTGTCTGTAAGCCCTGCATTTTCCATCTGATTAGCTGGACAGAGCTCAGTTGGGCCCTTTAACACCATTCCATAAGGCACTGGGCTGTTACCTGCCACACCAGATAATGTGTGCCTGAACAACGCCCCACTTTACTGTCACGATAAAGATTCCAGCTGCCTGACAGAGGGTTAGCGTTTAGCTGAGAGAAACGACATAAATGGAGTCCACCAGACGACAGGTAAATTTTTTGGTTGTGTTTGTAAAGTGAGGCGTTCAGATATATTTGTCTGGATCGTGTAAGTAGTATTGTACTTGACGATGACTCTGATGGCTGAGAATGTTAGATGGTTGATAATGGGTAGAAGACCAGATTAGCCGTGTGGGGCATTCTAAGAGACATTACAGCTTTGTAATGTAGTCTCTGCCTTAGATTTGTTGCTGAGCTTACCTGATTTGATGTGCTTTGCTTATTTAGTTGGTATAACCAACAGATTACCAGTCCGGTTTGCATATCCCTGTCCCAGCACACAGACTGTTATTGCTTGACCTTTGTACTGGCTGATAAATTAGAAATGTAAAAATTGCTTTTAACCTTAGTTAAATACATGTTACAACTTAAAATTGCAGTAGATTCAAAGTTTTTTTTAGTAAAACCTAAGATACAATAGACAAATATTTATAAATCATAATGGTCTTTTTTCAGTAAATTAACACACAACAGACAGGACTACACCCAATTTCTTTTGTACCAGTTTCATGTCTAGAAATTTCTTGTAGGTATCTTATGTTTATCCTCACTACCTCTGTCTGTACTCTGTATTACATTATTTTGTCCAACAAGACTTTCTGTTGTAAAAAATGGCTTTCTGATGTAATATTACAAACTTTTTCAAAACTATATCTATGTTTTGGGCTGGTCAATAACAAGGTTCTTAAATTCAGTGGAGTAAGTAGTGAACATGAGTCTTTTTCCGCACTTATAATCCTCCATTGCTTTTCCATCTTTTGAGCAGAATTTTAAAGCTGACCCAGAAGAGCTGTTCACCAAGCTGGAGAAGATTGGGAAGGGCTCATTTGGAGAGGTCTTTAAAGGAATCGACAATCGAACGCAGAAGGTGGTGGCCATTAAGATCATTGACCTGGAGGAGGCTGAGGATGAGATTGAAGACATTCAGCAGGAGATCACAGTCTTGAGCCAGTGTGACAGCCCCTTTGTTACAAAGTATTACGGCTCTTATCTGAAGGTAAATAGACCTTTAGATGCCCATGCTCAGGTGACTTTTGGGGTGTAAAGTGGCGATTGCCCGCTTCTAAAATATTAAACTTTACGTGGGTAGAATGGTTATGTTGCAGAAAACCTTTCCACCATGTAAAATCTGTTCATGATTGAACTGATGTGGTTCTTGAATCATGCTAATGAATTGCAGTGCTGTGGTTCTTGTGGTTTGGTGATGAGCTGTTGTCATGGAGCCTTGAAGCATTTCTTTTTCCATTTCCTCTGTCTTTGTAACAAAAGTGCTAAGACTTGACCAGTGTGAATCAGATCACACGCACTGCTCATTTCTGCATCCTTCATATCCTTCAGGTTGTATGTAATGAGCATGTTTTCCGGGATATGGCGAATAACAAAGCCTCAAAGTGAAAGGGGAATTCCATCAGTCTATCATAAGTTGTATTTAACTTAATCTTTGACATGTGAACAGTCAGTGTGGTCTGATCTGAAATGGTGGAATGTAGAGAAACTCACTGACTCAAATTTTTGGTGAGTTACAAAAACTGTCGTGGCTGTCAAAAGTCACAACACACATACAGCTGATTTATTTAATCTAAGTTTTTTTTTCATAATGGTGAGTCTGCAAAACCTTATAATGCCCTGATCCATCATGAATAGGCTTTAAAAATACAAATCATTTAGGTCCAAAACATATCTCAAAACTATTGGAAACCAGTGTTTCAGGTATCAGGCAGCGTATTCCTAACCACTTAATGTAAAAACATTTCTTGATGTAATTTCAGAAATTATGCAGATGGTCAGTGCTGAGAAAAGATTGGCAATCTTTTTAGTTGTGAATTGTATTGAACTGTATCTATAAGACAACTAAAAAACATATATAATAATGTGTAATAATAAATGGACATTTCAAGCATAAATGCTATTAAAGGGAGAACCATTCACGTTCCAGTTCACAAATAATCTCATATGATAAATTTAATGAAAAACTAAAATAGTGAAAATATGATATTAGCTACATTTTCAGGATGCGTAATATTTATCGTAATGTTTGGTTTTCTGAGCTTTTGTGAAGCTGGTACAGGCACAGTGCCTCAAGGCCATGTAAACACAATGATTTTTATTCTGCATTTCACACACTGTGCTACACTAAATCCTAGAGATGGGCATTTCAAGCAAAAATACTATGTGATTTCGATAGGAACTGTCCAATCAGTCTTCGAAGATGCCGAGGGAGAGAGAGGGTTTTTGCAACTTTTTTTTTCTTGGCATGCTTGTCTGAAAACAAGGGAAAATTTATTGTGAAAGACAAGATGATAGTGGCAAAAAAGTTTAAAAATTTGAAAAAACCTAATGGTAATTTAATTGGAATAGAACCTTTATATTATGTGGAGGTTCTTTAAACTTTAAGAGTGTTTTTCCTTGCATCTCATCCTTTAAACAACTGTAAATTGAAAGTTTGTTTAGGTAACCAAGAGTAGTTCTTCTATAGCAAAGGACTTATTTTGGCACATTTATTTTTAAGAGAGGGCAAACACAAGAACGTTGCCCACTTTGCAGCCTGTGAAGCCTTGAGCTGTGCTACTAGTCCGCCCCTAAAAGTGCTGCCAGTTCTGTGTGCAAAGAGAGACAAGCAGCATGCAGGGCTCTGAATCATTTATACTGGGGAAAGAGCTGTGGAGGGTTGTTGTTTGGATGCTGATAATGAAATAAAGAAAGAAAAGTGGCAAGAGAGAGCTTTTGTAGGGAGAGGTTCAGTAAAAGCTGATTACTGTGGAAAGCATGTATTTACATGCTTAAGCAGTAAGAAAATATCTACATAGATACACAGTTTATTTTAGGCCGTGTGAAAAAACAAATCACTTACTCACTTGCATTCTCACTTGATGAACAGACAGAAAGTCATTTGCATAATGGAGGTATGTGCTTGTGTTTTCCTCTGAGATACTGATATTGTTTGCATTGAGCACATACAACATACCCTGTAGTTTGCATAGAGAAAGCAAATTTTTTTTTTGGAAATCTGTTTCAGTTAATTGATAAAGGAAAATTTCAGATACTATAATTTCAGTGTCAGATTAGCTGAAGAAGTGAGAGTAGAGCACAGGTTCCCATTCCCTGCCTGGAGACCCTATGCTCTGCATGCTTTTTTTCCCTCATCTCATCTTTCTCATCTAGCACACCTTCTTCAATTTACTGACTAATTATCAAGCTCCTTGTGCGCTGGGTCGTGTATGTAAGAATAGAGTGTTCAGAGCATGGGGTTACAACGATTGGAAACCTCTGGGTTAGTCTAGGTTTATGAACAGTTATTCCTGTTTTCATGACTTGTTAATTAATTTGACATTTAGGCTAAAAGTAGAGTTATGTCCTTCTAAAGCTTATGCTACTTAGAAGTTTCATGGAAAATGCTACAATGCTACTTCTTAATTTACAGGATTAAGGAATGGATGCCTAAATCAAACAGCGGTCCTAGATGAGGGCTTTCTACCTGCAAAAGTAATTTTGATGGCTCTTTTGTGAATAGTTGTTTAAGTGTTGGTTGGCCACCTATTACATACTCGTGCATTTTATGGAAGATTATGAGCACAACAATTCAATTGGCAATTCATTTTGCAATAGGCAATTCAATATTCAATCAGAAAATCACAATGTTTGTCTTTGAGTACCTGTTAAATATCTGTCCATTTCTACCCTCTAAGGCAGGGGTGTCAAACTCATTTACACAATGGCCTGAAATTTACCACACAGACTCGTGTGAGCCAGTCAGGATTAACATTTATTGAACAGTCTTGTACTGACATATTATGGAGGGTTAGGAGTGTGAATATTAAATATATAAAAATGTCAATAAGTAAATAATTAAATGTGTCATTGTTTAAAATAGGGTATAATGATAAATACTTAAATGTGTCATTAAATATTTATATATTGCACATTTAATTAATGAACAAGGTTTTATTTCCCATTTAATAATTATATTTTTATTTCCCATTATAAATAATTAAAGCAACATTTAATTAATTGTGTTTTTTATTTACCATTTTAAATATTTAATGACACATTTAAGTGATTATTTCATTTTGGCAACGTTCCACACATCATGAATTAATTATATGTGTCAGTCTGGCCCATCAAAATCAGTGGGCGGAACAAACGCTGATCTGCCATGATCTGTTCAGACGTTGTTTTGGTCTTTTGAGGCTGTCGGAGTTATTTCGGCTCTTTCAGAAGAAGATTTGACCCTCGAGTGTTTGCAGACTTTGAGAAAGTATTTGGGCGCTTCTACGACGCTGAGGTTGGCTACTTATTCGCAGCTTCTGATTCGTTTGGCTTCTTATTCGGCGGTGTGTGAATCTGAGGCTGAAGTTTAGCTCCTTATTCGCCGCGTCATTTTTAGGAGTGTTCACGGGAGCGAAAGCTGCGCAGTAGCTTACAATACAATCCTCACGTCTTTTAAATGTAATAAAACCTTTTAACAATGAAGTACTGCGTGTGGTGGTCTATGTTTCTTTGCTTAAGATTGAACACATTTATGAAATGCATAATTCCCAGCACACAGCAGGTATTCCACTGCATTGTGCTCATTCATTCGAATAAGAAACCAGGTATCCCAGATCATTTTGGAGGTTTAAACTACTTTGGGCCAGGCAAATATCAACTTCCCACTATACAGCAGGCATCCCACTATGAGAAAAGGTGGAATTATTCTGGCCCAAACTGATTTAAACCCTGTAATATCAAATGGAAACATGGTGCAATAACTGAGCTGCTTTCCAATTGGTCCTTTTGAGTAGGGGACGTGTCCCTCAGTGCCTCCTCCACTAGACAGCACCGTGCTGTTGCTCACACAGTTCACTTTGCCACACATTTTGCAGCATGTTTTGAACCTGTTAATCGCGTTATTTAATTAAAACAGCGCATAAGTTTCATTATTCTTTTATTTTATGGTTGGTAACACCGAAAGCAATGCATAAGTGGCTTTTTAAAAAGCAGACATCTTCAAACTCTCTCGCTCTGCAAGATGCTGGCTCCACGGTTGAGCCCAGCTTAGTTGCTACCAACATGGAGCACAGCGCAGTGGGCGGAGCTACCAGGCCAGTTTCTCCTCCCTGTGATAATAAGGCACATCTCCATGCTCCGTACCTGCCTCCTGTAAACAGCTGGAACCAATGAATGCCCAAAATGGAATAAGAGCGCTTGTTTTCTGGGTTTTTGTTTTGGGTTTTTTTGGGTTTTTTTTTCAATTTTGGATTTGAGCGCAAAATGGGAAATCGGAAAATGGCTCGCAGACCACATAAAATGACGTGGCGGGCCGGATTTGGCCCGCGGGCCTTGAGTTTGACACATGTCCTCTTGCGAACCACACTTTGAGAATCACTGCTCTAAATGAACAAATCACTCAGTTGAATTGATTCTGGTGAGGCCAAGAACAAGGAAGTGACGACGTTAGTGAAGACCCGCCTTGATGAGCAGTGTGACGTTGGGAATTGTCAGTTGAGTTTGGGTATTGAATTGAAAATTGCTAACTGAATTGCCATTTGAATGAAGGGGCAAAAAACCCACAACAATTCAAAATGCAATTCAGTGAATATTTATCCTGTTTTTTATACAAAATATTTTGAAATGAACTAAGGATTGCATTATCACTTTGCACATTGAATTGCCGTATTTTTAAATTACATGCTCAGATTGAAAATTGAATTGTCTAGTGCATACTCTGATTAAATATTGAATTGCCAAGTGCAAAATGAATTGCCATTTGAATATTTGTGCTTATAATCTTCCATACATTTTGACATCTGGTTACGCACGGTTGTCACTCATTTGGGAGGGTTTTGTCAGGGAGTGTCTTCACGAAATGTCTTGATTTCTCCAGCCCATGACCATCTTTCGTGGTGCTCCAGTTAGCTGAGAAATGTATGTTTAAATGCATGTGGGGTCAGATGCATTCATTACTTCTGCCCTACATACTGCGTCTGGCCCTCTCCTTGCAAGACCCCCATCTCTCTCGGCAGACTGCAGCTTGATTTTCTCCAGAGGACCTGACAAACCACAACCCAGCACATAATACATGCTTTAGATATGTTACAGGAAATTAATGGAATATAATATGCTGTGGGGCAGCTATAGGGAGTGGAGATTCCTGCATTCTTGCTGCAGTGCTGTGAGATGAGCTATGTCTCCACAGTCCAGTAGTTTGGAAATTAGGAAAGAGATTGAAACCCAACTCTAGATCTGTTTATATTTGCTTAATACACTGGATGCTAACAACCAGCATTTAACATACTATACCACAGTGGTCTCTGTTTTATGTGTGTTATCCATGAGGCTGCTTTCTTATCCTTGGACGGCTCTATGGACAGCTCGCTCTATTATGCAACTATATGTCTAATTTTCTTTAAAAAATTTAAAATTTCAGCCTATAAAATAATAATTTGTTTCACATATTCAGCAGTGTCTATATAAACAATTAAGGATATTCATTGCAGATTCATAGTAATAATTGTTACCAAGTGATGAATGAGAGTACTTTATCTCATTGACGGATTTACTTAAGAGGGTTTATATTTATATTAATGTTGCCATTATAGAGCTTGCTTTCTGTAACATTTAACAGTATTTTTAACTAGCCAGTAAGACTTGGTTAGATCTGTCTGTTTAGCCCTCTTGCAAGATGCTGATCAGGGCCATGTACTAATTCCCTCTTGCACTTCATGACTGAACCACCTAACCAGGTATAATCTAGCCTAATGTAAAGCCTGTTTCTCTCTTGTTACAGGGCACAAAGTTATGGATCATAATGGAATATTTAGGAGGAGGATCAGCTTTAGATTTGGTGAGTTGTATTTAACATTTGTCCTCACAAGTTCATCATAATTTGTAATTAAATTTATTTATAGGAAACCCATATCCCATAGACAGGGTTTAGTCAGAGCACTAACGCATGGTTTCCGGAGGCGTCCAGTCAATCTGTCACACTGTTCTCTCTGAAACAGCTGGAGCCTGGTCCGCTGGATGAGACCCAGATCGCTACTATACTTCGAGAGATCCTTAAGGGGCTGGAATACTTGCATTCAGAAAAGAAAATCCACCGAGACATTAAAGGTACCTTTCCAAGGTTATGCTTTATTTAGGGGATATGATCACAAACATGTGCACCAATACATAAAGTATGTACGGCCTGTTTCTTATTGATGAGTAGTGTTGCTGAATGGCGGGAAGCCAGGTTTATTTACTTGGGTGAAATTTTAAGTGAAAAAAGATTTCACAGCAAAGCATTGTATCAACTAGAAGGATGGGAAAAACACTCCAAGGCGTGGCATAATATGAACTCATGCCTCAAAGGGTTAAATATAATATAACAAACTGAAATGTTTGTTGACTCATTATACAACATTTTTCTAAAAACAAAGGGACTTTGGATGGTGCTCTATCACTCCATTTAACATAGTAAAACGAATGCTGGTGGGCTTTAAACCAGCGTTGGCTCATGTTGATGAAGCATTTTTCTCCCGACCATACCATTCTATTGCAAGTGGTTTTATGTATAGTTTATACAAGCAGATAAATGCCTGTATCAGCAATGAGTGCACCTTGAAACGGAATTCACTAATTATGGGGTGTGTCTGTATACTTTTGGACATAAAGTATCCTAAACTTGCATGGCAGAAACGTAATATGGTAGAAAGCAATACAATTTACTGTGACTCCAATGCCAGAAAAATAACCAAGATGTTCCACTTCACAGCTTACTGATCTGTAATGTTTTTGCATCTCTCCCCAGCTGCTAATGTGCTGCTGTCAGAGCAAGGAGATGTGAAGCTGGCAGACTTTGGTGTGGCTGGCCAGCTTACAGATACTCAGATCAAGAGGAACACGTTTGTGGGTACTCCGTTCTGGATGGCACCCGAGGTCATTAAACAGTCAGCCTATGATTCAAAGGTCAGTCACTTTATGACCATGTGAGGTTTTAACCAAAATTGGTGTGCCTGCATACTGGTACTGCTTTTGTACTAAACTTTCTTATTGTTAAGACACATTATGTGATTTCAAAGGATTTTTTCACTGTTATGTAATCCGCTCCTTAACAGTGCTGAGCAAGGGTCAATTTACTGTTATCGGTGAGTGACTAGTGTGGAACCATGACAGGATAAATCCACCAGAATGATCACCTGGTTTCTTTTTTGCTGTATGTCTATTAATGAAAAAGTATCCACTCAGATATTCCTTTGAATTACAAGCACATTAAATTGTGGAAATATGAAAGCTTGATGCACATTGAACTAACGTCAACTGATTAAACAAAATCCACTACTGTAACTATACACTACTTTAACACATATATCACAAAATCATCAGTACAAATTGTAGACTACTTCTGCCTTCCTGTATGCTACTTAAGCCATCCTATATCAACTATTTACCCTCGTAACTTTAATCGCTGAAAAAATAAGTTCAGGAAATTTGCAAGTGAAAGTGTGCATAGAACAAAGCTTTGAAACTTCTTAGTTATTCACAGAGCATGATGTGGTGGTTTTTGAATTTCCTTTTATTTTCATATACTAATGGGGAACTGCTTGATGAAGATTTCCTTAGTCAGTACCTTCTTTATCTGTGAAAGTAGCCCTGCGATGTGCTGGCGACTGTCCAGGGTGTACCCTGCCTTCGCCTGTAGCAGCTGGGATAGGCTCCAGCCCCCCCCCGCCCCAACCCCGAGTGCGGGACAAAGGGGTAGAAAATGGATGGATGGATGGATCTGTGAAAGTCTTATATTTGTTGTTCTATTCTCATAAGTTTTCAACACTTGGGGCTGATTCCCAAGACAGGGACTAAGAGTACTCCTGGACTATGCTGCATTTGAAATAGAGATTTTCCAGTATAAGGAAAGTATAGTTCAGAGCTTGGTTTAATCCCAGTATTGGAAATGACCCTCTGTGTAATCTGCAGTAAGGATTCATTTCAGCCACCTTTGAAATCCCGTTCAGATGCATCTTGCTAGGCATGCTCTGTGTTTGCTATGGAGTGAGCTCTGCTGCTGTGCTGTTAGATTTTTTTCTGAAAAAATCTGTTACACAGTGCTAAGTGACGTAAATGCCATTGCGCATTAGTAACAGCTATAAGCAGTGAGTCATTGCTCACACTTATACACACACATTTCCGTGAACAAAAATAGGGCTTTCATTTGCCTCAGTTACTAATGTGATCATGGTGAGTATTTTAGGGTAAGGCGTAGCACATGGTCTGTCGGTGGGAGACCAGCACTATTATGGCTACACAATAAGAACATTTATGATTTTAGTTTGCCTTGCAATACATTAAAAAACATGAAAAAAATTTTATCACATGATTGCCTTGATTTATAACGACACTCCGTGAGCTCATCTGAAAATGTAAAGATGCCTACAACACAATTTTAGACTTCATTTACATTATATTTCTATGTTATTAATGCTAAGGCCTTAATCACAAAGTCTTACTCTGTTGCATTGAAACTTACAACTGCACTTTTGTTTTCTGCACCTTTTCCCTTGCTTGTGATTTATGTGGTCTAAATATAGAGAAAGTGTGAGATTTGATTTGTGAATTGAAGTAAATGTGTAATAAACCCTTTTAACTACTCTGTTCTGTGCTTGTTTGTGTTTCAGGCAGACATCTGGTCATTGGGTATAACGGCGATAGAGCTGGCCAAAGGAGAGCCGCCTCATTCTGAGCTGCACCCCATGAAAGTTTTATTCCTCATCCCAAAGAACAACCCTCCCACTCTGGAAGGCAATTACTGCAAACCGCTGAAAGAGTTTATAGAAGCCTGTCTGAACAAAGAGCCAAGTTTCGTAAGTGCTGCAGACATGAAATAAATTATTTTTGATTCATACATGACCAGCACGACAGCGGTAATATTCCTGACGTGTCTTTTACTGTTAGAGTTTGTTCTGCCTATTTTCTCCAGCTACATCTTTTGAATCGTATTTACTGTATGTTACTGCTGATCTATATTTTGAGAATCATATAACAATCTGTGCCATTTTTGTGCTGACTGAAAGTCTGTGTTGTCTGTATCTCTTTGTAGAGGCCTACAGCCAAAGAGCTGCTAAAACATAAGCTAATAGTACGTTACGCTAAAAAGACTTCGTACCTCACTGAGCTCATCGATAGGTACAAGAGATGGAAGGCTGAGCAAAATCGAGATGAATCCAGCTCGGAGGAGTCTGATTCGTAAGGGAGATTACTGGATTTGTAATTGCAAAGTCATTTGTTATTCAGTGCTTTGAGTTTTTCTTATTATCTATAATTCAGTGGATGCTAGTAGTGACTGCCCTCAAATACCTTTGCTTTACTCTGAATGTTGCACATTTGGTGAAAAGTGAATGTTGATTTAAATCAAGTGGAGCAGAAGTTACTTACAGTTGTAGTTTATTTTATCATTTATCATCCCTGATTACAGTGAAAGTCATTAATGTCTGTGTGTCTCTGCTTAGGGAGCAAGATGGGCAGGCATCAGGTGGGAATGACTCTGGAAATGATGACTGGATTTTTAATACCATCCGAGAGAAAGACCCCAAAAAGATTCAGAATGGAGTCACACCGTCCTCAGAGCTAGACCTCGACCAGGTCAGGAATAGAGAATTTACATCTGTATGCAGCTATCTTAATCTTACACAGCCAAGAAAATACCTCTGTGTATTTGCTTATGATATAAATAACACACACACACACACACACACACACACATACTTTCTCATTATAAGTATCATTATTTTTGTATATCAAACGTGTGTGTGGATGTAATATCCATATTGTTACAAGGAAAACATGCACACAGGCACAACACTGCTGTTACAGATCCATAAAAACCGCTAGGCTTATGTTTGTTTAATAATGCCTCTATTTGAAATTGCATAAAGTATAATTTAGTATAATTAATTGAAATATCATTATCATGATTGGATTGGTGCAGTCATGCTTTTGCCATTATGCTTTTACCTTTGACCTAATGAGATGTGAGGCATTGCATTGTCTGCAGTGATGTGGTAGTGACACAGGCTGTCTAGACACTATTTTCAACCACGCTCTTGTATTGGAGCTGGCAGTCGACAGGGTGGGAGATGTTCTTATTCTGAGTGTACTATGTCGTAGTAAGTGTATTTTTAGTTATTTGTTCAAAAGCATCTTTTTGCATTTCAGTCTGTCTGTATTCAGAGGCATCAGTTTCTCTTTTTTTCTGTGGCAGGAGAGACAACGTAGTAGTATTTAGGCTATAGTAGAGAGGTTCTTCTCACCATCCCTACATTTATGTTGCAGTGTTTGTGTTAATTAAATTATATTTTTAAAAATTAGTTCCAATTATATCTTTTGTCCATAACATCCAGATAGGAGTGTTCTTGTTAAAGGCAATACATTTTTCTCACAGCAGTGTTCTAACATCTAGTTTAAAGCCTTCCCGAAAGAGTTGATGCTGTTACTGCAGCAAACGGAGGACAAATTTCTATTAGCACCCTTGATTTTGCAAGAAATCTTGAGCAGGTGTTTTAAAACCCTTGAACAAACAGTGGATGTTATTGTTTTCTCCAAGAATCTCTTCGATCTCCATGACAGACAAAACCTTGTATCAATGCATGTTTTACTACAATGGTATCTTTGGTAAATCTTTCCTTAAAGAAATGGTTGTGTACTTTTGTCTGCCCCTCATGCTGTGATTTGCTTTTCCTCACTCAGGTAAAGGGCAGTCAGCAGAGGCCTTTGTCCCGGAGCCTGTCGACCATTATATCTCCACTATTTGCAGAAGTAAGAGCTTCATCACATGTTTATTTACATTGCAGCTATTCTTAGACTTTTGCTACTCTAATGCTGTCCCTGCTGTTTGGTAGTCATGCGGTGCTGAGAGTATTCCACTTTATAAGATTCTGCTCTGTTGTGCTATCATTGCCTCTGCATGCTATCTCCATCCACAGCTCCTGCATTAACATGGTACGGTGACTCAGAGCTTGGGGAACTATGTGTATAAATAAATAAAGCAAAAAAAAAAAAATAATCCTCTGGTTTATGGCGCTTTCATGCACTACTCCTTAGTGTCCTCTCTTGGGTGGGCTGTGTATATGGGTCAAGCACACATTTTTAGTATTAACCCTTTTAGTGGGCAACTGAGTACTACAAGAAATGGCTTTAGCAGTTTTTTCTCTCTTCCTCAGTTGAAACAGAAGGGAGGGGTGAGTAATGGAAAGCCAGAGGTAGTGGAAGAGCTGAGGGAGGCCATATTCTTGGCAGAAGAGGCATGTCCAGGCATCTCTGACTCCATGGTGGCTGAACTAGTGCAGAGACTGCAGAGGTACAACTCAGTCTGTTACCTTTCTCCAATATTAGCATCTATACTGACCAGCCATAACTTTAAAACACTTGCCTAGTATTGTCTAGGTTCCACTCATGCCACCAAAACAGCTCTGACCAATCGAGGCACAGACTCTGCAAGACTTCTAAAGGTGTGCTGTGTTATCTTGCACCAAGACATTAGCAGCAGATCTTTGAGCAAAGCATCGCATTTTGTCAGCTTGCATTCTTGCCATAGTGCATCCTTGTGACATCTTTCTCCCAGGTAAGTGATGCCCACAAACCTGGCCATCCAGATTATGTAAAAGGAACCATTTATCAGACCTGGCCATCTTCTGTCATTGCTCTATTGTGTAGTTCTGATGCTCACATGCCCATTGTAGAAAATTTCAGGGTTCAGTATGGACACTCTGGGCAGCATTACCATTTCACCAGTTTGTACTTTAGTAGAACCCCTGTGAGATTGAACCAGGCTATTCTTCTCTCCTCACATGCATCAGTGAGCCTTGAGCACATGCAACCCTTTCACCAGTCCACTGGTTGTCGATTGATGCTTATTATATACCACCCCTGGACAGATGCCATTGTATGAATCAGTGTTATTCAGTTCATCCGTCAGTGCTTTTAATATTGTGGCTGATCAGTGTAGACTTAAGTTTTTATAGAGAGAGAACTGTTGTAAACCATGACTTTAAAGGAACAATTTGACCAAAAAATCAGTCTTGCATACTTTCGCTTTGACCCCAAACTGAACAGCCAAGAATTTTTTGATGTCCAAGCTTTGTAGGTTTGTGTAGTTAAAGGGGAGTGGTAGCATTAGGCAAACTCTATGGCTGAATCATCCCACACTTGCCTCACACCACATCTCAAATGCACTTGTTTATGTGGTTTGATGCTCTGTTGTCTACTGTTATCTTTAAAAATGGACAAAAGCCTGTGTGTGCTTTTGCTTAGTTCAGTGCACACAAAACATATCTTGCCTGATCAGATATGTCTGAGACAATTGGGGTTTTTACTGAATTATTCCTTTAAATTACAAAGAGGTTAAATAGCTGTTACAACTTGTATTTAGCAGTAACATTTTGCCTGATATGTGCACAGCAATAGTTGTCATTTCTTGTTCTTGTGCTTGTTCTTCCTCTTCTTTCTTGTTCTCATTATTCACATGCTTTGCTGTCTCCGACAGGTTTGCTGTTCCGAGGGCTTCCTCTCACTGATTTTGCTGCTGTGGGTTCACCCCTCTCTGCCTCCTCGCACACTGTTCTCACAAACTCACTCTCAGCCTCTAGCTGCAGCTGCAGCCTGCACTCTTTTCTGTTAATCTTGGTTTACATATCAGGTGAAAGGGTGGTGTTGTGGAGGGCTGGACGGGGCTTATTGGGGAGTCTCTGTCAGAAACCTCCTGCTAGCAGTGCACCTTATTCAACCCACACTGTAGCAGTGCAGTGGTCGGTTGCACCAGCTGTGTGCAGGTTCTTTCTGCACCTCGTGTAGTCTTAATGAACTCATTTTATTCTAAACTGTAGTGACTGCTAAATTCTGCTGCAACATAAGGATTTGGTAATTAATTTGTTGTCATGTTTTTCACTAATTTGACTCTTTCACTTCTTATACCCAAGATCCACAAAAAATGGTTAGTTAACTTTTTTATTGGTGAACATTTCATTTAGCCAGTTGCAGTCATTCAAGAAGAGGTGGTTATTTTACTCTCTAAAAGGATGTTTTTTTCTTTGCTTTTTTGTAGACATCAAGAACAGTTGTAGTTTTAGCCAACACTATGATTTATACCTGCTGTGAATCAAATTTAGTTATGTAAAGAGGCCATCTTAGTTGGAGCTTGGATAGTTGGTGCAACCCAGGCAGAGCTCCCTCTCTGAATGTGCAGTATGTGAGGCCTTTTAAGAGGTGTGTTCAAGAGCCCCTGTTTATATGTGCATGTGCACATGTGTATGCATATCAGTGCTGTGGGGTCCAAAACAGTGCGTTCCCCTTTTTAAACTCAGGTATCCTGCTTTCAGTGACTAGAGTCCTCTGAGATGCAGGCTGAGCATGCTCAGCTGGGTGTGTAAATGTGTGTGTGTGTGTGTGTGTGTGTGTGTGTGTGTGTGTGTGTGTGTACATAGGCTCCTTTTTACAGACAAGTCATGGAGGGTACGCTCATGAAAACACTGTGTAAAAATGGCCAATTGCTTGTGTAGATACGGTCTGTGAAGGTGTATATGTCAAATGGCCATCATTGAGATTGCCTTGCCTTTTGTTTGTTTGTTTAGTTTGCAATTTTTTTACAATTTGCTTTTGTATTTTAATGTTTTCATTGATTTAACTAAATGCTGTCATTAGGCTCCATCAGCATTTTCTGTGTTCACAGTGCCATTCATATTTCCAATCATAGGTGTCATCCAGGTCTGCCAACCTTACATTATTTTAGTACAGGCCATGCCATTGCACATTTTTCTACAAATCTGGACTTGAGGGTCCACATTCCTTATCTGAGACATTTTTTTCTGAAAGTTCCAAGCCCATGCTCTGTTCATTCCAGTCACACAAAAGTAATCTGATCCCCCCCTCCATTTAGATAATGTTATTGTATTGTTCAGACTTATTTCCATAGAAAGTAGTCTTTTTGATTTGCTATAACTTGTTTATCCTCAGCAAACTCAAGTCTTCCTGGACACTGTAATGGTACCAAGTGTACCAACAGCTTGAATTGCACTTAGATAACTGCCTTTTAATGATACATGAGTTAGCCATAAGAAATAAGCATGAGGTGTGTAGGCTGCAGTCCACCATATCCTTTATACATTTAAGACTGCTGGTATGCGCTAATGGTTAGCGTGTTAATAAGCATATCACTTTGAACATCAGTTTATTACTCTTGTGCATTTTAGTAACGGTAGCAAAAAGTTATAGCCCAGTTCACACCACCTGAATGTGTTATGCTAGAACCCTTCTCTAGATGCCCTTTATTGTGTTGTAGCCTTTAATTGGGTGCTAACATGTTGCTTTTACCCTTCACCTTTGAAATATTAGCCTTATAATAAAAAATAACTTTATAGCATGAACGGATGAGCCAAGCAAACACGATTACAGACAAGTGTGTTTTTGGTTGTTTTGGAACCTTGATGCAAATTCTGCACCATCACATTTTGCAGGCATTTATGCTGCGACATTAAATTTAAATTTTGGCTGTTTTATATATATTTTTAAGCTGTGCTAAAAGCACTCTTCCTGAGTATTGTATATTGCCAGGGGTACTTAAACTTCTCTCAGTTAGATTGAAAAACACTGTCCCCTGCTCGACAGTGCCAGTGCAGTGACTTTCTTACAATGAAACTGTAATATTTAACACTTAAACACAAAGGCCTGTGCTAAAAGTAGACCCTAAAACAGCACAACTAAGGATGGGGTCAGTGCGCATCTGATTCAGAAGAACATGATGAAATCAGCTTTAAGTTTTATTACAGTTGTTGTGCTAGATTACAGATCAAGATAGTATTAAACCACCCTGTTTGATTCTTCACCTATATTTGAATTAACTGTAGCTTGGTATTTTAAAAAAATCGATATTTCATTGGCATGAGGATATTGACACTTTTAACAGTCTCATTTTGTGATTGTATACGCTGGTGAAGCTGTTGAATATTTTGCTGGTTTAGTGTTAAATTTTTCACCACCCCGCCCTGCCCCACAATTGATAGCATTCCATTTTCTGAACATGGTTTCTAACCCTTCAGGCAAACCCACTTACCTGTCTATTTGTTGGACCACAAGCAGTGTGTTAACTCTGTCCCTGCTATGGATATTATTTCCTTCTGGTGATATCTGCACCATGTCCATTTAGAATCAATGTGTTGCACTTTGTAACCCGTTCTTTAAGGTGTAATGAGAAATAACATTGTCACATCATTCATCATTGCAACTGTACCTTTGCAGAAATGGCAATAAATTAGGTCATCAGGTTTCTCAGCAAAAATATATTCTATGGAACAGAATTCAATATTTTTATAAGTGTAAAGTGCAGTATTATCACGAAGAAATAAGAACTGGTATGCTATCTAATTTTGATTTTAAAACCATGTAAATATTTGTCATCAAATACTGAGGTACTGAATTCCTTGCAAGCTTTCAAGTGATTTAAGAAGAATAAAACTCGTTAAATAAAGATGGACTGTTCTGCTCTTTTCTGATGTCTGGTTCAGTGTTTGATTTAAGTGTGGAAGAAAGTTCTATGACTTAAGTGTTTTGTATGTGTAGCAAAACATCTATTTCAGTTCACTCTATAACAATTGCAGGTCAGGATGCCTTCTTTTTTGTGTAATGAAAATGTTTACTTTCCCAGTTCTTGTATAGGTTTATGCATCATCCTCCAGTACATGCTAAATCTGTGCTTCCCAACATTGGCACCAGAGGCGCACTGCCCTTCACATCTTAGAACTTTTCTTGCTTTAAAGGGGACATATTATGCAAAACTCACTTTTTAAAAAAACAAGTTATAATAGGTCTAGGGCCTATACAAAACATGTTCATGAAGTTCTTTGCACAGAATCACTCTCACATAAAGAGATGTCACTGGCTTTATTCTTGACAGTTTTGGTCTTTTTCAAAACGAGCTGTTTCAGGGCTCTGTCCCTTTTATGCAAATAAGCTGTTGCTGGCCACACCACACCCATCCCATGCTTAAACTGCACTTTTAACTTATCGATTTTACATTAGAATCCATGTCCTTAATACTAGTGAAAGTGTTTTTCTTCTTGCTTTCCTTCCTTCCTTCCATCCCTTCAATCTGTGATAGCGGTTCTAGCCTGGATGGGGACTAGGCTAAAGGAGGGAGAAAGAAAGAGAGATACACTAGATAGACCAAAGTATTGGGACACTTTACACGTGAAAAAGGCAGAAAACAGGCGCTATCCAGCCCTATATGTTCGACCCCGAGCAAGATGAACACGACACTTCATGTTTGACTTGCTTTTGTCGGTAGGTAGACATCGCTTATCCGCTTAATCTACTGGTGGGGGCGCAGCGAAGTGTGCCTTACCGTATACGTCCACGGAACAAAACACGCATTTTACGCCATGATTGGTGTATTTTCACGCCAATTTCTTTGCTTTAACCAATAGCGGAGGTTGTTTTATTGTGTTCTGAGTGAGTTTTACGGGCTATTGACCAGCTGGGCAGAGCGAGTTTTTTTCTGACCTGCAGCAGTCAACCGGTAGTGGCGAGCCGACTCCCCGGACATGTCGGGTCGGTTCATCAGCTCCTTTTCTACAGAATGAATGCAAAATAAACTTTTGAAACTTCAGAGTCTTAGCTTTGTAATGAGTCAAACTGCAAACAAAAATAAAGTATGATGGAGTTATGAACTTTTAAAGTTGGGAGCTGCAAAGACCCAAGATGGCCGCTGAAAGGGGTGACAAGCAACAGGCAGATGAGGGGCGGTTCTATGCAAATTGGCCCAGTGGGACATCACATTGGGCCCTCCGTCCAAACGGCTCATTTTGAAAGGGCCTGAAACTGTGAAGAATAGAGCTGGTGATATCTCTTTATGT
>JBBPCX010000002.1:16794573-16814011 GCA_037974365.1 Hydrocynus forskahlii | reverse complement strand
TCATGAACATGTTTTGTATAGCCCATAGACCTATTATAACTAAAGTGAGTTTTGCATAATATGTCCCCTTTAACACACACCGACTCAGTAAGAGGTAGTTACCTGTTTAATCCCAATTTTTTTCTGGATTTTACTCCTGAGACTTTCCTAATGCACAAACATTATGCACTTTTTTTTATTTTGGTTAAGTTGGTGAAATTTTACCAACGGGAAACAACATAGTCCTTTTTTGGAAAAATTTATATAAATTGGTCAATAAATTGGCCTATTTGCACACTTGAAATCTTAAAATGAAAGTAGTGGTGACAGTGCCCACTAAGCACAGAATGAGATATGGTTAAGTATTTTGCTCATAACTTTATTATTGTGCATATAACAAAAACGTTCATACTGGTTATCATACCACAATGACTGCACACAATATAAACAGGAGACACACCTTAACATGGTGGTCAATTTAAGTCTTTAAATTTTTTGATGAATTAATTTCATTTATCTTATAGATAAATCATAACCTAACATAACTGGATAGCCCTCTTACTTAACAGCAGGAATATTTTTAACGCCCCTCCCCCATCAGTAAACATCAGTAAACTGGTGTTTACCCTCAGAACTCAGAGTATCAGTAAACTCTGATTTCAGTAAAAAAAAATACCAGTGTAAAACAGTCTAGAACTGGGGTTTACCCTCAGAACTCAGAGTGTATCAGTAAACTCTGATTTCAGTAAATATAACCGGTGTAAAACAGTCTAGAACCGGTGTTTACACTCAGAACTCAAGAGTGTATCAAGAGAGATATATAAACAGGAGTGTAATACTCAACATATATCAGTAGTAGACCCCTTCAAGAGTATATCTACCACATATGACAATGTTTTCTGTAAATTAAGATATTGTAATTACCTTCTTTAATAGAGCTCTGTGGAAGACATTCCCCTTCACAGATGCAAACAGATGGGTGACCATTGGGATTAAATGGGTCAAGGAGCTGATTAGTTGGATCAGGGGCCTGTACTACCATGCACGTTTACTGGCTTATCACGGTAAGTTCGAGAATAACTTGATCACGTGAGGTGTAACTCCATGAGTAACCCGTACTGCGAAAGGTGATTAGGTTTAACCCGAGCAATGTTGCCATGACAATTTACGCAGAGTCTCAAACCTGTTCCTGCACTTTAACATCTGCAACATCTGGAATTGTGACTATTATTCATATTATATTCATATATCACATGAATACTCCACCCCATACAGTTCTTATATGTACATTTTATATGTATGTTAAAACTCCACCCCATACAGTTCTTATATGTATATTATATGTATATTAATACTCCACCCCATACAGTTCTTATATGTACATTATATGTATAGTAATACTCCACACCATAACAGTTCTTATATGTATATCATACATTCATGTATGTCTTTTTGGTAATGCATCTGCACTTTATCTCACCATCTTTACCATCATGCTGTTTCTACTGTGGTTTTTTATATTTATTTATTTATTTATTTTTACAGTTTTTGGGTTTTTTTTAAGGTCGGGCGTTGCAAAAAGCATTTCACTGCATGTCGTACCATGTATGATATTGTATGTGACAAATAAAATCTGAATCTGAATTTACTCGGTCAGCAATATGTTGCCAACAAGCCTGCCTGCCTTTGTTGGCATTTAGCAGATGCTCTTATCCAGAGTGACGTACAGCAGTCCTCAAGTAGTCCACATCTGGTCTTCAAACCTGTAAAGCTAAACTTGAATCAACACCTGCTATCCAACCAAGTTAATGCCAGCTAAGTACTTCTAAACAACTCCTGTCAAAGAAAAGTCAGATTAAGGCAAAAGTAAGGAATGCATGGAGTACGAGTGTAAGTGCCCAAAGGGTTTTTTAAGGAAATATAGGAATTTTCCTAAAAATAGTTAGGAAATATAGGAAAGAAGAAAAGAATAAGCAATAACATGAGGCCTAGGTAGTCACCAAGGTGCTCCTTGGAGAGGTGTGTCTTCAAGCAGCGCTTGAAGACAGTGAGAGGCTCCACACATGATGCTGTCAGAGAAACAGGTTTACAATACAAATGGGAGTCGTCAGAACCTCACTGATGATCCACCATCTGAAACCAAGCGGCTGCAGAAAATGTTCTATTGAAAGTCACACTATAATCTTTACCTCATCCACCACTGATCTTATCCAGAGCTTATAAAGCCATTGTTCTGTTCAGTCTGTCCAAGTTCTGTTTTGTTCTGTCAACAAGAAGCCAAAGATCCAGCCAAAGCACCATGAAGCCAGAACTTATAAACCTGATAATTGCAGCTGGTTCCAATCAACAGTCCAAGTTTAAACCAGGATCACTTAAGAAAGATCTCATAACAAAGCATGTTTTTGCCCAAGATGGCCTCTTTTCATTGCTGCAAAGAACTTATCTTGGCAGCTCCTACCAAGCTTCCAATCTTCAAGACAAATCCAGGGGGTTGGTGAAGTAGTGGAAAAGTCTTTGTCTCTAATACAAGACGATGTTGGTTCAAATCTTGCCTAAAATTCATAAAGATGCTGGAAGAAACAAACTTTTAAGACAGTTAAACCTAAAAAAACACTAGAACCCAACCAATTAGTTTGACACCCTGTTTCTCACAGCAAAACCCCCATGTGTCTCTTGTTTCAGGCTCTATTGTTTAGGTGTTGGTGTTTGTGGAGACCCCTACTCAGGATTTGAACCCATGACTTCCCAATCTTGGAGGCATTGCTCTTACCGCTGATCCCACAGCTAGCATGCCTTTTTTTGGAAATCTGACTTTCAGATGAGGTCTGATGTTCAAGACATAAAGCTAAAGGCTCCAATTAGAACCTGCAACTGCCTGGTCTTGGAGGCAGTGTTCTTACCACTGAGCCACAGGATCTCACAGCTATCCTGCCTTCTTTTTTGGACATTTCACTTTCAGATTAAAACATAAAAGTCAGATTAGGTACCACAACCTTCTGTTCTTACGACCACTGCAACCAAACAGTTTAAACCAGTGCACTATAGAGCCAGGCGAGCTGTGCCACTTATTTTTGGATATTTGATTTTCAAAGTGTGACATAAAAAACATTAAAAGTAAGACCCTGATTAGATCCTACAACATGCCAAGCTTGAGCACACAGCTGAAGCCAGTGAGCTACTGGGCTTGACAAGCTGTCTAACTTATTTAGGATGTATGACTTTCAGATGAAGTGTGATGTGCAAGACATAAAGTTAAAAGCTGAGGTTTGATCCCACAACCTTCTGTTTTTGAGGCCATAGCTTAAACTGTGAGCTACAGAAGTAGGCCAGAGGCTCAGGTCATTTCTTGGATATTTGACTTTCAGACAAAAAACCAGCTTTTCAAATGGCCATAACATTTCTGTTAATGTCTCATTAATTTCATCCCTCACAAAAGAATAGTGATGTAAGAACCTGTCTCTTGTCTGCGGGATTCTCATGTACATTTTCCTGTCAGGACTTGATCTGCTGATTGTTGTTGGCTTGCATCAGCTGCTGGAATCCAGGAAGGTAAACAGAGCCTGAACTCCAGTAATAGAATATAAAGTATAATGACCATGTAGGAATCGTGATCAACATTATTTTTGTACCTTCTTTAAGTGTTTTATTTGTATTATTTGCATCCATTGCTAAATGGACTGCTGTTTTTTTAGGGAGTCAGTTAAGCTACAACTTTCATTGCATTTGCTGGCTGCCCCATGCATTGTGCTTGTGTTCAAAGTGTTGGTTATGGCATGCTGGGCTCCAGAGTGGTGATGATTAGATGGACATTTAAACAATTCCAGTGTTTCTGCTGTTTTCTCACAAAGAGTGATGGTCTCCTCGGCTGTTATCTATTGGTCGTTGAGCTCATAAGTGGTAACCTGGGTGGTTATTGTTGTGCTGTACATGAGTGCTTTTAGCCCTGGCCCTTATTGTATATCATTTTTATATTTATGACAAAGTATCTACAGTTGAACATGTGAACACAGCTAGTATACAGTGGAGGTAGTTCACCATGGCCCCAGTGTGAGACCATTATGTGGATCCTTAAAGAATCTGCTTGTAACGGTGTGATAGCCTTTTCCAAGGATAGCCAGAGAAGAGTTTTGATTGGTTTCACAAGTCTTTCTTCACAGAGGAGACCTGTGGCCAGGGTGGAGATGGGAACCTCTAATCACAATGATGTGGACATGAGTTGGATTCCTTGGGAGACAATCAGATCAGTAAGTCTCCTCTGAAGTTTCTTATAGAGTTTCTAAATACATCCACAATTTAATGGAGTATTAATGTGACATTTTTAATGTGAAGATCTTAAGACATCAGGTGGGTCTTGAGAGCATCATCATGGCTCGGTGACCAAAAATGCCACTGTTTTTTTTATCATGTATTTTTAAGCTTAAACCTGTGACTCCATGCTTTATCTGTTTTGTCATTCTCTTCCTTCCTCTTTTTCTCTCCTCTTGCTTCGTCAGTGCAAAGTCGGCGATGTGAGACTTCTTTTTTCTTGTCATTAACGTGCAGTAGTTCCGTAATGTAGAAGGGTTGTTTTTCTCTTTTTTAAAAATCGTTCCTTGAACTGTGTTAAATTTATTATGTTTGAAAAGTCTCCATTTTTCAACCACTTGTAAAGGAGAAGGAGTCTTTTCCAGCACTTGCAGTGTTGCTGTTAGCATTGTTGCTGGCATTTTATAAACCTAAAGTAAAAATCAACATACTAGCATCATTTTACAGCTTTAGGAGATGACCCCTAAGGCAGTTAAAATTGATAACTGTAAAGCTGCAAGTATGTTAATTTCTTAAGATCAATCTAATTTGCTTCTCCCCTCAGATAAGGCTTCTCCCAGAAGATCCCCAGCAAGATGACACAGACGCAGTCAGCTGGATCAGATGAGTGAAAAGAGTGTAACACTGTGGCTCATGGTTGTATGCTGTACTGAGCTGAGCCTGCTGGGCACCAGCAGTTCTGTCCATATAAGAGACTGTTCCACACATGCATACATCCAAACTGCTTAACAGTATGTTCACGTTTTCAAAAGGGTAACAAACGAGCAAAAAACGGAATAAAACTATAGAATGACATACTGTTTTCTTTTTTTGTTTTTGGTTTCTGAGTGGAGATTATTTTGCGGAGTAAAGCTTTTACATTTTTTTGCAGGGGGAATTTTGTCCACTTTTTTAGCTTGTGGTCAAGTTTAGAGGTGTTATCAGTTGTAGAAGGTCATGCCTCTGAACACACTTTCATGCCTATGAACACACTTTTTCTTTTTTGGCACTGATTCTCTTCATGCACACTCATGCTTGGCTGGGTCTATCTCATGGTTGAAGGCCAGTTGTAAGTTTATTTTTTACTATTATTTTAATCCTTTTTGTTTTACTATAACTAAAAACAATTTCAGCAGTGATTTTAAGTACATACATTGCATCAGCAGAATAGAATTTTTACCACATGAACTACCTGAAACCAAATCAAACAGTGTTATTCCTTACATCACTGTATCAATTAGCGAAAGTGTGGGTGCCCTGGTCACATTTCATGTTTTGTACGTTTTCTATACGTAAATAAGCGCACCTCTTACAAAAGTACTTTTTAGTTTATGCTTTATTTCTTACAATTATATGAAAAACAGCAGCAAAGTAGAATCTGTTCTCTGGAATTTGCAGAAAAATGTTTCTTATAGGTGTTATACAGAAAATCAACAAAACGTCTAAGTGTATGCTTTATTTTCTGCCAATATATGAAGCACAGCAAATTAGTAGAAGCTATTCTCTGGAATTTGCAAAAATGTACATTTTTATACTGAAAATCAACAAACCTGTAAGCAGGCAGCAATTTTATGAACTGAGCTATTTTATTTACTGTATGTGCTCTGCTGGTAAAAAAAACAAATAAGAAAAACATTGGTTAAACATGTCTTTTCCACAGACATGAACAGCTCCAATGAGGATACTGAAGATAGTTTGGGGGCTATGACAATGGAACCCGACTAAATGAATTCATGTTTCAGAGTTCTTACTACATGGACGCGCCTGAGCGCGGGTGTTCAGCCCCAGACAGGAGCAGAAGAACAGCAGGACAAGGAGCTTCATGTTGGAGTTCACAACAAAGACTGCAGCAAAAATTAACAAAAAAATCAGTAAGTTGATGCAATGACACCATGTTTAACTATCTTATATTGATGTGCGTGGGTATATTTTCTGTCAGACACAAACACACACACACAAAGTTGTTCCCAATACAGAATGTTTGCTCAGTTTAACATGAAACAGAAACACTCTCCCAGCGCAGTAATGTGTTGAGTCTCCTTGGACTCGTTTTACAGCTTCTCACTTTTGCTGAAAAGTGTTTATTATTCTCCCTTTGGAGGAGTTGCAGCAGTCCCTCTCCTATGGCTACCTCCAAAAGTCATTTCAGTCCTACCCCTCGTGTTGGTATGAGCTGCATTGTGTTTTTGCTTGTGGCCCTGTTTGAGGATCAGCTTGAGTTAGCAGGTGAGTGAAGCACGGGTGAGTGAAGCACGGGTGTCCCCGGTCCCCAGCAGAAGCCCATCAAAACGCCCTCTGAACAAATGGAGGGAAACTGTCACACGCAAATTTGGTGTGTCAGCATCTCTAGAATGCAGATTGCCTCAAATCGTCGGGAGAGGACCTAAAAATGCGGGGTCTACTGAACCTGGCCACCGTGCGTCCAGGCCTGTTACCATGAGCTGGTGAACACGTCATCTTAGAATTAAAGGTCATTGGCTCTTTCTGCTATTGTAACATCAAAGTCAGGTTCATATAAGACATTACTGAAAAAAAGTTATGCCACAGTGTTTCACTAGGACATCGTTTACATCAGGGTAGACCAGCAGCCAATGTGGGGCGAGAAAATGACTGAAAACTTGTCAAACAAAGGGAGAAGAAATGCGAGAGGCTCTCTAGAAAGTACATTAACGTCATAACCAATATGGATTAAGGATGAGGCTAACAAAACACAAATTTTGTGTGGATCCAATAAGTGGAGAGAAGGTGAACTTAAATTGGGATATCATGTAGTCTGTGGCGCATTTATCAAATCAGTTAAGATACGATGCCTGTACACTGATGTTGTAAGAGGATTGAGAGGATTGTTTTTTTTTTTCTCTAAAAAAACCCTCGCTCTACGGAGAGAGCCCCTCACGATTCGGGAACCCATGTCCCTGATGTACGAGGCTGCGGAGGGGCGGTGCTTATGGGGCGGGCTTAAACCGCGACTTGACCTGGTCGGAGCAGGCTTGACAAATAGTTCATATGCCAGCATAGCTCGGGTTAAACCTGATCACCTTTCGTAATACGGGTTTCTCACGGAGTTACACATCACGTGATCAAGTTACTCTCGAATTTACCGTGATAAGCCAGTAAACGCGCTTCGTAGTACAGGCCCCAGATGTGTTTACAAGACTGTGCGCCTCCATGGCTAGGGTTAGTAAACACTGTGCTACACTCATGCACAGATACAGTATACCTTTCCAGGACCTGTATAATCTCTCTCTTATTTAGGTGGTCTTGCCGTCTACATGCTCACTCAAGACTCCTCAGCTTTACACATTTCACACAGCAAGTTTTATTCATACATCCAAAAACAAAGATCAAATTTTGTCACACTATATACAGATATTACATACAATGTTTATACACATATTACATAATTGTACAAGAAAAATATACATAAAAATGTAAACTTTTGTATACAAAAAATACCTTAGACAAATTAAACAAGGACCAATAACAAAAGGTGACTAGATTATTATTAGCTCATCCTATCATTTAAAAACAGTTATACAGTACATTCAATGAGTATAGGAATTTGTCAGCCATCTTTCAGATTTCAAGCAGTGCCAACAGAGCCCTGAAGATGGTTGCTTTAGAGGGTTGACCGGAGCTTCTCTGTGCAGTAAATCTTCTTTCATGCTTTTATGTGAAACAGCAGGATCACCTTATTTGTGAGTAACAATCCAGCTCAATAAAATCCTCAAATCAGTACAACTACAGGGAGACGACTTCATGGTATGGTAGAAGGTGCTGAAATGCTAAGTGTTTCCTGCTATTATCATTTCTTTGAACCAATGGATCAACAAGACAGTAATACTTTTTTTTTTTTTTTTTTTACTTTTTCCAGTAGCCAGAGCTTGTTTGAGGCTTTGATTCACAAGAACGAACTACAGCACGACCACAACTGTGAGGTGATCCATGTGATAAATGGACGACAATTAAAATTCAAAGTAAGTATGCTTCAGTTTTGCAAATAAAAAAAATGTTCCAGTATGCTTATCATCACATGAGCATTCTCATTAATCTTTCTCTTTTGACACAAGTTTCCATGGGCAATCCAGTTAATTCACAATGCAGGTCATAGTTGGGATTTTTCTGTGTTCATGTTCATGCAAACACCAATCTTGCATCCACAACTGCTAGCTGGATTTTAATAGCTATCAAAAATACTGTCCGACATAATCACATTCTTTTGTCCAAATAAACAAGACTACACCAACAAGAGTCATTCAACATAATTCAAATATTAATCACTAGAATTTTGATAGCCATTAAACCTAATGACGGGTACACCACAAAACTAGAACTCCACTTGGTATCCTGCAGTTTCTTTTTTAAAACTTTGTAATTGCTCCACTGCCACCCAGTTAAACTCACCAGAAAAAACCAATTGCTACATCCAAATCCAATTGCTACTCTATAAATATATTTAACACGTGACAATATGCGATAATCATTGTCTAAAATCTACCAGAAACCCATGTTTTCCTGTCATAGCTGAAAAAGAATAAAAACAGTCAGGATAAAGTTGGGAGAGAGCTTCCCCGTGCTGCCTCTCAGGCCATCAGCAGTTGAGTGGCTGTGCTGGCAGCTAGCCTAGTTTAACCTGGTTGACGTTGTGGAAGTATGATGAGGAGACGTCTATGAACACATTCCTGCTCCATATAAATTGCACCAAAGGTCCCAGCACAGCAGAGACAGGGTAATTTAAGGTGATGTTAACTATTCATCCATGCATTCCTTGTGTCTATCATAAGACCGCTCTGCTCTTGGCTTAAGAAACCTCACTAGGCCATTTTATTCTAAACCTAATAAGCACCATCAAGAGAAACACCCATATATTTGGTGAAAACTCTCAATATATATTTATATATTTTGTCTTTTGTCATAAATGTAAAAGCTATTTCATATTTCCTGTAAGTTGTTTTTATAACACAGCCTATCTTAAGCTCTGCTATTAACCAGAAAAGAGTTCAGCCTTTATTCTGTTCGTTTTAAATGAGAAAAATGTTTTTCCACAGACCTAGACTTCAACAATTGTTGAGTAGTCCAGGTTCTATGAGGTACATAATTTAAAACTGACACATGGTTCAATACTGTGAGGAGAATATGCTGATGTGTTTTATTGCTTTGAGTAACCAGGTTTTACCTTCAGCTGTCTGTGAGGTCTCTGAACAGGAAAAGCCTACAGCCCAGGCTAGGTCCACTGAGTTAGCTTCATCTGAGTGTCTGCATAAGCTGATAAAACGATAAATATGTACAGTGCAATATAAAATCTTCCGGATAAAAGATGTTTGGCGGTTTCTTGACTGGATGCCCCCGTGATCAGATCTTTAAACAGAGACACACTGATACTTCTATCGCTGTCCATTTCCACGGAATGAAGCCTTACATGAGAGACAAATGGATGAGTGGCTGAAGCAATGACGTGGGTGAGGCAGTAACACAGTAACAGTTTTTGAAACTGAACTGAGTTAAACTGGGGCCACTGACCAAGGCAGCAACACTAAACTCAGCATAACAACAACATGATCATGATAAGAAGCGTCTCTTCAGCTATAGAATGCTTCTCCTGCAAAACCCTTCTGTACCTTTGCCCCCACATAAATCAGCACTGCACACAAGCCAACAGAACAATCAAATCTGTGTATAATAAAAACAATTAGTTCTATTTAAAATGAGATGCATTTGCTAAATACACAATACTTTTCCCAAACGTGAGGGAACACCTAACTAATACCATTACTTAATTCCAAGTAAGGCAGTGCATTTGTAACAACTGGCCATTAAAAATTGACTTGAGACAAATAAAGTTAATAAATAAAGTCAAATCAAAGTAGGGGTGCACTGCATACATTGTGACTGAACCCTGAATTAGGCTTTGCTATTGGTTTGTGTGCAGGCTGCCTTTTTTACTTTTATTTGCTCTGTTGAAAGGGAGAAGTTGCACTGTTGGCACTTGCAGCAGTGGCACTGGCAATGGTGAAGCCTGTAGGTGGTGCCGTGGAACTGTGGCTGGGCTGGAGGTCTTTAGGGATGCCACTGTGAGAGACCAGCTGGTGGCCGAAGGCTGCGCTAAATTGTGGGAGCTGTAGTTTGGGCTGGGTGGGGGTGAGCAGGTCTCGGGAAGAGTTCGAGGGAGATGTGGAGGGGGCAGGGGGTGAGGTGAGGCCTGTGAGGCCTGTTTGGGGCAGTGCAGACAGGGCTGCTGTGGGCTGCAGTGCTGCGGAGTGTGTGTTAGAGGGAGGTGTGGAGAGAGAGGTGGAGAGGAGGTGAGCATCAGAAGTAAGGAGGTTACCGAACTGTGCAGGGTCTGTGAGTGAAAGCGGCAGGTTACTCCAGGAGGCTCGAGGAACGCCTGGTAATCCGCTCAGAGGCACCTCCAGCATAAGAGGAGGCTCAGCATGGTAGGAGCCAGGGTGGGGAGAGGATATATGGTTACTGTAGGGTGATGGCACATGCTCACTGCCGTAATGGCTGCCTGGTGGAGAGGGCAGTGGAGGCTCAGTCTTAGAGAGGGTGGGGTGAGGGAACGTTCGCTCGGTCAATGCACTGTTAGGGCCTTCATGAGGCGCTGCAGTTAAAGCTGAGGCTGAAGGAAGCTGGGGAGACGGCGAGGGGGGGAAATGATCGTCTTCTGTGGGATGAAGAAGATTATCCTCAAGCTCCAAACCAGAAAAGTTGTCTGATGCAATTCGACCATTTAGGAGGTCCCCCATTGCTGTTGCTGTGACCCCTGATCCAGAGAATACGCTCATGGTGCGATGGTCAACCCCATCAGCCGGGGCCAGCTCAACTATGGAGGTCAAACAAGCTAGCGAGTCTGGATAAGAACCCATTGCCTGGAGTGCACGCACCAACTCCTCAGCTTCTTCTGTTGTGGGCAGCAGCTCCCCATTCTTACCTAAAGACACACAATTAGACACGAATGCAAATCATATGAGTAAAATGACACAGACAAATTGACCTACACATTGGTGCAGAACAGTGCTGACTATGGACTAAACTGAATCTGTAAAAACAAATTCATGAATAAAATTGGATACACCAGCCCAATAACATTCATACGGTAGACACAGTCATTGTAACATACTACAAAAAGATTTGGGGGGCATATGGTTTCTACTGCTTCTTTGTACCATGAAAGAATGAATCATATTGCAATGTTTTATCACTAGGTAAAAGCCTTTAAACTGCTGATAAAATATTAATAATTGTTATGAATAAACATTCATAAAATATGCTCTGCTGCTGATAATTGTTAAATGTTGAAACATTCATTTTAAAGTAGCTTTCCTTTGCTAGTTTTATGAGATGTAATGTTTGGCACTAACATGGTTTACTTTCACTTTCAAGTCATCTAAAGATTTAGTCAGACATCTAAAGATTGTAAGACATTCAATTAATATTGGCTTTCTTTGCATAAAGCTTGCATCAAGAACAAATAAAGCTGCCTCCATATTAGGCACATCCAAAATGCCTAATCCTTCCATGTCAGCTTTGTGCGTCTTACAAATAAAGTTCTAAATGAATTATGTTTGGGTATGCATACCCTCAAACAGGTCAAAGACCTGCAGGTCATCCGGGAGTCTGGGTAGAACATCAGAGAAATCCTCCTGATTCAACTCCAAATCGTTTGGAATGTCTGCTATGTCATTGGTGATGTCATCAGGAAGCTCATCTGCACTGAGGTCTGGCGTAGAGGGACTCCTGATGAAAACAGGAAAAATAATTAAAAACAAGGCAAACTGCTAAAAGATTTCTGAAATAAACTTAAAAAAAAAAAACAACCTTAAACATACCTGATGCTATGGTGTGTGGGCAGTGCCAGTGGCTGGGGCATTGGCAAGTTGCCCTGTGGCAGGGCAGGAGGGATGGGTTTCTGAGGACGTCGCGGCCCTCTTCTCCGTTTTTTCTTGTGTTTCTTTGTAAGTGCTGGTGGTTTACTTTTCTTGCGTGGCCGCCTTTGCTGCTGCTGGAGCTGCTGGTGCACTCGTCTGTTCCCATCGCCGCGCAAGAAATTATCCTACAGGAACACACACACACACACACACACTTAGATCAGATGGCTCAAACAAACAACCAAGTCTTCCAACAAAGATTAACAGGAAAAAAGAGGAAAGAGTTTGTTACACTGTGTAATGACAGAGTGAATGTGAAAACAAAACACCAAAAAGAAAATTTAACACCAGCATCACCCATGTTTAAATCAGAAAACACTTCCATGAGCTGATGGATTCGAGTAACCAGAACATAAGGGAAATCTTAATCACTGAATTCACCATTTTCTTGGCATGTTCATCACAGAGAGGAGTCTGATGTGTGATGTCAAAGACAGGGACAGAACACTGCTGTCCATCAGCAAATCGAGCTGTACAGCTGGAGAAGAGCTGCTGAGAACGGTTCAGCAGGATATCTGCGACATAATGCCATTATGGAATAATGCACTATTATTCTCAACACAGTGCTCCACTCCACAAACAGAAATTAAAAAAGGCCTCATGTAGCAGAAGAGGTACTAGATCTAATTATATGTCAGACAAAGCACATCTCATTTAGATCTGTCTTTTACATACAAAATACAGCATAAACTGATTGGTGGCTTTCAAAATGACATCTGTCTTCTGCACAAGTGCTTGTGTGATTGAAGGATACGCTGGAAGCAATGGCGTGTGAAAGGCAGAGCTGGACTGCTGCAGGGTTGACCCTTGGTGCTTCCTGTACACACAGCTTTTTCCACTTCCTGCTGCACTGCCGGCCTTGAACTGAAAACACATCAGTCAGATTGTGTCAGTCTTGGTGTGCAACTGCTCTTAAAACTGACACACTGGAAGCAATCATGTTATTAGAAAGAATTCTGACTGACAGTGCATACAAGCAATCTATGTCCCCATTAACCTCTCTCAATCCTATTGATTAGGACTGCATGACATCCTGGCAGCCAATGTAATATTCACAGAAAAGTATTTACTATTATCATACAGTTTTTAAATTAAGGCTGATTATACCTATAACTTATCACAGACAGAACATCAGTTCAGTTAAATTCAAGAGGGAAACGCCACAGAATGTGTAAGCCAAACCATGTATACTGTGTGGCTATCATTCTAGATATTCTGTATAAACTATATATAAATACATATCCTGTCAGTACCTGATATTTGCTGAAGTTTTGCTCAGCTGCTGGATAAGTTCTCCGGTACAGTCAGGGTCCTTGCTGGCTGCGTGCAGAAGAGCTTTCCTGAAGATGTATCTGCATCTCTTCTGACGCATGACAGCTCTCTCCTCCCTGCAGAGGTGCTTGTAGCGCTCCTGCAAGTACGTACACAGCCGAGCCAGCCGAGTCCGCCGTGGCTCTACATCTTTGGAAAGGGAACTGATAAAAACAGAAAGAACTAACATGAAAACTGGCAGAGAAAGACAGAATATACAGTCAGTCTGTGTCTGGTTGAATTACAAGCTTTTCAGACAACTATTGCTGTTAAATTAATGAATTTGGAAGCTGTCTTGGCTATCAGTTTTACAGCTAGGTATATTACTGTGTCTTTCAAGCATAAGTCAGCCTATCACTTAAAAGACAATATTATTTAAATGAATTCCTTACTAATAGTGATGACTTCCTTCCTGTAATCTCCAGGCTTGAGGTGACAAAGGAATTCTTTCTTCTACATCTTCATCCTCATCAGCGCTGTCTTCAGACCAATCCAGCCCTGTGAACACAATTAAGTGTGTCAATCTGATGAACAGCCCAATGAAAGAGACTGACTCACTGCCATCAAAACACACATCTAGAACTTTCTCACACCAGTTCAGTGCACATTTATGCAATTTAAATAGTTTGAACTGATCTTGATATGATTCACTTGAATACAAGATTGGCACTCGTGTTCAAGCATTTTAACAGGACTGTCAAATGAGGTTCTAAAGCTAAAGCTGTCCAATATTATAATTATTACATCAAAATGTTTCTAAACATAACTGTCAATACTTATATTGAAAACTGACCGTCTGCCTGATTAAGTCCAATTAGAACATAATTAATCCTGTTTGACTGGATTTAATGCAGTGCAGGGTGCAAAACACTGAACAAAAATCATTTGCATTTAAATATGTATATGGTATTTTATAAATGTGGCCTTACTGTCTGCTCCACCTTCTCAGATGACAGAAAAAACATCAGGCTATCTGAAGTATCATAATATTGTATTTTTGCCAACCACTAGGTGTACAATCATTTAATTACATTTTGTTGCCTGTATGTATTTATTGCGAAACCAGATAGCAATTGTTACCTCTACACAAATATCACCCCTCTCATCAACTTAAGAAAAACTGAAATAATAATTGCTTTCTATCTTATGAAGCTTATTAAAAGCCGCAATTTCTTTTTTTAAACATCACGACATTCAAGGCAGCAGCATTTCATGGCTCCGTTTAGCTGCCTAACTTGTATTTGGTGTTGTGTAGACTGATGATCTTGATTATCCATTACAGGGAAAGAATTTATCATCCTGTGTACTTGTACATTACGACCTTACCAAGATGAGGGAAGAGGTCTCTATGCTCTCTGTGTCTCTGGGCAAAGAGCTGCACCAGATGCTGCAGCCTAAGTAGGCAGGTAGGAGGCGCTGTGAAGGCAGTGGGTCTCATTGCCACAGGGCGGAGCTGTGGACAGTCCTGGTTAGGAAGTGGTTGACCAGAGGGAGAAGGGAGGACTTTCCGGGCGAGAGGCTGGATTTGTTGGCCTACTGAGGGGGGCATGCTGGGCACCAGAGAGGCTCCAATCTGAGGTGGGGCTGGCTTGCATAGCAGACCCTGTGGCGCCCCCTGGTGGATGTAGGAAGATAAGATAGTGTGCTGAGGAGCTGAGAGAAGCCCTGGCGGCTGTGGTGGAGGAGGAGGCAGTGGTGGCGGTGGTGGTTGTGGTTGTGTTGGTGGTGGAGGTGGGGGTGGTAGGTGTGGAGATGTGGGCAGTGTGCAGGCTACCGTAACTGGTGTGATGCGTTCTGAGTTGGGGGAAGAAAGGTCAGTGCTATGGGGTGGCCCCTGCTGACTGAGCACTAGTCGACTAGGTGGTTTTCTCTTAACAAAGGTATTTTTCTGCACAGTGCTGTCCCCTCCATCTGTGTCCTCCTCATAGAAGGCGAAGGGATCAAGCAAGTCTGTGTCAGGAAGTGTGAGGGGGGGCAGGCGGGTATAGGTGGGTGATGGAGGCAAGCCATCCAGCCCATTGGAGGCTTTGAGAGCCAGAGAGGGCACAGTGATGTTCAAGGCTACGGACTCCAAAGCATCATGCTTCTTCTTGCGCTCCTTCTTGGGGATGAAGCCCAGTACTTGCAAATGGCTGTTACAGTATCTATATGATTCAACAAAAAAAGTTTGTCAGACTACAGTAACAAAGGAATGGTGGAAACCAATTTAGAAAAACCTAAAACCAATTTTAGAAAAAAAAGTTATTTTGCTAACAGTGACATTACAAATAAATCACAGACTAAAAGCAGCATTCAACAGATGTGTACATACTTGTTAATACACAAGGGAACTTTATTAAACTGCTGCAAAATGTCCTCGGTATGACAGACTTAAGGGTACAAATTCTGCTTTTCATTCGACATTAGACAGCTGTAGCTTTCCATGGATAACCACACTGAGAACTGACACTCAGATATATCTGTAAACATTGTAAGATAATTTGATACATATGTATGGGAGGGGGAAGCAAACTTAACCCTGCACACAGAAGCCCACAAGCTGAGAGTAACATTCCTGGAGCATTACTTATAAATATAAAGCCTTAATCAGGGATGGCAATGGACGTATATCCTCAGGCTCAAACGGATAACCTCAAAGTCAGAACATCTTCAAAGTGTAGACAGAAGGCAAGTGGGTGCTAAATAAAACAACTCACCTACGGTCCTCAGCTTTGGGGATAGGGTTGGTGCAACGTTGGCTATTGTACTTGGCCACATATTCACATTGTTTGAAGGGAGCTGTCTTGTCCTCTAAAACATGCCGTATGCAGAAGGCATATCCGTTGAGCCTGCGCTGCTTGCAGAGCTTGGGGCTGTATGAGCACAAAGGCTTATTGTCCACCTCCGAGAAGTGTATGTGTTTCCCCTCGTACATCACGTGACTCTGGTCCTTGAAAACATCAGCTGACAAGAAAAAGCCGGAAAGAAAGTGTAAGCCTAACATCATTAACTATGTACTTGACACCACAGCACAACTCTCATACCAAAGACAGCTGACATACACAACAGCACACAGCAGAAGTGTAGTGTAAATAGAGACAGTCCTCTTTAGTAATATCACTACCTATCACATACATTTCAATTGGCTGGCTTATTTCTGTTTTAAGTCAAATGAATTCATCTACTTTAATAATCCTATTTATTAATCCTTATTGTCACGCATAGACACACCACAACACAGCACACAGTGTGAACAATGTGAAATTCTTTCTCTGCATTTAACGCGTTCACCAAATGAAGCAGGGGGCTACCACCAATGAGCTTAGGGAGCTGTGTGTGGGGATGGGACCCTGCTCAAGAGTACCTCAGTGGTGACACTAGTAGCTGTTGGGATTCAAACCCACAACTTTCTGATTGCAGGGCACATGCCCTAACCACTAGCCCATCCAGCTGCCCCTATAATCCATTTATAATAAATGTGAACTGAAAACATCATTACATAATATCACCATCTTTACCATGTTCTCTAAGGGTTTGTTTATCTCAGACAAATTAATTCACACTTCAAATCAAAGTGAAGATACAGTCTATTCCCTGCTTTATTTATTTACCTGGCTTAATGCTTTAGGAAAATGACAAACCTGAACTGACTTTTACATGGTTACCACTGACCTTTGGGCTTACACCACCAAAATACTGCACTGATACTGACAGTGCAACTTCAACATGAGTGACAAATAAATAAATGAAAATGAATGTCATGTTAATCCAACATGACTTATTGTAAGCATTGTAAAACACACTTAGACAACCTAATGCATGCAAGCAGGTATCATAATAATGTATGTATCTTTGGGATAAGTGGGAAAACTAAAAATTACACAGACATAACTGGGCACTGGACATCTGTGCACAGAGTAGGCTGATGTTACCCCACTCAAATGCTTAAGCATACACACTTTATATATAATTCAGTGAAGATTGCCTAAGGCTACACAGACTCAATGACAGTCACACTACTGCTACATTAAAACAAGAGTATATATCAACGTAAAATATTTTTAACGATTATATTGTGATGCTCAGTGTAAGTCATGGGTCTGTGCAGCCCATTCAATTCTGGCCACCTTTCACAGAAACAGCTGTTGAAACAATGAGAATTTCATTTTAAGTTCATAGCTTGCTTCGGGTACAACAAAGGGCTGGAAATATTAGGGATACTAACTTAAGTGGGTAACCTAACTGTGTAGCAAGAAGAGGAGACATATTTCGCTCCCACTATATGCTTGAACTGTTGGAAATAAACTAATATGCACAGGTATCACAGCTAAAACAGACACATTAAAGATAACGATACATTTAAGGTAATTAACAAGCGTGCTGACAGGATTATAAATACTGTCAGGGTCAGTTAAATTTAAATAAGTTATCAGAAATGAAACAGAAGACTGTGTTACGTCTCATTTTAGCATATGAGAAGTTAGCTGGTTTGCTAATCTATTTCTAAAGCTTTATAGCTAAAGATGCTAGCCGCGATATTTTAGCCACCAATGCTAAAAACAAAGTCGCGGGTCTCCAGGAAACGGATACAGACTCCGCTCTGCTTTATTCTTTTACAGCTTCCAACAGAATTTCCACGCGTTTATGCATCTACATATTTTAACGGTGCCTTATTTTATACAGTAAATGTGTTCATGTATCTTAGTTATTTATCGTGTTAGACAAAGGCCTCTTCACATAGGCCCCTAAAATGCTACTGTGTTTGTAGCATGTTAGCCACTTTCGATTTTGCTTTAATAAGGGTGTAACTCAACTTCTTTTGATGGATATCGGTGATTTAAATGAATTCCCCCCTACTTAGTGCTTCAGAACGTAATATAGGGTTACAGTGAGTAAATAGGATAGAATAGTAAAAACAATGGCCTGGAGTATCTCGCGAATCCTCGGTTGTCGAGTGGAAAACGGGCCGCGTTTAGAGCACTGAAAAACGGCCGCATCTGTAAGGGACAGTCCGGCTGCAGGACGGTTCAGCTTACCTTGAGTTAGTGTAGGCGCTACGGGCTGCTCGCTCCGGACAGACTGGAGATGAGCCTAATATAACCAGCAGTTAAGCATCGAGACTCGACATGCTAGTGAAAATATTCCTTTTTGAAGCCGCGTTCCATGGATTTCAAAGCAATAAGGCAATTAAATGTATTTTATCCTCGGCTAACATTGGAAGTACAGGCTGCTGGGGTTTTTATTTAGCTCAGTCCTCGGTAGACTCCTCACAGCACCACTATCGGCACTGGGGGGACATGACAACAACCCACAGCCCGACAACAACCTCATCTACCATATTGGAAGTTGAACTAGGTATTTTAACAGCTGAAATCATGAACCACCGTATGCATCCACTTCACGAAATCTTGACTGTTTAGTGGGGGAGAGGATGCCCTGACAGATCCAGCAGGTACAGAGGTAGAGTGGGTGCTACAACGCATGTTTTTGTGTGTGGCTTGATAATACACACGTCCTCTCCTCTCCTCTCCTCTCTCAGATGTGTGGCTAACTTCTCACTGACAGTATCTCCTTTCTTACAGACCACTCACTGTCAGCACGTCAAACGGGCTCAGTCACAGGGAGGAGACCTGAAAACTTCACATACTCCTCTTACACAACTTTCCCATTCGAGCTACCACATAGTTTGTATAGCAAAATAAACGGTACGTTTACAATCTGAACATAGCAACAGCAAAACCAGATCATTAAACATGTCTTACATATTAAAGTTTTCAGCATGTATATATCCAAAATGTAGCACGTATCAACATACATATATCCAATGTGTACCTACATCCATGTGTATATGTGTATATATGTTCTCTTTCTCTCGCTCTCTCTCCTTTCTCTCTCTCTCTCTCTCTCTATATATATATATATATACACACATACATACGTACTTATAAGTATATATA
>JBBPCX010000002.1:16770649-16792429 GCA_037974365.1 Hydrocynus forskahlii | reverse complement strand
TATATATATACACACACAAACGTTTGTGTAATTTGTATATTGTACTTTTTATATTATACTGTTGTTTCTATTCTATGCTGCTCTTACTTTTGTTCTGACCACTTTGGTGCCATTACAAAGCAAATTTCCCACTTAGATCGAATAAAGGTTTATCCTATCTTATTGTATATGTACTACACTCATGCTTTGTACTTAATTCTTATTTTTTATTGAATTAGCTGTTCAGTTCAGATCTTTATAATTTTATAAATCTGTCTCTGTTGAAAATGTCATTATGTCTTAACAATTTCCTAAGGGCACTATTATTTTTTTATTAAATCATTTTATTGAATACTAGTGGTTTTTACACTTTGGTCATTGTTCTTTTGACATTTTCAATATTATCTATACAAGTAAGTCTAGAATTTCTTTTCCAAATGTCTACTGAGGTTCTCTAAAATTCACAGTTTAAAGGTAAAACACATAAGGAAATTACAGTAAATTCATTGTGCGTATGGCTGTGCGTGTTTGGGAAATACATATTCACAAGCACTGCAGGTTGCTAGTTTTGTAACAGATTTGTTTAAGGTGCTAGTATAAAGTGCAGGTGGTCAGCAGGAATGTACTAGAGTATTATCAGCCTTCAGCAGATGTTTGGCTCTTCTATGGCTTGAGCTCCCTCTGTCACAGCCTTTACACACTTCGCCATAGTCTGAGAGGCTCGGCTGATTGAGTCTAAGAAGAAACAGGAACAGGTAGATGCATGCAAGCTCAGTTACATGATACATAACTACACAAGCATTAGTGTACACATCCACTTTCAGCAAAGACAAATATGTTACAGCAGGCTCATACCATACTGGCTCACCTAGGACCTTCCAATTCAAGTCATGGATTTCCCAATTCTGCATTTCTTTGTATGATCATTACAAGCCTCACTCATTTTTGACTGGAATTTGTACTGAATATTTGCAACAAGTGTGGCTGAATGTGTTACAGTATTCAAAGTAAAATAAAAACATTTTCTTTCAAACCTTGATTTCAACATAGTATATCAACCTATGAAATAAAACTACTGAATGTAATTACATCCAGAATACAAGTTAAAAAATAGCTATTTTCAAAAATGATTAAATGATACACTTAGTAAATTGTTAGTTTATTTATCTGCAATAAACTAACAATTTACTAAGGAAATTAGAATAATTCTTCATGGGAAATATACAGTAAAACTATTAAAAAGTGGAGTTTATCTCCAAAGCTACATACAGCACGATCCGTGTCACTCAAGTGTTTTTATGCCAAGTAAAACTTATGTGAATGCAGGATGAATGATATAATAGAACTACAGTATGAATACAGTATTGAAAATAAAGTTTTAAAACTTGAGTTTGTAGGATAAGAGAAGATAAGCCTTTATTAGTCCCACAAGTAGGAAATTTCCTGAATGTGGGAAATTGTATGATGTTTGTCCTGTGTTGTCTTTGTCTCTGTCTATCCTGCCTTGTTTACGTTGTCCATGCACTTTTGACCATTTGCTGCTGTTGTTGCTAGTTATGTTTTGGTTTTGGCCTTGGTTTTTTTAATTTTCGTTATGTTTTTGTTTCCTTGTTTATCAGTTCACACCTACAGCCCGCATCAATGGCTCAAATTTGTGACAGGTAAAATTTGACTTTAATTTGTTTCATTACTGCAACACATCCAGCCACAACTATTTACACAGATAGAAGTTCTGAATTTTGGGTGAGTAGCATGGAATGGCCCAGCAATATCTCACCTGTCATGTAGAAGTCTTTAACAGTTAACTGAGGAGGAATAAGGGGCTCAGGCAGCAGAGTCTGATTAGCACCCTGAGAGAGAGATCATATACACAACTGGTCTCTGGTGTAATTATAATACATAATACAAATAATAAAACTTTTATAATTGTACCATGTATTAAGTATAGGAAATGTCTTTTTTCAGATATTTGTCCAGGCCTGGTACATGTGACATTACTTACTTTGGCCAACTCATAAGCCTGTTTGAAATAATTCGCCTCCTCCACATCATCAAAACGCACCAAGTTGGGTGCTACCTGGGCCAGTCTCTCTCTCACCTCGTCCAGTGTGTTGTAGGGAAGAGTGATCCCAGCTAACTGTACACACAGACACAACATTATTACAGTGGCAGAGCTACGTTGTGATTGACACCAAAGTATGTTTAAGTTACAGCAGTCTCTGTTGTTGTAAGCATTGCAAACTGAAATATTGTGCAAATCTTTTTTAAAATTATACTTTTGCTGGTAGTTCTGTAACTCTTCGCTGATAGCTAAACATGCCTTGCTCCACCCATGACATGCTATCTTACCTCTGAAATAGCACGTATAATCTTCCAGTCCTCTCTTGCCATGCCTGGAGCAGTAACAGCCACATGGGTCTGCTGTGCACGGCCTTCCGTATTAACGTATGTAGCACATTTTTCTGTGTATGCTGCACCTGGCAGAATAACATCTGCCATCGGAGCTCCAACATCTCCGTGATGGCCTGCACGAGAGTTACACATCTACTTTATATACACTTCTTGTGAGTGAAGGAAGTAATTTTATAATTATAAGTAATTATAATTTTTCAATAAAAAACTGAACAACTTTTATTACTTCTCATGCCTGTTTTAGTTATGCCTTTTTTAGTATCCAAACATGTGCTGACGTGTATATGCATGAAAGGCACATCCTGACCTTGATAGATAATGAAGCAGTCCTTAGGAAGCTGATTTCTGTCAATACAACCAGCATCAGCCCCAAGCAGGAAGATGACTTTGGGTGGGTTTTTCCTGATCACCTCTACTCCTGGTTTATATCCTAAGTCCAAGGCTGCCACTTGATTTGCCACTCTGTGTACACATCCCACACAAAAGTAGATTTTACTGGAAATGTAAAATATCTGCTTTGATTATAGAAAAAAAGGTTTGGCATGGGTGGTAGGAGTTTCTGAAAATCACAGAATACAAGTACGAATATATAACAGAGAAAGCTATGACGTACCTGTGGAGAACATTGAGTACTTTCCAGCCATCCTGTATGCCACTAGTAACACAAGCTTTGTGAGCAATAGCTGATACAGCAGAGTGGATGGCAGCTCCATCTTCCCTCTGCAGAGCAGCACTACCCACCACCACCATAGGGCGCTTTGCTTGTGCCAACATCTGTAAACAGATTCTGGACTTCCCTATCAAAGTGTATAGGTTGTCACTGTCAAAACAAAACCTTGTATCTCAGTTTTTGCTGATTTTTGGGAAGGAGGCAAGCTGGAAGAGAAAGTGTGATCCTCTGGGCAATGCTCTGCTGGGAGACCTTGGTATTCATGTGGATGTTACTTCGACAGGTGCATTTTTGCATTTACAATTAGTTTACAATTATAGACTGTTGTCCACCTGTATCACTACATCACCTATTAGCCCCCTTTACCCAGGACCACGAGAGAGCAGGTATTATTTGGGTGGTGGATAATTGCCAGCACAACAGTGACACTGATATGGTAGTGGTATATTAGTCTGTGTTTGTGTGTAGGCTGCACAGAGTGTATCACATACAGCAGTGCTTCCTCATTGTCACTGCTTGCCTGAGGAAAGTCCACCAACCAAAAACATTCAGTCAATATCTGACCACTATTACAAGAACACTGGAGGATGATAAACACAAAGTGCATTACGTCTGGAAGGTGGACCAACAGGTTAGTGAAGTGAACAGTAAGTGGGTAGTGTTTAAATGCTCCCCCAAACAAGTGTTGACAGTGTTTACGTGTAAGCCAGATAAAGCAGTGCTTGGGAAGCTGCTTTCTTGGTACTACAGTTAACATCGTCCCCAAGCAGAAAAATGTAAGCTGTAAGGCTTTCTTTACCTAAGACCACAAATGAGCAAGTTTTATTTGGGTGGTTTTTATTCCTTTGTTGGATTTTGATTTGGTTTGGTCCTCTGATGATTCTCTTTTGTTTGGTTTCTGAGCCATGGTTCAGTTTGTATCACAGTTTAGTGTGGAAATATGTCAAAATTTAGATTTTTTTTAATAAAATGGAGGGAACGTTGCCTTACCCAACTCATCATAAAAAATGTATCTTTGTTTTTTATTCAACTTTTACACCTTTCACAGCATGTACTAAAATGTGGTTGCTTGGAAGTTCATATAAAAGTTCAGACAAAAAAACTACAGAAATATTAGATCACATCATGTATATGTACGGACTTTTACCTCATTGAAAGGATGTTTCCCAGCTGCGATCTCTTCCAGTATCTTAGTCGAGTCTCCCAAGTGGTTATAGGAATAGCTCAGATCCACCGCATGTCCAACTAGTGCCACCTGTAGCTCATTGTGCAGCCAGCTATAGATAAGACAGAACTCCAATAAATTAACCCCTCTACTCTTCTCCAATCTAGGTTCTTACAGTACCACCTAGTAATTCACTGAAAGAATAAATGCTAAATGAAACAAGGGTCAATAACTATGAAAACAGCCTTTGCAGGGAGTTTATTCTGTGGTTCACTATTATTCCTCTGGGATATGGCAAATCAGATAAGACCACTTCACTTCATTTATAATAACCTGATTAATTTTTTATGACAAACACTAGGCAAACATAGATACCACCAAATACATTCTGAAGTGATTCCGAGTTGAGGCAATATCCAGCCTTTCCCTCCTGCCATAGTTTACCTCTTCCTAATGCGAGCATTGAAAAGCGGTGCCTCATAACGAGGGTTTGTGCCAACAAGCAGCAGCAGGTCTGCGTCTTCAATGCCACTTATGCGTGTGTTCAGCAGGTAGTTTGAACGTAAGTCAGTCCTAATGGAAAATGAATATATTAAATTATTGCTCACTGCTGGAATTAAACAACCCAAAATTCTTTTGTTGCCACCAATAGTTTCACCTCACCCTGCCCCAGCCATGGGGAAAATCTCCTCTGTGCACAGGTTTTCACTGTCTAGGCGGTTCAGCAGGTCTTTCAGAGCAACGAGTGATTCTGCATCCACCATGCCACCTGCTATGGCTGCAATATTACTGCCCTGAGAGGCTTGTAACTACAATAAGAGTAAAAAAGTATTATTTAGAATATTAGAATATATCCAAAACTGAGAATGTATGTTTTGAACTTCATAGATATAATTTTTAAAGGGGACATATTATGCAAAACTCACTTTAGTTATAATAGGTCTATGGGTTATACAAAACATGTTCATGAAGTTCTTTGCACAAAATCACTCACATAAAGAGATATCACCAGCTTTATTATTGACAGTTTCAGTCCCTTTCAAAAGGAGCCGTTTAAGGGCTCTGTCACTTTTATGCAAATAAGCTGTTGCTGGCCACGCCCCAACCATCCCATGCTAACTCTGCACGTTTAACACACGTGAAACAGAGGCGCTATCCAGCCCTATATGTTCGACCCCGAGTCGGACCCAGAGCAAGATGAACACAACACTTGCCTTTGCCTGTAGCCATAGCGCTCGGCGTCTTATGCGTGCTCGTAAAACCAACAGACAAAAATGGTGGATCTTCAACTAATCTAGTGGGTGGGCCTCGACAGATGAGGGGTGGTTCTATGCAAATTTTCCCATTATTACATCACAATCAGGGGGCATCCAAACGGCTCATAGAAGCATATGATTCTTGACACCAAAACCTTTCAACTGATTCACAGAAAACGGATGGATGGGGTTTTTTTTCGCGCTTGAAGTGTTTATAGGAGCAGTAGAGACACAAATGAAAATACAAAAGGATGCAAAAAGTGAGTTTTGCATAATGTGTCCCCTTTAAGATGCTTTTCTGCTAAGATAAAATTGATGAACAGGACAAATTTGGTATAATTAACAATAAAGTGGCCCTGATGGCGAACTATAATGAGTGTCTCTCATTTCATCCTGAGATTACAGTGACTCATACCGCCCCTGCGACCCGGGTCAGGGCCTCTTCCCAGGATGTGGCCATGAGCTGTCCAGATGCATCCTTCACCATGGGCTGTGTGAGACGCTGCCTCTTCAACCCATCATACGCAAAACTGCACAGACAAAGGACATGGAACAAAGCAAAAGATGACTTAAGGAAGGATCATTGACTTACATTTCCTAATAAAGGAACAAAGAATTGTTTGAAAAAGTGTTTGCTGGAGAGGGATTTATGTGATTACGGTATATTATGGTATACCGAGTCTTATCGGAGATCCATTCCTCATTGACGTCCTCGTTGAGTCTGGGAAGAATTCTCATCACTTCCCCTCCTCTAGTACTCACCACTATACTACTACCCACAGCATCCAGCACATCGATGGACTCTGTCTTCCTGCCAGAGGAAACATTCAGCTAAGACTTACAGTACAACTGAGTGAATGAGACCAGTTATGAGAAATGATATGAATGTGATCAGGAGCTCTGTACCTGGTTTCCCATGGTCGGGAGGTGAATGCGTAAGGTTTGGATGTTAGTGCTCCAACAGGACATATATCAATCACATTCCCAGACAGCTCAGACATAAACATTTTCTCCACATAGGTGCCGATCTCCATGGCATTACCCCTGCCTGTGGTACCCAAATCCTCCACCCCAGCAATCTCACTGGCAAAGCTGAAACCAACGCAGAACATCCTTGTTTAAATGTCCAGTACAGTAAAAATCAATAGCTGATGGTTAGCTTGTCACCATATATTAGAACTGGCCTACTCCTGGGTCACTGCAGCCAATGTACCAGCAGAACTTTCCTTTTCTTTCCATTTCATGAATATAAATTGATGATACATAACTTGGTGTCATGATACATTCCTATAATCTACTACCATTAAATATAACTAACATTTTCTAATTGAGTGGGTCTTTATCTAGAGATCATTATAATAATTATGAATACATAATAATGTTATAATAAAACAGTAATATACTATATATATGTATTTATATATGTATTTTCACTGTCAAAAACCCCTTATTAATCTCAAACCCCAATTTTCCTGTAATCAAGCTCTTTGTAGGTGAGTATGTCTTTAAACCAAGGTGAGAACATTATTCTTCAAAGAAGTGAAAAAAAAATCATTTGAATAGAATGTGATCTTTGATACATATGAAAGGTTAATATATAATTTCAGCTGATTTGTCCTTTAGTGGCTCTTACCGAACACAGCGTGTGCACTGGATGCAGCGTGTCATAATAGTTTTGATTAGAGGGCCTATGTTCTTATCCTCCACTGCTCTCTTTCCTTCGGTAAACCGACTCCGATCACTGCCAAACATCATGGACTGGTCCTATGCAGGAACAAAATGCAATACAGCTATACTATAGCTCAACACTAAATTATCAATATGATACTGTTGAAAATCATGTAAACCAATTAATAGTGAATTGTGTCAGATGTGCACACAAAAATGACCAGTGTGAACAAAGGTGATGGCAGGTGGGAGCATTATGGAAAATAATATCACAATACTTTCACAGGACATTTTCACAATACACATGTATAAGACAAAATGTGTTTGTGGTGCCACATTAAAAATGTTTTATTCAACATAACATATAGGTGTACCTCACTAAAATTAATTAAACAGGAATTATGGACTCTTTGAAATGAGTTGGTCAGTACTGATAATATCCATGATATGCCCATAAAAACATATTGTAAATGACAATATTGTGAAAACAAAATTAATCACATTAACTATAAAATACCACCATACTCCCAACTCTAATGAAAGGAGTTTTAAAATGCCCACCTGTAGGTCACACTCTCCCCCCTGGTCACAGATGGGGCAGTCTAGAGGATGATTGGCCAGCAGGAACTCCATCACTCCCTCCCTGGAACAGCCAGTCACAGTCACACAATGACTCAGTTCATCACAGCGTATCAGAATGCGTATTTAATCACTATGTTGGATGACAGGGCAGCAGATGTTTAGCTTCCACTGAGATTTACAAAGTACTTCTTCAGTTTAGTTCTAAGGTTTCACGAGTTGTGCTTTCATTCATAAAATTCATTTGCATTAAAATGACAAGAGTACATGAACAGTTCCACCATAAAAGAAAAGGAATACATGAAAAAGTATTTTATATGGCAGCCAAACACTCTTCACTAACTTTGCAAGGAGGTAATTATATCTTACCTAGCCTTCCTGGTTTTCTCTGAGTCTGTGAGAATATTCCACCCCTTCATGACAGGCATTGCACATGCAGCTACTGGCTGGAGATTAGAAGTGTGAGTGTTGTTACACGAGAAATCTGAATGCTATCTCAGTAATAGCTGAATCAAACCATTTACGAGGACACTGTGGTTCAAGCATCGGTTTTACACGAATATTAGAAAAGTCTTGGATGAAAGGTCGTACCTTTGGGGATTTCTCTATCTCCACCAGACACATGCGGCAGTTCCCTGCCACAGACAGCCGCTCGTGGTAGCAGAAACGAGGTATCTGCACCCCCACCTTCTCACACGCCTGCAATTGAGTTTTACTGATTATTACAACTCCAAATTACGTCTGCACTGCTGCGCCAGAATTACGCATTATTATGCATGTCTGTGTTTTTCATTATTGTGTTTGGGCATCTGGAGGAGAATGAATGGTTCACCTGTAGCACTGTGGTTCCTGGCTCCACCATCACTGACTTCCCATCGACAAACACCTCCACCAAGTTACTGGCAGCTGCTGTGGCCACAGGGCGGACTGGGCACACACACACACACACACACACACACACATTCAATATACATTAATTTAAACCAATTACTTTAATAAAAAATACTGCTAGTCCATGTAACACCGTTTCTTTGCTGACACCAAGGCCCAAAGCCTTGGGTACTTTAATCCTGCAGTGATGTAGGCTAATCTCACACCATAAGGTCTTAGGTAAGCAGGCAAAAAACTGATATAAAACAGAAAATAACCGTAACTGGGCTTCGCCTGTGCCACCCCAGACACTGCTCTCTTCACTGCAGGTAAACGCAGCATGACCCTGAACACAGAGAACAACAGCATCAAAACACTCACCACACTGGTCAAGTCAAGTGGGTTTGACTGTCATTTCAAACATATACATAGTACACCGTGAAACGAAACCACGTTCCTCCAGGACCACGGTGCAACACAAGAACAGAAACAGAACACAACCAGACCACAAGTGCAGACAGAATGGAAGAAAGTACAAGAAAAAAAAACCACAAGAGCAACAAAACAACCACACAAGACATTTAGTGCAATCGACAATAGCTACAGTCTGGATGAATGCAGCATTTTGTCAGGTACTGTATTCTAGCAGCAGAGTTGTGTACAAAAATGCAGAACAGAAGTTACATGTGCAAAAATGCAGAGCAGCGGTAGACAGCAGTAAACATGACTGTGCAAATATAGTAACGACAGGACAGAGATTGAGCAGTGTAATAAATAGAAGCGTATTTACAGCTAAAGACCAGTAGAAAGAAGGTCAGTTTACCTGACTTGTGCGTTTGAGCTCGGAGAAGATGTTTAAATTCACAGAGGACGGCCTGTATCACCAACTCTGTTGCTCTCCGATGACTGAGGACTCACTCGGTGGCGCAGTTTTCTTATTTGGCAGCGCCACCCATGACAAATCCCCCGGCCCGGGCAGTAAGAGGATTATGTTCACCGACCTGGAGCAGGAGGAGGACGAGCCACAGATCTCCGCATTAAAAAAGGACCTGATTGTCTTCATGCAGCGCTGTGGCCTTCCCAATAAACACGATGGCAAAAAAAGATAATGAGCCGACTCGGGAACGAATCGGTTCATTCGAATCTGTTCCTTTGAATCGGTTCTTTTTAATGACCTGATTCACGAGTCCCAGTTGAGGGAGGAGGACGTCCATTAACGCTCAAATTAGATTTCTAAAATATTTTTGTACGATGTAGACAAATAAGAAAACAACATTAGCAACTATATAGCTAAGTTAAAATAAATGTAGGGGGAAAGCACAGATAGGGCTTGTAGTAAGAACTTCTAAAACTAAATAAATCAAGTAAGTAACACTGCAGTAAGTAAGCATCAGTAAATAACGGTGGAAGATGTTCAAGGCAAGAGTTAGTGGGTGCAAGGAGGTGCATTTCTACCTGTGAGTGAGGTCCTGAAAAAAGCTGTGTGGATTTTATTAGATCTTGTAAAATACTGATCAACCTGAAAGTTACCAAAAACTGTACAGCAGGTGATTTTAGTTTTAAAAAAATTATGTTTTTAATAAAATCCAAATGTAAAACCCCGCTGTGAAGCCATAGTCTAAATCATTTATGTAAAAGTTTTTCACCAAAACATCTCTCAGACCACATCAAGCCGATCTTGGTGGCACAGATATGTCGATGTGGTTTAGGATGCAGTACAAATTTCTGTGTGCTATGAAAATGAACAAAACTTTATTCCGACACATAGCCATTTGAGGCAAATTGTGGAAAAAATTGTGTGAATCAGACTATTTGCCAAACTACTATTTTAAGGCCTGATATAAATTTAGTATGACCCTCTAGAATTTGGTGCACAATAAATGTTTCTGTTTTTGAATCTACAGCGGTGCTTGAATGTTCATATAAATCTGTCTTCAAATGTCATTACAATAAATAAAGCGAGCAAGCAAACAACATAAACAACAAAAATACATTTGTTATTAATTTATTAAACAAAATAATACAACACTACTTATCTTTTTAAGCAAAAATCTAGAATTATCAGTTTATTATAAGGGATAAATAGAGTCTAGAGGTTCAATCGATTTGAAGACACTTAAGAGTAAGTGTGGATGACCCTGCACAATTTCAAAGTTTGGTCTCATTAAACAAGCTGTTGATGCTCACCCAGCTCGAAGCGGTTACAGAACCATTTATGAGGGGTTTGGATTCCACTAATCCACTGTCTTGTACACGGTGTACAAATGGAAAAAAACTCATCACCACTGTTCTCAAATTACTCCAAGAACAAGACAAACAACATGGGACAGCACAAGGAACCTTGGGCTAACATAATGATCTGCAGGCCTCTTCTGGACTGCCTGTTGCCAGTGCTCATTATTCTACCCAGAGGCAAACACTGAACAATGATGGGTAGGGAGAGATAGCAGGATGGAAACCAAAACTCTGCAAAAAGAACATTGCTGCCTACTTAAAAGACCCTAAAGCATCATCAGGATGAGCTAGAAGACTACTGGAAGAATGTTATTTGGATTGATGAGGCAAAAGTAGCTCTTTACAATGGCCAAAAACAGAATACTGCTTTAAAGCATAAGAACGTTATCCTGAGTTGAAGCAGTTTTGTAACAAATGGGCCAAAATTCCTCCACCTGAATGCGCTGGATGAATCAAAAGCTACAGAAAACATTTCATTCATCATTGTCAAAACGTCATTGCTCACACCAGCTACTGAAGGCGAAGGTTCACATATTTTTGCCAGCAATGACAATTTACTGTTTAATTACTTTATTCATTCAAAAAAAACCCTGTACTTTTCATTACTTTGATGAAAATCTGAAAAGTTTTAGAACTATTTTTTCTATTTTTGTACTGATATTCAAGCAGTTCAATATCTCATTGTTCTTTCTGCAGAAAGTTCCTCCCAACTATGTTGCAGAAGTTCCCATAAGTTTGCAGCATTTATAGGTTGCTTTGCTTTCACTCTTCTGTCCAGTTCATCCTAAAGCAGCTCAGTGGGGTTTAAGTCTGGAGACTTCTGGCCACTCCATGTTTTCCAGCTTACCATCTTGTTCTTTTTTCTAAGGTAGTTCTGGCAGAGCTTGCATATATGTGTGTGTGTGTGTCTGTGTGTGTATAGGTGTGTGTATAGGTGTGTGTGTGTGTGTGTGTGTGTGTGTGTGTGTGTGTGTGTGTGTGAAAAGCATGGTATCATAAAGCAGAAATGTGACCATGTGCATTGTGGACATGTGACAGTTATGATATTTGATTTGAATAGATTAATTACAGGGTTGAGCCAGTGCCAATCAAAGACCCAGGTTGCATGTTCATATAACCCCCCCCCTACACACACACACACACACACACACACACACACTCTCTAGTTTCATTAGTAGATAGGGCCACTGTTATAATTTATCTTCATTCACATTTTATTCGTAATATTCTGAGAATATTAAATTGTGAACTGAGTGTATCATAACTGTCTGCAGAATAAAGGAAAAGATGCTAGAAAAAGAAACGGTTTGATTTTTTTGCAAATATATGTGCCTAAGAATGAATACATAAGAACTGTGATATCTTAGTTTGTTATTAGTGTTAGTTTGTTAATGATATCGTAAGTGTATCAAACCATGAGCCCTCAAACATCTGTTGAACCAAACCGTGGTTACATTCAGCTTTGCTATAACAAAAGCTTCGCAAGTTCCAGAGATTATCAGAGAAAATAGTTGGAATGTGCATCAAAAATGCCTTTATTTCAAACTTTTTTTTGTATTACATGTTCTTTTGACATTTCCACTAGATGTTGCACAGATATTTGATTCTGCTGTGACTCATTTTGGGTTGGGAACTCCTAGTTAGAAATTACAGGAAATAGCAATGAACCTACAGGAAAACAAAACGATCATGTGAAGCATTTGAGAAACACACTGACAAATTGGTTTCCTTTCCAGAAAAAAGCAAGGTGCTCCAATAATAATACATAAATTGAGTAGCAAAGAACTGACAAAAATAGTGCTCTAGTATACAGCAATGTCAAGGAAATTTGCGTGATAACCCACTCACATCTGACTCCTGCATATCTCTTGTAGATACCATAAGAATTTCTTTGTTGTCGCATTAGTGTTGCAACACAACCTATTGTTCTCTATAAGCTGACTTATTTTAGTGGTCTCTTATCAATGATTAAGGTTAAAAATGTGCTTTAGAGGTTGTTTGTAGGCAAAACATTTGCAACATTAACATTCTGATCTGCCTTTTCACAGGCTTTTAGGCTAATTTCATAAATTAATCAATCAAAGCACCAAGGCACATAATCTAACCTAAGACATAGTCTAAGAAAACACACTGGCTTATATATTGACTCTCAGGAAGTTTGGCTTGTGCCTTCAGCCACAGGGAAACGTCATGGAAGAAAAGTTTTGCTGTTCTTACAAATAGCTCCATTACAACATTATAATCTTCTCTTGTTTTTCAGCCTCAGTGATCTTTGGTCAGTGAAGAGAAAAGCTCAATGAGTGCAGCCCAACAACACATCAACTTTCTGAATCCTTTTCACAAGGAGGGTTTAGCCAGTCCACAGGCATCTTGGAAACATTTCAAATGTTTGTTCAATAACAATATATTAATGTTTTTTGTGGTCTCTCACATTAATCATATTTTGAATAACACCAAAAAAGACCTTTTTTAACACCAAAAAAGACCTTTTTAACACCTATTCCCATTTAACACTGAAATAGTATTTAAAAAGTAGACATTGATGAAATCTTTGTCAATAAAAGCATTGTATTATGTTCAAAAAAGGACAAACATTTCACCCTTCCAATTGTTTTTCTGGGCCTTATTTGCATTCTGGGGCCTATCCTGGGGCTGTGGCAGCGTGGAGTTTTTGCCACTGCTTTCACCCTCCCAGAGAGATGTGGTTGGAACAAATTTTGCTTGCTCGGGTTTTCCACTCTGAGCAATTTATAGTCATCAGAACCATACAAGTGACTGCAAATGCAGCTTTGGCCAGATCCGAACACAGCAAGCAAAGTACAAAACACCCTGTTATGCAGAGAGAATACAAGAAAAACAATATGTCTTTTATATTACAGATGAAATACATTTGTGATCTGACATTTAATCAGGCTTCATAAGTCAGATCTTGTCTTTAGGCTGAAGTTGAAGAATAGAGTTGAGCCTCCTTGGCGAGTTTGTTTGTTGTGGAGCCACAGACATCCTCAGACGCTGGAGCAGGTAGAAACTTCTTCAGGAAAGAAGGTGGGTTGGACTGACACTGACTCAGAGCCAGAGAGACTTTGGTTAAGTTCTCTGAGGGACCGCTTGGCAAACATCATGCAGGACGTCTTGAGGATCCCCCTTACATTTGTACTGACCAGCACGTAGAGTATGGGGTTGATGCAGCTGTTGAAGAAGGCCAGGCTGGTGGCCAGGGGGAATCCCACGATCAGGATGGCGTGCAGGTTGTGGGAGTGGTGCACGGTCAGCTCCATCATGCTGAAAGTGTGGAAGGGCGCCCAGCACAGGAAGAAGGCCAGAATAATTGCTGAGACCATTCTGGAGAAGCTGGAAATGCGCACACTGCTGGTCTGCTTCATTTTTTTGTACAGCAGTACAGCTGTGACACTGATGGTGGCAAATGGCAGTAGGAAGCCAACTGCAGTGCGGAGTACCACCATGGCGATGTGCCTTATAACAGTAGTCTTTTCATTCTCGTCATGGAAGTTGTTGAAACACACGACCTTGCCGTTATAAACCACCGTTTGCCGGAAAATCAAAGCTGGACTGCTGAGGAGCATGGACACGACCCAGATCACTGCGCACACACCCCATGCACGCTGCACTGTACGGAACCTCAGACACCACGAGAGGTGAACCAGGGAGATGTAGCGGTCCAAACTGAGCACAGTGAGGGACAGCACACTGGCATACATGTTCACTGTACACACAAAAGAGTTCAGCTTGCACATATCCCATCCAAAGATCCAATTAAAATCACGCAGCACATAATCAATGGAGAAGGGCAGGAAAAGAACGAACACAAGATCCGCCGTGGCCAAGTTCTGCAGCCACACGCTGTTAACTGTCCGTTTACTTTTGAATGCAGTCACCCAGATCACAATGGCATTCCCAGCTACACCAAGAAGAAATGCTAGGGAGTAGATGACCACTGAGATAATGTGCAGAGTCTCCTTCTGGACATAACCCTGAGCTTTACTCTCCTCAAAGTCTCCATATTCTAAATATTCGTCATATTCAAAAGTGCCGTTGCCATACTCAGGAGCCTCCATGCCCATCACTGTAGAGCAAAGATCTTAACAGAGCAGTGACTGTGGAAAGAAAAAATGCCACAAAATTGTTAATATTTCCACTGATTTATTTGTCAGTTCTAAAACATTCTGAAATAAATGTCCAAACGTGTCACTACTTTCTAAAATAATAATACATATTACTGTGTTATTAATTTCTTACAATTGCTGTTAAATGGAAGAATTTATACAGATCTTACGGTCCACAAACCTGTTATCAGAAGCCAAATCAAAGGACCCTGTACAGAAGTCTAATCAAAGGTATGACTATAAAGTACAAAAAACTTGGAGCTGTGTCTCACCTTGGTGAAGTTGGTAGCTCAGTTCTCCTGCACTGATGCACAGCTCTAATCCAGACCTGAGTTATAACAATCCTTTCTGTCCAGGGCGTTACCTCATTGCGCCACAAAAACAGCTTCAGCCAAAGTCAACTGAGGGAGGTGGAGAACGAAAGAGAGAGAGGGAGAGAGAGAGAGTGGAGACTAAGATTAATGTTTAATGTGTCAAGTCACAGCACCCAGCATTGTACAGATGTATCTTGTATCACTCACACATATACATGCATATTGACCACACCACTTCAGCAAATCAACCCAGCATTCCTATCGCATACCAAAGTTCAGTATTGCTTACATCAGTCAGCTCATCCAGACAAAAGTCTCTACCAAAAACACTCATCTGACAACTGTTTCTCAAAACCAATGTAATACAGAAGTTTTTCACTTCCATTAGTGTTTTTTGTGGATTTACCATTAATGAGTGACATTAAATGTTACTGAAATAGAGACAAAAGGGTGGTACTTCTTGTCCGACTTGTTTATGAATTGCATCACGAATCAGATGTTTAGTATTCATGTGAGATGAGCTCCTCTGTGGCAACGAGATTAGCAAAAGCAAAAAACAAGAGAACCCAACAAAAAAGTATCAAAAAAGTATAGACCCTGTAGTGGCCTAACTGACTGTAACTGGCCGTAGACGTGACACGCACACACCGTTATTGTTCCACCAGAGCGCAGTAAAAAGTTGAACAAAATGTGAAAAGATTCGGCTTACTTCTTTTGCATGCAAAGAAATGGCAGATCAGCTCGTCCACGGTCAGTTCAGGCAGACCCTTGGAGACGCTATCCGGCGCAGGACGTCCCAGACCCCGCCTTTAGCCTGTGGTGCGCTTGTTCTCTGTAGCTGAACGCTTCTCCAGCTCAACTGGGCTCAAGCAGATCCAACGCAGCTAAAGTTCAGCTGAGGAAGAGGGCGGGCTCTGCGAGCCTTATCCAACCACACAGAGATCTGCTATTGCCAATGTGATTCTCCATATGCCCATGTGAACCCTCTCTAGTTAAAAAAAACGATGTATCTTCTACTCTTACGTAAAGATTTTAGCGCTGAGTACGCTACTGGTTCTCATACTGTCCTGAAACTTGAATGTTTCCTCATATTGTAAGTTGCTTTGGACACAAGAATCTACCAAATGAATGTAATGTAATGGAATTCACTTCTGTCTACATTAATGAATATAAATGAACCGTGCTTATTCTAAAAGAAACAATTGCAGTTTTATAAATGTACAGTGGATATGGAAAGTTTTCAAGTTGTCCTCATTTTATTATGTCTAAGACTCATCCTCCTCTGAGCAGGTGTGTGCCTTTCTTAACTATGTCTAAGGAATTTGATCTGGCACAGGTGGAGTCCAAATAAATCATAGAAGCTCAAAGACCCCTGAAAGGACTAGGATACAGCAGAGGGTCAGAGTATCAAGGCTCTGAATACTTACAGGAATGGAATATTTCATTTTTTTACATTTAATTTTTCTTAAGCATTCATCAAATCCTTATGGCCCATACTCATGAACACACCTTTAACTTCTTTATTCTTATTACCTTATATATCATGCAGAACAAAGTGATGAAATCTGCTTCTAAATGTGGCAGTTAGGTAGCAGATCTTTATGTTTAAATATGTAAACAAATTAAAAATAAAATGAAACGGATTGTAATAATGTTAGTTTTATGTTTGTATCCCATGATAAAAAAGGGTTTTTATCTCAATGCCTCACAAGTGCAGTAAATATGTTTCTTTAGTTAAAAAAGGCTGCCACTGCACAGATGTGGAATTTGGTTTCTGAGAAAGCAAGGGAAAATCCCGACTGCAGGATTGAAGTTGTGTATGGTCAGTACAGTCATGAGTGGGTAGTAATTTCTTCCATGTTCTCATTTCTGTGTATTAAAAGAGAACTACACTGTTTGAAACTGTGAGTCTATTGAAACAATCAAAATGTGAGCAAAGTGAATGAGCAGTGATGGGAAAATGGACTATTCTAGAGAAACGTACAGAGTTTTGTTTACTGGTGATAGGCACCAGAAGGCCAGAGCTAATCTGAAATGGTATGCTGCCTGGTGCCTGAAATAATAGTTTTGAGATACATTTTTAGCATAAACTGTAATGTTTCTGTGTGGTTTTTCTCTGTTTCTTGGTTTTTGTACGGTCCTTGTATGCTTTTCCGCTGTTTTCTTGTCTTCTTGTTGTTTATGTTCTCCATGTGCCTTTGCTCAACTTATCAATGTGAATCTTTTGATGTTTTGGTCCTAGCCCAACTTAGTCCAGCACCTTGTTATCTTGCTCACCTGTGGCTTGATCCTATCTCCTCACCTGCCCAGGTGTTCTTGCTTTATTAATAAGTACAAAAATCTCCTGTGGTTCAGTCTGTGTCTGTGTTTTTTGTATTCTTTGTTCTGTAAATATTCCTGTTAAATACCCTTTTATGCGCTTGTCTTGTGGTTAAGTCTTACACTTGATTATTGTTCTTTGTTAAATAACTCTTACTGTTTTGCCATATTCTTTTTTTTGTTCAACCCAGTACCCCTTGTTTTTATTTGTGTGTGTGTGTGTGTGTTTTTTTTTCTATTGAACATTTGTCCTTTTGGCCTCCTTTTGGAACATTTGTCCTTTTGACCTCTTACATTTGTCCTTATGGCCTCAATCCTCACTCAAAACATGAACTGTATTTTTAAAACTCATGCATGGTGTTGTAAGGAAAGTAACTGCTCCAAAAAAAGTAGTTTTTTTATTCATCATTATTTTACCATATCCACATTACACATATACCCAGAGGATAGTAAATAAAAGGCTATGTTTACATTGTAGGTATGGCAACAACTAGTTTCTGTCACCACCACTGTAAGGTTTTCCCTGCAATGCACACTTTTAAATTAATCTCCATTTTATTCAGTTCCACTTTGGCCATTCACATTTCATTTCTGAGTGCCCATTAAACTTCTATACTGTCAGCTGCTGCATGTATCTCTGCTTTTTTGAGTTTTTCTGCTTTTCTGCTTTTGACTCCCCACATGCTCCTCCCCCAGCCAAGGGCAACTGTTGTTCAGTCCGGCGGGGATAGTTGTTCCTGTTGCAGAGGATTAGAGACTCTCAAACTCCTCTTTGCTCAGGCTCCATCAAAAACTACCTCTTCTGACCCTTTATTATACCTACTCTGTTAGCCATAGATGGCCAGTCTGTTCTGCAGAGATTAAGTCTGTATACAAAGGCCTATTGTTAGTTATCTCCGCAGACACTCTATTTCTCTATCTTTGTGTCAACCATAGGAGGATGGGTTCCCTTTTTGAGTCTCGGTTCCTCCCAAGGTTTCTTCCTCCAGCTCTAGGAAGTCTCTCTTTCCTTTGAATAAAACTGAACTGAATTGGTGCTTTTTTGAAAGACGTATTACACAGCACAGCGGCCATAAACGTTTCCAGCTTTATGTTATGTTACGTGGTCAGTCGTGAGCAATAGTAATTCAAAGCATGTGTATGATGTGTCTGACGTAGTCACAAAGCAACTTTCTCTTTGATCCTCTGCAAAACATCCTCACTGGCAGCCTTTCCCCAGGACACCTTACAGTTCCTGGACACCCTACAGAGAAGAGTCAGTAACAGTGAACCTTCTTATGTATCCAGTACCAACTTTGATTTTTAGAAGTATATATATGTATTTTTAGATGTATTTCATATTTGATTGGAAATGGCGAGGATGAAGTGAAATTTCACCTGAGGCCAATTTTCATAAACAGGATGTGTGTGTTTTCACAAGTGTGTGGTCCATTATATATGTGTGCGTGAGACTTGGATATGTGTGTGTGTGTGTGTGTCTGTGTGTGGATGACCTCTTTGAGTAAAATACCGCTTCAGACTGGTCGCACTCCTCTGTACACATATATACACAGGACCTCTGTCTTCAGTTTACAAAAACAGGCTCTGGACCAGACCTGGTCAGGCCCCTTAATGAGAGCTGATGACAGAGTAATAAGCATGTCTGCTACTTAACTTTACGTGCTACACCGATTTGTTTACTATGACAACATTGAGGGAAATGTATGAAAACAAAGTTTTACTAGGCTGTTGTGCACTGTTCTTTGTATAAATGCTAACTTTGCTTTGACATGGAAAATGCTTGCTAAAATATTTAAAAACACATGTTTGCATATGTCTGTAATCTGGTTTAACCCCACTACCCTGTGTATGAATCTGTTACTGCTCTTACCACGTAATCTGGTATGAAAGTTATGTAGAGTTGGGACTCGGTTAAAAGTGCTTCGGAGACTGTTTTAAGAATGAACAAAACAGACCCTGAGAAGCTGCGGGACCCTCACTGTTCAGGAAGTACATATTGTCCCATTTAAATTCCTCATCTCACAGGAGAAAACAGTGACCATCTGGGAGGTTAAATAATCAATAACAGGATGCAGGAAACTGGCAAAAAAAAACACATTCACTGATTATTTCTGATTCACATATGACAACTAAATGAAGTATTTAGTATAAAGAAAAATGCCACAGAACTCATTCTGATTAATCTAAAGTAATTAAATGACATAAGTCTGAATTACATAATCAACCTTGGAAGAACATTCAGCAGTACTATGTTGAATTGTTTGTAATATGTAATATGTAGATGTATTGTATTGTACTGTATTATACATGCAAAGTGTATATGTTAGTATATGCAATTTTCATACTTATTTTCACAGTCAGATTAAATATCAGCACCCGTGACCAAAAGACTGAGTGATAATAGTTGAAGTGGGTATAGAAAAGAATCACCCTCTTCAAAATATTCACATCTTGTTGCTTTTCAGCCTGAAATGAATACACACATAAAAATGTTTTTAGCCGTATTACTCAATGCAGCTAATAACATCCAAGTGAAAGATGTAACAGCAACAGTTTAGAAAAAGAAAACCCAACCAGGACCACTGAGATGGATAAAGGAACTTTGTCCATTGCACACTAAGCTAACTGGCTTCCATCTGCGATCAGCTGTAATTATAATGATTAGTTCATCATAAAAAATCCCATTCCTGGAGCATTCCAGTGCTTGGTAGTACAGCTAAATGTCAACAATCAACTCTGGGTGGCAAGGCACTGTCAAAAGATCTCAGGGACAAAAATGTGGGCATGCACAAGGTCTGGAGATGGATGCAAAAACAACAAAGGCTTTATCAATGCTATAATTCTAAAATAACAAAGAAGAAAGTGTTTGATACTTCTAGGACCCTCTGGACAAGGTTGTCCCTCCAAATTTGATAAAGTGAGAAGAAAACTTGTTACAGAGGCTACCAAGAGGTCTTTGGCAACTTTGAAGCAGTTACAGGATTTTTTGGCAAAAGAGCATGTGACAGGAATATCATAAGTGCTCCACAAATGTGGCTTGTACGGATGGGTTTCAAGAAATAAATCATGAGAAAGGCCACATTAAGTCTCAGCTGAGCTTTGCTAGAACCCATCTTGAAGACTCTGAGGCCACATGGAAAAAAGTTGGTCAGATGAGACCAAAACCAAAGTTTTTGCTCGCAACACCAAATGTTACATCTGGCAGATAGTCAAAAAACACCATATCTACATTATCACCATCCAAAAACACCATACCTACATTATCACCATCCAAAAACACCATACCTACATTATCACCATCCAAAAACAACATACCTATTGTAAAGCATAGAGGTGGTAGTATCTTGTTGTAGGCGTGTTTCTCTGCAGCAGTTGACAAAGATGTATTACTACAGACTCAAGGCAATACGTAAAGCAAAAGGTGGTTCCACAAAATACTGACACAGGGCGTGATCCATCTCAGTGATTCTGGGTTTTTTTGTTTTCTTTTTTTCTGAACCATTATCTTTCACTTATTATAAGTTGCACTAAGTAAATATAGCTGGATTTTGTGTGTGTATGTGTGTGTGTGTGTGTGTGTGTGTGTGTGTGTGTGCGTGTGTGTCTTCATTTCAAGCTGCAGCACAACACAATGTGAATATTTTTGAAGCGGTGTTTCAGAATCAGAATCAGAATCAGAAAACTTTATTTATCCCGGAGGAAATTGGTGACTGCCACATCACACCAGCACAGATAGACACAAGACACCAGAATAATGTAAAATAAAAAGATAAAGTACTGTAATAAAATAAATAAAGTAAGTCTAGTATAAGTCTAAATAGAATCAAATAAAAATCCAAATAAAATACAATAAAATCTGAATTAAAATAAAAATAAAAATCAGTGGAAAGAAACAACCATAATATGAATATAAGTGGTACTATTGCACATAAGATGTTACAGTAACGAGTGATTTAGCACCATTTACAGGACAACATTAGATATTGCACATAATATATAAGAACTTTGCATAGTATTGCACATAGACTGTTGCACATCACAGCAAAAATAATACACATAGTCCTCCACATAATGATAGTTTTAACACCCGTAATAAGAAAGTAGCAGCAGCCGGCTATTGCACAGATTATTGTGTGGGTGTGTGACTAAGGGAGGAGTTGTAGAGTCTTATGGCAGTAGGAAGGAAGGA
>JBBPCX010000002.1:16715493-16761517 GCA_037974365.1 Hydrocynus forskahlii | reverse complement strand
TGATGGACTGAAGTCTGGACAATGTTCTCCTTTCAGCCACAGTTTCCATGCTATCCAGTTCCTCACCCACCACAGAGGGGTGGTGGTAGCTCAGTGGGTAGTATACTTGCCTCTGGACCAAGAGGTCATGGGTTCAAATCCTACCTTCAGACCACCACTGGGTTCCTGAGCAAGACCCTTAACCCCAAGTTGCTCCAGGGAGACTGTCCCTTGTAGTTAGGGAATGGAAGTCGCTTTGGATAAAAGCGTCTGATAAATGCCATAAATGTAAATGTAAGCCAACTTTCCTGATCAGTTTGTTAAGTCTCTTCCTGACTGCCACTTTCATGCTACCACCCCAGCACACCACAGCATAATGGTGTTGAAGGCACTGGAGAAGTCGAAGAACGTAATCCTCAGGGATGCACTTGGCTTGTCGAGATGTCTGTAGGCACGGTGTAACAGGTAGATGATGGCATCATCCATTCCAATCTTGGCCTGGTAGGCAAACTGGAGGGCATCTTGTGCCTCACCAGGGAGCAGAGAGTGTCTCCCTAAAGTCTCCCTAAAACCTTCATGCTGTGAGAGGTGAGTGCTACTGGCCTGTAGTCCGAAGGGGCACTGGGTCTTGCCTTCTTTGGAACAGGAACCAGACATGATGTTTTCCACAGCACAGCACTTCCTTGGTACTGAGGCTCAGGTTGAAGATCATCAGCAGTACTCTTGTGCTTAAGCCATCTGGGCCTGGCGCTTTAGCAGGATGGAGTCTGCAAAGTTCTCTCCTCACTTGGTCCTCAGTGATGGTGATGTATAGTTTCTTTTCTATACCCACTGTAAGTGATAACGCAATTTAACTCACTTTTTATGTTTATGGCTTATAAATGAGATTTCACCTCTGGACATTTCTTTCAAATACTGAAAGAAGCTTGAAATATTTTGTTCTAAATGTATTGCTGTAGAATGGTATTGAGATGTTTTTCTGATGTCACATCTGCTCCAAATAAAAACAATCGGTGTTGGACAGAGAATCACAGCTGGCTTAACTCTTATAAGGTCTCTGGGTCTGTGGGACCCGTTTTCAGTTTTTAGCATAAGAAAAATTATACAAATACTTATTTTTTCAAACTGAGATTCATTGGCCTTCACAGTGACCTCCCCCCTGTTTCGTCGTCCCCCCCCCCCTTCACATTTGTGTTACATACAGGGTCTTCGGGGCTAGTGAAAGTGTGGGAATCATAGGTCCTGTGTACCCTCATTTTCCCTTCCTCCTCTCTGGGCCTGTGTGTGTGTGAGAGAGAGAGAAGGAGAAGGAGAGAGTAAAGCAGGTGAACAGACCCAGGTGTGAGCCACCAGTGCTGTTCCCGTACAAGGCTGCAACACTGTTGCAAAATTGGAGCACCCAATACTGTCTGCACCCACATTCCCACATATTTCACACTCTGTGTAGCAGGAACGAATCTTGGGGACCTGACACTATAAATATCTGTCAGTGTGTTTCCATACCACAACGGATCATAATGTCAAAGCGATTCTCTGTTCAGATGCCTTACCACTGATATTGGAAGAGACAGAGGGTTTTGATGGTGATGCAGAGGAAAAAGTTTCAGAATGCGAGGATCACATTTCTGAAAATTCAGAGTCTGACACTGAGTTTGAAGAGGATGATGAGCGTCAGCCAGCTCTGAAGTGTAAAAGAGCCTCAAGACCAGCCGGTGAGCAGCCAGCTATAGGGCCAGACTGTCAGCAGCTTGCAAATAAGCTTGAATGGTCTTCCTGCTCAAGAAATGAACCCCCCGCATGACTATGTTGAATTAAAAGCCTCAAAATGCAATGGATCCACCAGACCCAACAGGACCTCCTGTGTAACCAAAAAACGAAGACCCTAGCAGGGTTAAAGTAAACTACATTCATTTTACAAAATAACAACCTGTACATTTGAAGACTTGTTTGAAACCCTGCTTATTTGTTCCACTGATTCGGATGATACCTACACGCTTGGCAGTCACTCATGCACAAGACATCAAGTCTTCTTTTGACCTTGTCATGCCATACCATAACAAGAGTATGTTAAATTTCTAATGAAATTCAATAAATAATACACTACAGTTTTGGAAAAACTTGCTTCATTTGCACATTTGTTCATTATTTTCCAGTTAGGCCTGTTTTATGATGCATTTCCTTATTTTGTTATATTTTAATAAAAAAACAAACAAAAATGAGTGACATCTCTATTCATAAATGTGATTTAACAAAGGTAAAGGGAACAAATTTAACACGTTTTGTTTATATTGCTTTCAAATGGGATGAGGTAAACATCTGCTGAGAATTTTAACAAAAAAGGTTTGAATATGTTGAATTAAAAGCCCAAAAATGCAATGGGTCCACCAGACCCAGCAGGACCTCCTGTGTAACCAAAAAAAACGAAGACCCTAGCAGGGTTAAACTAACATCTTTTCTCTGAATGCCTTGAATGTCTAGGTGTTGTATCAAACACTGGTAAATTTCATTCTAGTTCAGTTTCAAAACTGAAAAAACTGCCCCCATCCTCCTTTCTGAACCCAGGATACACAGGGACTCCTGGCTGCAATGCAGCAAACACTGAACAACAAGAGTTGCAAAGCTCACACTCAGTCATTCATTTATTTAGTCAGTTTGCAATCAGTCCAAACCAATGGTTTATTCAAGCGTTCACAACCTAGCCTACCACCCACACACACACACACACACACACACACCACACACAAGCACACAAACCTAAGCACACTCTATGCGCAGAACTTTGTCACGTCAAATTTGTAGGCGTTAATGTCATTATGTCCCCACCCGATATTGGGAAAGCCCCGCCTTCTTCACTCTGATTGGCTACTACTTCTCACTCAATACGTATTGCTAACCAATCCCTGGATAGCAGGCGGGGTGTGTTCCAAAAAGGGTGGAGGGCTTCTTACTAGTCTGAAGGACTAGCCAATCCTAGCACGGGACGCGTGGACACCACTAACAAATCACAGAGTGAGAGGCGGGGCTTTCTGGTATGCAAGTCGGGGAAAAAAAAAAAAAAAAAAGGAAAACAGCAGCATCCTTCTCACCACAGACTATCACTTTCCCCCCCAGCAGCTGCCCACCGACTCCTGCTCTACAGGGGACCTTCAGCATCTCCAGAGCCATGAGGACCCTCGCAGCATCCATACGTTAACACAAGGCGACCCAGACCACCAGCTATGAATCATGTGGCTGAGATTTCTCTCCCTTTTGCTTCTGAGCGTCCTTGTTTTCGGGCTCCGGTCGTCCATCACCACACCATCGCTCGGTACGTGATTAACCTATAACACATTTACGAATAATCTCAGGAAACTCGTAATCCTTCCAAAACGAGATGTCAGGGTGGCCGCCAGCGGCTGCACCCTTAGGGGCTCTTGCTGGATGGTGTTAGGGCAAGGACATCCTGTGTGTGGATGAGGACAGTAAGTGTCCTAAATGGAGAGGCGAGGGAGAGGAGAGTGCACTAGCAGCCTGCTTTTGTTCATCATTAGAGACACAAAGTGTCTTTAGAACATATGCAGCATGCTTTAATCTTCTCTTCTGGCACTAAAAGTAAAAATAAGGTGGTCTTGATGTCTGGATTACACCAGAATAGAAAATATGACAGTTTTGTTAGATATAATTCACTTACTCTATATGACAAAGAGTAATTGAATTCATTTGTCATATGACAGATGATTCACATTGCCAGTGGTAATCATCATCATTTACATTTTTATATAACATCTCTCCCACCCGCAAGGATGCTTTACAGCTTTAGACCCAGAACACGTAACACATCATGACACAGCTGTGAGATACATGTAGACAACGTATTCTACATTTATCCGTATGAGTGGTATAGATCTATACTGGCATATACCCAATACCCATTTAATTGTGCACTAGTTGTGCATCATTGCACTGTTTTGGAACAACTGTTTCATGACCTATGTTGTTCACTATATAGGGTGTAAGGAGCTGTTTAAAATTCAGCTATAGTTTACATGCACTGAGCCATCAATAATACTGGTGGTTTACAGTTTTTTATGCAATTGATATATTTCCCTTTTCTTTCTTTGGAAAAATGTGTGGTTGCTATTAGCAGTCTATAGTGACATTAATGGCGGGTTTGCCTTGTGTATATGGCTGTGTGTATCAGTGGAGAATGAGCCCAGTGGGGATGCTGTTTCAGTGCGGGTGGAGCAGGATGCCACTGCGCCAGCACACGCACAGAACAGGAGCGGTCAGGAGGTCGAACACACAATCACGTACCCCTCTCGCCTCATCTACTACCTGAACGAGGACTTGGAGAGCACCTTTCATAACCTCAACACTTGGGCCAAGACCCCTGGCCAACAAGGCCCAGTAAGTGAAGCCATGTTTGTTTCCTTGAATTTAATTCTAATGAATGGGTGATATTTCAGTATTATGTCCGCAGTGGTAATATCAATGGCATGTTTTTACTAGAGATATTGAACTTTGCAGACTGCATTATCTTTGGCTTGGGGGATTGGACCTCCCTCTGTCTCTCTAGGAGCTGGCAGCAGGTCATCTTCCTGGCAGGCTGCGTGATGTGAAGCTCAGATTACTGCAAAGCTGAAATGCCAAAGAATGTTCAGAATTTTCTCTTAACCAAATGAAGCCATCAGTGTAAATCTAATTCCACAGACCATAGGGTTTATTAGAACTGAAAAACACTGTCTCTTTCCCTCTTTGTTTTCACAGACAGTCCATTTGGCCCAAGCCACCTTTCAGCTTGAGGCCTTCGGGTCCAGATTCATATTGGACCTCACCTTAAATAAGTGAGTATTGCCGTGTATGGTACTCTAAGCCCAATAACATCATGATGCTTGGTGTGTATAATCTGTACAATCATTTGATCTTATCTGCTTTATCTTGTGTGGAAGCACACAGAGCCTGGTACATGCATTGCTTCACTCACTATACACATGTAGAATGCATGACAGGTAGTTCATCAGGTTTCACATTGTCATAGCCTGGTCAATAACAGACTATTGATGTAGTGTGGCTCCACAGATGCAAACTGTGTTCAGATGTAGTATGTTGGAGAACCCTCTTAACTGGTGATAAGTAGTTCTGTGTGACGGATGAAATAAATGAAGGAATATTTATGCATGCTGACAGGACCCTTATTGTTGGTGCTGGAGGAAAACCTTGCATCTCCAAAAACAGAAGAAAAAAATGTTCTTAATTTGAACATAAGTTAAAGCAGCAAGTCATTTTAGACCATTGGTCCATTCATCATGAAAACTGTAATGTATAGTCCACTTGCCATTTTCAAATTATGTAAAAAGAAATATAAACTTGAGAAAACTGGAGATGCGGGTTGTTCTTAAAGCAGTTATGTGTTGTTTTAGACTATGGTGGTTTTATTAATTCATTATCTGAGCCACTTCTCCTAACCATGGGGGTACTGGAGCCTATCCCAGTGTTCAAAGTGACAGGACGTCAGTCCATCGCAGGGCGGCACACAAGAGTAAAAAAATAGAAGCATACCAATTGAAAAAGAAAAAAAGAATTCGTTTACAAGGTGGGGTAATAAGGGCACTAATTTGAATCGGCTCTTATAAAATCCTTCATAGTCAGTGTGATCCTATACCACTGCAATTACATAGCTGATTTAGCTTTATTTATCATTGCAGCCGTTTGCTCAAGGGAACCCGTGTTATAATAGAATAATATAGTTAGAATAGACAAGTTATGAACCGTAGACTTTTTAGCAGCAGTTAGACCAGCCATGATGTTACATGAAAGTGAAGGAGCCAGAGAGAATTCTGGTCATTAGGAATTTCAAATGGATTAGAAAATATATGTTCACAGAATGTGCTAATCTCACTGCAATCCCAAAACATTCACAAAAATGTACCAGCAGTATCAACGTTGCAGTCTTAGGTAAGGTTGAGTAACACTTCATCAGGTCTGTGGAACATTCAGTGACTGACTTTTTTTTTTTTTAAGTCTTGAGGTGATACTCCTTGCTTTGACATAGTGACATCTTTAATCATGTCTTCATTTACATGCATGTTCTGTGTTATTTGTGTTCGATGTGTTCTGTGTTAATTGTCATAGTTAAAAATGACCAAGGTTAAAGTTACAGTAATCATGCAGTCTTTACTTAGCTATAGTGAATATATACAACATGTAGTCAGGACAGATGAATGTCATGAATCCCCGGTTCAAAGGTGCATTTCTGAGAGCTCATAGGTTTTCTTGTAACAGAATCAATAACAGAGCCTTAAACTACAAAGCCTTAAAGCTATAAACTGGTATAGCTTTAAGGCTTTGTAGTATCTCCTGACAATGGCATTGTATGAGCTCCAGTGCTCTGTGGTGTTGTGGTAGAGAGAAGGCAGTTATCTGCTAGTCTGGAGCCCTGAATGACTCAGATTACAGTAATTGAATAGAGGAAAAACCTTTGTCAGTCCACTGCAATCTCTGTCTCTCTCAGTGTCCCAATCATGAAACTTGTGTTCTCTGCAGGGACACAATTGAATTGAATTTTGTAGCACTTAATGTAGGATAACATGGGTTAGCTAATACACACTTCCCTCTTTGAGAACCACATTCATATCCAGGTCTGTGTGCGGGTGTACTTAGTGGGTAAAAATGTTCATGGTTCTGGGCGGTTTGTGCCCACGCGCTGGCCGCTGTTGTGGCTGTGCAGCAGCGCTAATCTAAATATAGCAGCCTTTCTCTGCATGTAGCCAGTGGCTCCTGCTCTGCTCTCCTCCCCTCACTGCACCTGTGCCGTGCAATTCTGCTTAGTCCTCCACATCTCTCTCTTTGGCTGCGTGCTAAAATTACCCTACACTCAGTCGCTCCAGACTTCTGCTCTGGGAGCCTTTCTGCAGCGCTGCAGAGGAACGGGGGTCCTGCAGCTCCATTAACCCCTTAAATTCCTCACACCTATAACTCAGTGTACATTGACTTCCACGTAATCCATGAAAAATAAGATTTAAAATGTATATGGATGCACCAAAACTAGGAATTTGAGGTGGTTAAACTAAAGCCATGATATTGTCGCTGGATACCTGTACGCATATTGTCAGTGAGATGTGGTTTAACCTCTTAATTTACAGACGTATTATTCAGCTACTAATTACAAAACTAACGATTTAATAATTGTTATAAATGGTTTGATAAATACAGTGAAAGAAGTGTATTTGCTAAAAGAAGATGAATTGAATTTACTTCAATTTAAATGTGTCTTTTCGGGCTGTGATGTATTACAGCTCAGTGTTGCCTCTCAGCTGATTTACTTTTGATAATAATTGGAAATGATGTACATGTCTGATTCATGTAAATTCAATGCATCACATTTTTCAGTCAACTGTGAAACTAATATATCACTTTTATGTGACTTTTTGTAGCTATTAGAGACAAGTGAGTGCACCCATATCTGCCTTGCTGTTTAAGGCCATTAAACTTAGTGCTGCAGTCGGATCCTGTTTGGCCTTTAGTGGTTTAGAGGTGTGTCTGTACTTTTGGCTGGTCAAAATGTACTATTAATGAGGGGAATCATCTGGATGCACTAGGAGAATGATGTGACAATACTCTGGAAATGCTGAATGGAACAGCACAGAAGTGTCGTTTTGCTCAGCTTTGATACAATGGTTCAGGATTTACACACACACACACACACACACACACACACACACACACACACAATCTCACAGTCCTGCTGCATGTTTGTGATAGGAGTCATTTCCACAAGGTTAAGGGAAAGCGTCTCTAGCAGAAAGTGCATTCTGTTGAAGTGAGCAGTTAGCTAAGAGGGAGCATGTGTGTGTGTGTGTATCTCTATGTGTGTGTCGGTGTGTGTCTGTGTGTGTTTACTGGCGTGCTGAGTCAGATTTAGAGGTTTGTGAGGGAGTGTTAGAGGACATAAAAGTGAAGGTGAATCCAGCAAAGAGCACCAATGATAATCATCTTTTACTGTCAAGCAGACACACACGCATGCACAAACACGCACAAACACACACACACACACACACACACACACACGCACACACACACACACACACACACATTCAGGCAATACATTCAACTAATGTCATCCTCATATCTGTTATCAACATTATTGTGTCATCTCTGGAGCTTGGCAATAACTGTTCATTAAGCTGTTAGCTTGTACATTAATTAGGTTTAGGGATTTAGATGTAGATTTGTGTGATCAGTTGTTAAAGAATATGTTAACAGTGGGAAGGTATTTGATGTTTTTGATGTTCATATCTGTAACATGTAGAAACTGTGACTACTGTTTACAGAGAAATACAAACATTTTTTGTAGAGTTGTAGTAATGACAAATGTAGTAAACTAAGTAAAATAAAGACACTTTAGTGCAGTGGCCCATCTTCAGTTAAACATTCTGTTCTTCTGGAGTACAGTAAATATATACAATTCAAGTAAATATCTGTCAATAATGATATGATTCTGATATCATTTAGCAGGGAATGGTTTTCTTGGAAATAAACAAGATGGGATTAAAACAGGTATTGTAATGATGTACAGGTGTTAAGTCAAATAATGATGTGTACAGAAATGTGCTACTGATGGCTGTGATGTGAAATACTGGTCAGAGTGAACAAATTCCCCCCAAAAAAGTCAATATAAGGATCAAGTTTTTTTTACTGTGTCATATTTTCAGTCCTTTTTATTATCCGATCAGTAAAAATACTGTCAAATCATTGTAATCTCAAATCTAAATTCCTGGTTTAAACACAGAATGGCTTTTTTAGTCAGACATTTATGACATTATTAAAGTTTCACGTGGTCCTGACACTCAGAAACAGATTGTGGACATCCAATGGACATCCAGTTCTCTCTATGAAATATGCATCCTAAATGTTGTGTGTGTGTTTGTGTGCGTGAATAGTCGAATGCTTTAGGCTGTTGTATTGCCATTACCTCATATATTTGCACTCTTGGCTGTTTACCACGATTAACATCACCCACAGTAGGTCTGAACTGAAAATGGTAGTCTGAACTGAAATGATATTGTTACAGCATTTACTTTTAGTTTATGTGAGAAATAAATCTAGAGTTGTAATAACAGCAATATGCAGAATTATTTGAGGCAATATTCTTGAAGTTTCTGCAGTACATTCCTGCATTATGTCTTGGACTGGAGCCAACTTTCCTGATGTTCACCAGAGGAAGCCAATAGCTGGAGGAAGTCATAGTTTTTGTTTGACTGTGTTACAGCGACCTACTGTCTTCCGATTATGTGGAGATTCATTATGAAGATGGAAAACCCATCCTGTCAAAGGTAACCAATTCTACTTTATTCCCACAGACTAATGCTCTGGTTACACTCCAGCAGACATTAGCTCACCCATCAGTGTTTATTTTAGTCTGAAACAACACAGTCTTGAATGTGTCAAGGTATTAATTACTCTTTTACAGTGTGGAGCATGGTGGATTTACATTTCTGCAAATAATAATTTTCAGATGAGCAACCAGGACATTACTTAAAGTGTAGTATGTGCATTAGCAGCTGATTATTATCTGTGTTATTGCAGTGAGATACAGCAGATTTGAAGCAGCAGGCAGGAAGAGCTGTATAGATGTGAGAATGGCAGTGTATTGAATGTCAAGGGTGTTGAGGGGGGAGAAAGAAAAAAGCAAGATTTGATGAATGATTTAATGAGAGGGAACTGAGTGAGTGAGAGAAAGAGGACGGGAGAGAGAGATAGCTGAGTGCTGCTGAATAAGAAAATGGGCTGCTGGATTTGTCAGTGCTGACTCAGCAACGCTCCGGTCACGTGACTATCTGGCATTACTCTGCAGGAGGAATGCAGTGTGGGAAACCTGGCAGAGTGAGAGAAATGATTTGAAGATGGGATAGAAAAGACAAAGACAGACAAAGAGAGACAAAATTAGATAGAGAAAAAAAGAATGAGGCAGAAGTGAGAGTGAGAGTGAATGATACAGTGGGTCAGAGAGAGAGAGAGAGAGAGAATGAGTGAAGGAGCAAATGTAGAAGGTTGTAAGAGAGAGTGTGAGAGAGAGTGATAGTGTGTGTCCTCTTCGCACCCTGAGACTACACGCTGAGTCACTGTAGCATCAGATAAACACACCAAACAGAGCCACACCCCAGGCCACATGCAAGACGCGACCACCAATCTTAAAAACAGAAATGAAAAAATGCTATTCCTGTTTTCCCATTCCTATTTGATTAATGGCATACTATCTCTTCTTTATATGACAGTATTCATTATTGAGATTTATGTGATCCATATTGGAGCTCTGCGTCTACATTTTGCCCATTAGCTGACATAACAAAATTGGCTCTTAGGGTTCTGCTCAGACCGTCCAATAGCTTTGCATTAGCTGCAGTTTCCGAAGATACAGTGCAGATTTATGTGACTCGGAGGAAGCATGTGCAGTTCTCCACCCTCCCAGTGTTGGTTGTTTTATGTGACTCGGGGAGTCTTAGCTAGTGAGTGGAACTGGACACAACTAAACTAGAAAATAAAATAAAAAATTGGGAAAATTGGGAAAAATTTAAAAAAGGGAATTGTAAGAGGTGCAATGATAAAATGAAACTGGACATTGCTCTACTGTTATTATGGATATTTTTCTACTGTCATACCTGCAGCTGCTGAAAACACTTGTAACTGTCTTGGTGTAGCATGTTCTACTCAAATAGTAATGACACAATTCAGTTTGAAAGAACCCTGTTTCTCTGTTCTGTTTTGTAGTTACAGTGTGCTCTTTTGCGACCTGGCTCATAAATCTGTCCTATAAAACAAAAGTCCTGCTCTTCTTTCTGTACTGCACGTTCACTAACCACTGTTGTCTTCTACATTAACAATTTACTAACAATAGATGCTGCCACTTGCTGAAGTAGAAACAGAATTTTCATTTTCTTCTTTTTTCAGCGGCTTGATGAATGATTTGTTGTAAGATTTCTGGTCATAGTGTGATTTTGTTTGTGTGTATGTGTGTTGTCAGGGTGGTGAACATTGTTATTACCGGGGCCAAGTGAGAGGGATCGAGGCCTCTCGCGTTGCCCTGTCAACCTGCAATGGCTTGCAGTAAGTATAAAAACACAACCCTTCTTTTACTGAAGCCGGCAGTAAAAGAATCCGCTACTCAAATCTATGTTGATTTTTTCGACTTTTTTCCTTCTCTTCTTTTCTTCTGGCTGCCAGTGGTATGTTTGATGATGGAATTCATGTGTACCTGATTGAGCCTTTGAAACAGACTCACTCTATTGTAAGTGCTCTGCATTTCTTAAGTCACACTTTCAAAGAACGGCAGAGGAGCAAGGGCACAACCTAACAAGAGTAAAAATATAGCATATTTTTGATGTAGTAATACAGAGTCAAATAGAACAAGATTTTTGTCACTTTTGCGTACTCCTATAGCAACGCAGTCTGCACATTTTCACAGCAGTTTAAACTATAAAGGTCCATTTCCATTTCCAGGACCTTCTAAGTGTGAGGCACAAGCACCAACCACTGTACCACCGTGCTGCCCTAATTACAGTATATTATTTGTCATTTAATAACTTTTTTAAACAATTAGTAAAACTCCTCAAAGCTTTTAGTGTCTAACTGTTCACAAACAGTAAGTTCTCAAAACAAATATGTTATATGTAGCAAATATGTGGTCTGCTTGTTTAAAAAATTTAAAATATATATATGTTTAGCAAAATTCAAAATGAGTTAGGTTGTGCCCTGCAGTCTTTTAGTGGAACAGCACTGATGTTTCTGTTCATGCATTTAAGTGTAATACTTGTGCAGGATCTTTAGTATTTAACAAAACAAATGTGGAGGTCTTCATAGCAAGCATTTGCATTATTTCTTTCCTTTCTGGTGTGTGTACTTTAGGAGGGAGCTGCTAGACCCCATACCCTGCGCAGGACACCCAGCTTACTGCTATCTGATGATGAAGAGATCAGAGGTATACTCTTACCACCTTTCTTTCAATAGAAACACAACCATTCTTTTCCTTTGCATGATCAAGTGACACAACATCTAAATCTTAACCCATGTAGGCTACTTGCAGGATTCAGTAGTTTAATCATACTAAACACAGCAAGATGCCTCATGCAGTTTTTACAGAGCTCCAGTTGCATAACTCTTTTCATACACATTTGCAGTGCTGAAAACTCACTTTGTGATGTGGACTCACTTTGTCATCTACCAACCCAGATAGGGCCACAGGCTAAGTGGAAAGAGCGATTACGTTCCAGAAGTTTAGACAAAAAAGTAATTCCCCAAAAACTTTCCAGTCAGTGTGTCCTTAGGCACGTACCCTTTGAGAATGTTTATAAGAAATCTGAACCAACACTGGAGAAATGGCATTAAAACAAGCATAATAAGTGTTCCTAATCAGAGCAATATGGGACCAGTCTTGATTTTCAGGCTGGTTGTGTGGAATAGATTTCATAATATGATGGGGTTTTTTTTTCTCAGTTTCTTTGACAATGAGTTAACCTAGTTAATTATTTCCCTAGTCATTCATCACACACTATTCAAGCAGCTTATCCTAACCAGAGTGGCTGGGAGGAAGTTAGAGCTCCTGGCAGAAACACATGCAGATGCAGGGAGAATGTGCAAACTCCAAACAAAAAGGACTATGAGCTGCCCAGCCAGGAACAAAACCCAGGATCTCCTAATTTAGCCCAGTGGATATCCCTGGTATACCCCTTAGTAAAAATGGCCGCTCTATGTTTGAACTGAATGCAAATTTGCTTTGCTGATCCTAACTGAACTTATCTCATACCAGTTGCTCCACAATTCTGCTTAATTGATCAGACTGAGCTACCCACTGAAGTGTACACTTCCCAGCTGAAATCACATTTAATATGTAATGGTGCATGTTATCTCCTTGCCGGTCTATCTAATCTGTTGTTTGGGTCTGTTTGGACTCACACAGTTAGAGAATAAACAAGCAAAAGCATACTACACTGGGTTTATATACAAACATTTCTTCTGAACCAAGGTCATAAAAGCAAGCCAGTGAGATGTTTTCATGTTGTTTTCAGGGACTCTGATCCCTCAGCAAAATGCTACAGTTAAAAAGTAAGACTGATACAAAGGTAGGAACGTTTGTTCTTGGTGAGTTACAATTTATGCTTGTTTGTCTGTGTGCATGTGTGTAGGAGATGAGGTGGAGCAGCTGCTTTCCAAACTGGATGACATATCTTGGCTGCGGCGCAGGAAAAAGCGTGCTGTAAGCATGTGAGGGGGCCTCCTCCCCTGTTAACCAGATGTGGCACATCTCAGCCAGTGGCCAAACAATAGTCACAAACAGTGACATTGCACTCCTACAAGGGCTGCACAATAATATTGTTTTTATATTGCAAAAAGCCTCAGTATGCAAATAATCCCTTGAACACCCCATCTTGTGTGTTGTGAGCATCACAATAGTTATCTTTTCTGATGTCTGATAAGTTGGAATGGAGTCCTAACTGGATGTCTGATAAGTGGTTTAAACACAGTTCATTGGTTTAAACTACATCATTTTAACCAGGACTAATTAAGCTTCCTTTGTAATGAAACATGCCGTTGATTAATGTTTTTTTAAGTACTGATGATGTCCACAATATGCTAATTTATTATGATACACATCATGAAGTTGCCTGGCTATAATCTAGAGCATCCCAGATGTTCCAGAAAAGTGTTTTTTTGTGTTTTAATTAAGCAATGTGTCAGCGTGATTCAACAAATGTAAATCATTTTCATATTAAGTTAATGTCAAGTAATTTTTAATATCACCAAAATACTACTTTTTCTTCTCTGATTCCATTATGATATCAATACCAGTCTGGTGTAATTAAAGGATGAGCATTTAAACGTAGGCTATAATGCTGTAACTACCTACACACTTTACTGCTAGAAGGGAAGAAATATCCAGCTAAAAACATCTCATAAGGTGAGTGTATGCTACTTCAGGCTTGATTTTATACAGGATTATACTGGATTCATACTTTTTTCCCTCTGATATCTGATTTAGCATTTTTGTCCTGATATCAGTCTGAAACCTTATACCCAGGGATTCTGAATAGCCAGCTCTAATAATCACCATAAGGCATTTTGTCCATATTATGTGCAGCCCTACCCTCCACACTCCATTTCTGCTTTTACCATTTAAACAGAAGTGGTTCTATATAGTTCCAAAAAGATTCTTTGACTTATAATAATAGTGGAATCTTTGGATCTATATAGAACCATTTAAAACATTAAACAACATTTTTAAACATGCAAAGAACTATTTATGCTTTCTAATGGTTCTTAGAGTGTCCATGGTTCTATACAGAAAGAAAACCTGGAAGAACCATTTTTGGGGTGAAGAGTTCTCCAGGAAATGCAGTGGTTAACTGTAGAACCATGAGACCTGTATCTGGTGAATCTGTAAATCTTTGCCTGGTTAACTGGTTCTTCACCATAACGATTGGATAAGCTTTTTAAAGAACCTTTTAAAGAGCACCATAACAACAAAAAACTTTTTTGGTACTCTATAGAAGCCTTTTTGTCTCTAGTGCTGTGGACGCACTCTTAATATCAGCGGGTGCGCCATGTAATCAGCGGTGCTTTGACCCCCACTGACTGGAAGAGGTCTTTTTGTCCTAAAGCACAGACTGTTTATTTAGGAGCATGTTGTTATCTCATGCCAGGCACTATACGCACTGGCCTTAAGAAGAATTCATGTTGGCACAAACATTCATTTCACAACAACTGGGCTGGTTTAAGGTTGGAAATGTGGTTTGCTTACAGTGGTTGCTTACATAATTACTGTTTCTTTTCCAGATGCCCAGAAGTGTGTTTGAAGAGATGAAATACATCGAGCTCATGATTGTCAGTGACCACAACATGGTGCGTGTGTGTTTGTTAGTGTGTCTGATTGGTGTTTATCTTTGTGGGGTAACTATTATTGTGTGTTTATGCTTATTGAATAGTGAAGTCACGCTAGCCGTGTGCGTAAGTGGGAAATGTCACAGATTCCACTGGGCCAGAAATGTGAGTCAGTATTGAGAAACCTCAGTCATAAATCTGGGTTTCCTTCAATAAGAGAAAAGCTTCTAGGATACCATTTCGATGGACACAAATATGTGATTCATGTTACTGGTGTGCACAGAGAAAGCGTTGGCCACAGGAGGGAGCTCTTACTTTGTCAGAAACCTCTCATTTAGTGTCTTTTAAGGCAGAAGGGATGAGGATTCTTATCTTTTCTTCCAATTTAGACAAGGCAGGGTAAATCGCCTACAACCATACTGTAGTAAACATACTGTCTCTGCAGTGGTTCAACATTTTAAGTAAACGTCGTTCCGCAAAGTGTAGCAGTACCAGATAAAACTACTGAACTACTGAGTTACCTGTAGAACTCTAGTGGAATATCGTAGTATAGCCAGCATCTGTCATCACAGGAACTGAAGTGTGTCTCTTTTTAATGTGATCTAAGTGTTAAATGAACTGATAATGCTTAAATGTCAAAGATGTGACAAATCACAAAGCAGTACAGACACTGCCAAAAACAGTACATAATAAAATGAGGCAAGAAAAAGGATTCACTCACTAATATTAACGACTAAATCTGAGTAAAAACACGAAGTGCGTTCCTTTTCTCACAAATATGAGAAAAGTGACAGAATTGTCTTTCAAAAAATGTCTTTAGAATTCATGTTCATTCATCATTAAATGACTGGTTACTAACCACTTTGTTTACATGTTCATGCACATTCAAGTGGTTGATTTTCCTTTTTCCCACCTGATATTTGTGGTTCAGTTTAAGAGGCAGAAAACGAAGCAGCAGACTCGGAACTTTGCCAAATCTGTGGTCAACCTGGTGGATGCTGTGAGTTACCTTTACTCTTCCTAAACACAATTACAATCATATTAAGTCAGGTTTTTGTTTGTTTTTACACTTGGGCCTTGGACACTGGTTACACATTATGATGCTTATTATGTTTTACACATTATGTAACCTCTGAACAGAAATGCTGTTTTTTTCTCCATTCGAGTTTGAGACTGAGTGAAGGTCTGTGAAGCAAAACATGATTTGTTCCATTTTGTGTAGTGAATAATTTTGTGTATCTTGCCATATGTACTAGATCTGTTTTGTATTTCAGATCTTTTTCTTTTAGCTTGCTCAAGTAGAGCATACTGCAAATGTACTTTATTCATTTTTACATTGTGTATCTAGAAGGACATGACCGAAATGAAGAATTGGTGGCCAATACCAATCCTGATTATAAGGGGCTAAATATTCTGATAAGCAATAATATTGGCTTTTTATATACTTTTATATTTAGCATTTCATCACTGGTCTTTTATCATCAATTTATCTCCAAAACGACAGCTTTACAGGACATTTGAGCTATATAAATAAAAGTTAATAAAAGTTAATGTAGAGGATTAATGTAGAGAACGTGTGCTTATTTTCACGTATAAAATATGTAAAATATGTAATAAAATAAAATATGTATTTACACACAACCATATTAGAGGTCATTTTACTGAAGCAGATCAATATGTAGCTTATGTTATCAGGCAACCGACACACTGGTTGGGCCCCACTGTCTGTGTGTGCCTATATCTTTCTGTCTGTCTGTCTTATTTATATAGCTTACCTAACAGTTGTGTTCTCCTCTGCCCCTTTACTCTGCCCAGTGTGTTGTGCTTAGAGCAGTTGGACCGACTCAGGCCTTCTCCAGCTCACACCTAGTGTTCTTCACCCATCACTGTATTGTCCTCTCTCACTCTCTTCACCTCTCCTACTCCATTTACCTCTTCTGGGCTATCTTTCTTGTCATCCCTCTCTTTCTTGCTTTCACGCTCCCTCTCTATCCTCCCCTTCCATTTTCTATTCGTCCTCACCCTGTTTTCCCTTTCTGCCTGTCTTCCTCTCTCTCTCTCTCTGATGGAAGATCTTTAAAGAACAGTTGAACACACGTGTGGTCCTGGTCGCTATGGAGATCTGGACGGATAAGGACCACATTCCAGTCAGTGTGATGCCACTGGATATGCTGCGAGATTTTTCCAAGTATCGTCAACAGCACATAAAACAGCATGCAGACGCAGTTCATCTGTTCTCGTAAGTGCGCCTCTTCCCCACTCTTCTGTTTGACTACATTGAACGGCCTCTTTAGTATCAACTGTCTGTGTATACACACGTTGTCATGAACTAAGGGGATTCTCCTTCTCCACTTCTGCAGTAACGTGACCTTTCACTACCGTCTGAGCAGCGCTGCGTTCTTCGGAGGAATATGTTCAGTTAGCCGTGGTGTTGGAGTGAACGAGGTTAGAAAATTGAACAGGCCTCTTGCTTCACATTTAAAGTTATTATTCTTGTTCTTGTATGTGGTATTATTACACTGTATGTCAAGAAAGAATTGCTTGAGCGTTGTTTTTGTCCACGTGACCAGTGCAAACCAAAAACAAATGCAACCACAGGAGCAACTTTAAAGTGATTATCAGTATCTGTAGGTCCTCATCTAGACCTGATGAACCCCTTCTCATCCAACATTTCTTCCAGTCAATAGTATTAACAGAGAATTTGTCCCCCAGTAACAGCCTCTAATCTTCTATGACATGGTGACACCTCTACTTTTTGATGCCCAGTGTTTATACCCACAGATGCTTGATACATGGTATGGTGACCATAGACCTCTGTTCTATTGGCAGTGCTTTTTTTATGGACATTATACAAGCCGTATCAGCACCTGAAAAGTCAGCAAAGGGTGCATTTTAAAGTCGCTAAATTGGTTCATTGGAAGGTGTGTCTGAATACTATTGGAAATATTATACTTTCAAATTGATTTGAAAAAACTAAAGGAACTGCATCCTATGTATTTTATCACTGCTCCCCACAGACCATCCACAAAGGATGGATCTTTCTTCTCCACATATTTCCCAAGATAGCCCTACACTGACCATGTAAATACCTAATGTTCTTCATTCTCAAACCGCTGCTTCAATTAATGAGTGGCATTTTGCATGGTCATGTTGCGATAACCTGTTATTGTAAATGAACAGAATTCTTTCTAAACAACAGTGTAGGACATATGCAATTCTTTTCGACTGCCAGTGTATATTACAGTAACATAATTATTAATAGCTAACAAGACAGCACAGCATGCTTTATAATAAATGCCTGTATCACTGGCTGCGTGACTATGGTTTGCGAATGGCTGTAGTTCTGACACAAGTGTGGTAATGTGAATTGGAAATGGTTTCTGTGCAGTACGGGTCTACGTGGACAATTGCTGCATCGCTATCACAAAGCCTGGCACAGAACCTAGGCATTCGGTGGGACCCAGCAGCCAGCAAGAGCAGTATGTACGCACATGCATATATAGGCTTTTAACATAAAGGAATACACCAGCACTTTTCGACTCAGTCTGTATCTGCTATGTATGTAGCACACTCTTATTACCACACACTTATAACAACCACATAATAAAAGCCAGTAGGGAGGTGATTCATCATACTTCTATTATGAATGTGTTTTGAGGCAACAGTGTTGTTGTACGTCCAGGGACACATGTTGAAATAATTGTCCTTGGTAATCAATGGTTCCATTCATATGGCGCAGATAGAGATCAGAGTGAAAAACACTAGAGCATTCCTTTAACGGTTACTAGATCTTGCTTTGTCCCTGTTCTTTATCTGGTCGTATTTAGCATTAATGTTTTGTCACCGTGTATTTTCTGCCTCAGAGGAGTGTGGATGTATGGACTCTTGGGTGGGCTGCATCATGGAGGACACTGGGTGAGCTATTCAATTCTACCACAGCGCACACATACACACACACACACACACACACACACACACACACACACACACCTGCACAGCCACGATTATAATGACAGGGTGCATTGTCAGAGAGGGTTCATAAAGTCCATAGCTGTTATTATTATTATTTATTTAGATATGGCATAGTTAGCATGAGTGCCACAACATGTTTGTCCCTTTCTGATACTGCGTTCTTTGTGTGCTTTCCTCAGTCCTTAATGGCCTGTGTGTGTCCTCTGATGACAGGGTGTGATCATTTAGCCAGCTAGTTCTGAGACCATTAACCTGTTTAGCATCAGAAAGTAGCTATCATGACGTTATAAATACGACTGCATGGCTTTAACAGCACCTGTAATGCTGTGGCACACCGAATAATACATAATACCTTTCAGCGTACAATACCTGTAGGCCTATTGATTTGACACCATTCTGGCTTTTATTTGCTCTCTTTCTCGCTCTTTCTCTTTCTCTCTTTCTCTCGCTCTCTCTGTCTCTCTGTCTGTCTCTCTCTCTCCCTCTCTTTCTCTCTCTCTCTCTCTCTCTCTCTCTGTCTCTCTGGCTCTCTCTTTTTCTCTCTCCTCTGCTGTAGAGTGCAACACCCTCGAAAGTTCTCAAAGTGCAGTATTTCAGACTATAAAGAGTTCCTGTACAAGGGAGGAGGATCCTGCCTTTTCAACAGACCCACCAAGGTGAGGTATTGTTAGTGATCAGATTTATACGTATCTTCAGTTCAGTTCAACTATGAGTGTGCAAATGAAAAAATCTTTACCCCATAACCATTGTTAGTCATGTTAGTCATGTTCATAAGAACAGTTTTTCACTCATTCATTGAACAATGTGATAACATTAAATGTCCTAACTGGTAAAAGGAAGATAAACCTCTAAAATGATTGGCTTAGTATACAGGATAATTAAAATTAGGAGGTTAATTGGATTACAATCAAGTGAGAGTGTTGGTGACCCTGTGGTTGAACCTCAAAAGGCTAGAAGCATTTACAAAACTACAACTCTTGGCAAAAACTATGGAATCACCACACAATTGTTTTTGGTAACAATAGACAAATTGCTCACATGACCATTTTCTAAATAGCTGAACATTGCGATTTTGTGAAACATACCTCAAACAACTATCCATCCATCCATTATCTGAACGGCTTATCTATAACCAAGGTCATGAAGGGTGATGGAGTTTCCTAGGCAAAACATGGAGAAACACCATAGACAGGCCATCAATCCATCACAGGACAAACACGCAGACAAACACACACACAAACACACACATGCACACACAAACATGCAAACTCCACACAAAAGGACTTGCCAGAAGAGTTGGCCTTACCCTCCCAGGGTGAACCGGGTGAAGGCATGGCCACATTCCTCAAACAAATGAACTCAAATGATCAAAATTTGTTTGTAGAGGAAAGAAATATGGAATCATCTTGTAATTTGTGTTACTAAAACAAATACCAGCACACCAGCATTTAAAGTTGTATCACTTTGTTCAAAAATGAATTAAAAACTATAAACATGTGTTATTTATTTGTGCTGTTTCTTTTTATCTACTGATTCATTTTTTTATCTTAGATGAATAGCTGATAGCACTGTAGATCAGATTTATGTTTAATGTAACAGGGAAATGTCATAGGTGATTGACTTAAAGCCATAAAGAAAGACTGGTGGTGAACCTAAACATACACTGACTTCTCAGAGAGACCAAAACCAACTTAGTAACACAATACTGGGGCAAGGTGAATGTTGGGACTATTCAGTCACAGGTGGAGAGAACTATAGAGTGGCAGTTCTCTGCCTCCCTCTGTTGGTGGGCCTTGGCTCTGCCAGTTGTACCCTTATGCTGGAATTCAGATCATTCAAAAGGTTTGCAAGCATTCTAAGTCAATTCTTGAATTTTTTATAATTTTTTTTGTTATAACCTTCAACCCAGCATAAACGTGTTGTGGCATTTTCACCACCAAAATTGTGAAGTACTTAGGACAATTGCCAATCTAGTTTACAATTATCTTATGGGAAGAACTACAGCATCCCAAGCAAGACCACAGAACATTATGAAACAATGTGCAAAACACCATCATAATCAGAAATGGGCCTCCAAGGCATATGGCCTTAGACTTCACTGGACCTAAAGCATCAGAGCTGAATAAGTTAGAGGGTTTTCCTATTACCAACTCAATGAACAACAACTCTCTTCAGTCTTTTACCACTAAATGCAATATATTCAGTTTTAAGGAACACAGATTTATGGTGTGTTTCTCCTGTGCAGCTTTTTGAACCAACTGAGTGTGGCAATGGCTATGTGGAGGTTGGAGAAGAGTGTGACTGTGGCGTGAGAGCCGTGAGTTAACGCACCGTCCTGCAGCAATGTCTATTCATTCCTATTATCTTACTGTACCATGTCTCTGTCTTACATTCATTGCAGTGCTTTACGTTCATTACCTGAATTATTTCACTGGAACGCTGTCATGATGGCAATCTGGTGCTCGCTGCTTTTTTTTGTGTATTTCCATTATAGGAATGCTACAAGGAATGCTGCAAGAAATGTTCTTTGTCTAATGGTGCGCACTGCAGTGATGGGCCGTGCTGCAATAACACCTGTTTGGTGAGTGCTTATCTCTGACACATTCAGTGCATTGTCTCTAACAACTGACTCTTATTTTCAGACCTTTTGGAAACAATATTCTCTCAGTTTGATGACTATGAGGCAGTGAAGATAAACTCTTTCTCTTTCTTTCTCTCTCTCTCTCTCTCTCTCTATCCATTAATTCTTACCCCTTCCTCTTATTGCACAGTTTTATCCACGAGGCTTCACCTGCCGCTTTGCAGTGAATTACTGTGATATTTCAGAGACCTGCTCAGGAGACTCTGGACAGGTCAGTGACAGCATGACTGGATATAGGCATGCACCACTAACTCTGATAAGCACACAGCAAGCACAGATTTCATAATGACCACACATCTTTCAGGCACAAGTATAATTTTGTACACAGGTCTTTGTTAAATGGTCATGGACTGAACGTACAAAAAATGTTTTCAGTAGCTGACGTGTCTTTCTTTTTTCAGTGCCCACCAAACCTCCACAAACAGGATGGGTACTTCTGCCATCTCAACCAGGTAGGAAAGGCAATAATGTGAAAAGTGTCCTTTTATATTTAGGTTTTCTACAAATAACCATATCCAGGTATGCTTATTATGATTATTTCTTGAAGCATGCTCACACATCCAGGTGAGGAAATCCCAGAAAGATGAATCAATACAACTGGACACCAGAGTATTAGTGGGAGAAACGTTTCATCTGAGTGACTTCTTCGGTCTTAGCTGACTGCCTGCATTCCCAACCTTAAATACAGCACAGGTGCATAACAACCAAAACTAGCTCATTTGCATAACATTCAACCTGACGATTGGTTTCATATGCCAATGGTGATTAATTACAGTGGCCATGTGTACCATTCAGAGAATCACAGCATTGTAAGATCGCGAGAGCTGTCATATGGAGGACACCATCTAGTCACTGGTTCAGGTATGTGGACGACACCTGGGTTGAAATAAAATCTCAGGACATTTCACTGATCACATCAACACATATCAAGTTCATCAGAGAGGATGTGAAACATGACAGACTGTGAAACTGCAGTTTGTAATAGGGACTTTTAAAAGGATAATCAGTATTTAAGCTCCGACTCTTGTCATCTTTTAGAGCACAAACTAGGATGGGTCAGGATGCTATACCACTTATCTGAATCATCCCCACTGACACAGTGGCCATTGAAAGCGAGAAATCACACATCAAGCGGACCCTAAGTAAATATCATTATCCTAACTGGACATGTGTCATATCCAGGAAGAAGCCTATGTAGTAGTCCAGCTGATCCAAGAATGTACTGCCTAAGCATCCTCAATAGGGAGGAACTGGATTGAAAGGGGACTAAAAGAAAAGAAGTTCAACTCTTGCCATGCTGTGATTGCAGTTATTCCCCTGTCTTCTCTGAATAATACAATGAAAAGACATTTTGCATGTGAAACTGATCATCCGCTTTATTGTTTTGTCATGGTTTGGGTTTTGATCGTTATGCGACTCTACTGTTCATACGGTTGGGCTTACAGGCAGTCAACTGCGAATGTTTAAATGTTTCTCCAACTAAAACTTTGGTGCCCAGTTACAGTTTTTTTCCCGTTTTTGCAGGTATTATTATTGTCAGTGTCCTTTACAGATTATGACAAGAGATGATTATTTCGAGTTCTCTTTAAAATGTGATTTTGCTTCACAACCAGGGACGCTGTTATGCTGGAGAATGTAAAACCAGAGAAAGCCAGTGCAAGCACGTGTGGGGACCAAGTAAGTACAGCACTTCACATGTATTTAAATCATCATCTGTTAATTTATTTGGAAGAATGTTGGAGAGTGGGTTTCTGCATGTTACTGGAATGAGCCACAAGACAGATTTGTCCTGCATTTGTCCAGATAAAAATAAAACCATGCATAACCCTCTCTTTTTAACCCTCTCTTTTCTTCTGGCCAGAGTCTGGGAGCTCAGAGAAGTTCTGCTATGAGAAGCTGAATACTGAGGGATCTGAGAAAGGGAACTGTGGTGAAAACGGAGATAAAAATGGAGAAAAATGGATCCAGTGCAGCAAGCAGTGGGTTTGAAAACACAGGCCTGCTCCTTGCATTACTTCTTAAAGACACATACAATTGTAATCTGCAACTACTTACACCAGACACAGTCAGTCATCAAGCACAAGATGGTAAAACACTATGCATAGCTTAAACCATTCCAGAATACATTACTGGAAAAAGATAAATTCAGAAGTCTTTACAAAGAATTAATTTAGTATTCAACACAGCGCTTTTAATGTGATACTCTTGAAAGGCAGATATTATTAAATATGAGAATCAAGTAATTATGAAGATTGTGTAGCCTTATATACACAATTTATAGCAGCAACATTTTATTTCACTTTAACTGCATATATGCACATTTGCTGGAGTGGGTGTGTGCATATAGGCAAACTTGGGAGTCGTCAAGGATGGCACTTTAGGAAAGGACCAGAAGGAATCCATATTTAGCTGTAATTCTATGATCTGTGTATTACATGTAAATGTGTATTGTTACTGTTGGAACAAACCATGTGTCTCTAATTTTACAGTTTTAATTCTTTTATATAATGTGAAAATGCCAGCTGCTGTTTACACAGTCAATTTTATCTGTCAGTTCATGTATGGACCAATAGGAATAATAGTGATTTAGTACAAAATGCATGTTAAAATGCATCAACATACTTTGAACATTAAGAATATTTTTTCTCCTCTTATGTCATTCTTTGTTCTGTATTTTCAGAACTGTGTACATTAACAATGTTCCGTGTTTGTGCAGTGGTCTATACTTGTAATTTGTGCCCCTGTGTTTGCAGTGATGTGTTTTGTGGACTTCTGCTGTGCACTAATGTTGGGCAAATGCCACGTATTGGATTAATAAAGGGAGAGATCACACCCACAACTTTCAACCACCAGGGTCAGCTGATTGAATGCAGGTGAGAGGAAAACAGACAAGACCACAGAAAATCAGTCTGTGCTTCAGTCAAGCTCATCACCCCCCCACCCCACCCCAATGGCTGTGAACTTTCCATTAGTGCGGTATCACAAATGAACACATAAAAGTAAGCAGCTCCTCAGAGCTTATTTTCAACTCTGTTTACCTTTAAATCCAGTGGTGGTCATGTGTTGTTGGATGACGACACTGATCTGGGTTATGTGGAGGATGGAACTCCATGTGGGCCGTCCATGATGTGCCTTGACCGCAAGTGTCTACCCATCCAATCCCTCAACATGAGTGCCTGCCCTACCGGCCCCAATGGTCACATCTGCTCAAACCATGGGGTGAGAATTCACACTACTCACTTCTCTTCCTTGGAAATGAGATGAAAGGCTAGACATGAAACTGGTTTAGCCATTTGTGGTAGCTGTGTGTGGACAACATGCTTATAACTCTAAACATTATTTTAAACCAGATATTCTTCATTTAGCTTTTGTTTTAATTAAATCTGTCCTTCACTGGTTGACAGGTTTGCAATAATGAAGCAACATGCACATGTGATACGACATGGGCGGGGACAGACTGCAGCATGGCTGATCCTCCCAAAGAGCCTGCCCCCAGCGAAGAGGAAGGGCCAAAAGGTCATTTCCTCACACTCCCCACTTACTCATCTCCACATGCACACATTCAGAATTACTATGTTTGTGAAGACTTCCGATGACTCATGTAGTACTGTAACTGAGTAATGCTCAGTTTTGGGAAATCTACACTGAAACAGTTTCTTTTTAAGCTACACTGAAGCTACTTTAAGGGGGGTACATTAACTATATAATAAAAAAAGGCGTTACATACATACACACATACACACACACATAGACAATATTTTATTAGACATGCATTCTTTACTAAATGGGGACAGTCAGACATGCAAGTGTACATGAAGCAGGTGAAGCGCTAATGGAAGAACAATAGCAGGGTTAGTAATGATGCTCCTTCTCTTTTATACACAGTGAGTATGGCCACTAACAGGCTGATAGGGGCTCTAGCAGGGACCATTTTGGCCCTGGGGGTACTGTTTGGAGGCACTGGGTGGGGACTCGAGTAAGCATCTCTCCCTCGACGTAACCCTGCCTCTGCTTGTGTGTGACTGTGTTTGTGCGCGTGTGGTGGCTTATTTGTGTAGTCTGTAACCATGGTGATGTGATTTGGTGTTTCAGCCTAAATGTATGTAGTATCTTGTGGTTGGTCATGAAATCCTCTTTCCGTCTCTCTTCTCCTGTTTTTGTTTTTTGACCTTTGGTATATTCTCCTGCTATTAGTTAAAATGTGTTTCTACTGTTAACGTGTGAGGGCTAATCCAGCTGGTTTTCTGGACACCCAACAGGTTTGTATGGTGTCATGATAATTTTGCTACACTCACTTTGATACAAGTTTACCTACCATAGGCACTGAGCTACAGGTCACAGTCTCAGTATTCAGATTCACATTACTATGTCAAAGGGTCAGTATGAAACAGTGATGGAAAACACGGCCGGGAGATTTCAATGGCTGTAGCAAGTGGCACTAAAACTGCAACTGAAGCCTCTTGATTGCAGATATATGGTGGACCAAGCATATGGTTTTCTGGACCAAGACTGAGGCTTCATTCAACCTTTCAGCTTTCAGGTTACTTTGGCCAGTACCTTTAATGGTAAAGGTTTTAAGCATTTTAGATGTGCAGATGGACTCTAATCATACACACGTCTCCAAGATTTGCCCATGTACTTTTAAAATCATGTCCTCACAAATGCTTTACTAAGTCATGCTATAGTAAAATATACTGCAGTCGTATATCTGAGGGTTTTATGAAATACCCCGTTAATTTGTATCTTTCAAAAAAGAAGATACTGTCCCAGGTAGTATCTTTTTCATGAATGTAATAATATTCATATCACAGTCTGTTTTTTTATATCAGACAGTGGTGTATGCAGATACACATTTCTGGTTAACTCTGCAACAAAGTGGGCAGGCCACTGTAGATGTAAGGTAAAGGTATTTGGCAGATGCCCTTATCCAGAGCAACTAACAGTCATTAGTTACACTCCCCCTGGAGCAACTGAGGGTTAAGTGTCTTGCTCAGGGACACAAGAGTAGAAAGTGGGGGTTCAAACCTGCAACTTTGCAGTCAGCGGGTTCACAGACAAGTGTTTTATCCAGTAGGCCACTACCACCCGTTTTCATTTTCAAACACGATGTTGTAACATCCTCCCATAGCCTGTTGCTGAGAGCAGTGCCGATGATGCAAAAGAATAGCAGGAGAACAACCAGAATACTGGATTCACACTAAAATAAAGCTTGCAACACAATGAAGAGTTCAAATTAAAAAAATGTGTATGAAGCAATTATATCTTACCTCTTATAATTTCTTTATATTTGGATAGATATTAAACATCGTCAGGAGTGGAATTCACTTTTAAATGTCCCTGCTGGTCTTGGTCTTATGACCACAACTGGAGCTTCAAATGCAAACATTCAGAATTCAAAGACCCATAAGAGTAGTTAAGCACTGATTGGAGGGTTGAGAAAATAAGGGGCAGCTTGGGATCAGTCGGTTGGATTACCTTGCACATTCAGGAATGATGCAGAGAACGTAATGATTCTGTTGTTGTAGGTCAGTGACATGTGCTTGATAGCAGGAGCATGTTCTTTTAGAGTAGGCCAGTACAGTCCAACTAACGTCTATGCCTTTAACATTGTTAACTTGTCTTCACTCAAGTTAGTAGCCTATTATATTTAGCCTCTATCTTCCCATGCCCTTCCACAGGTCCTAGTGCCACCAATTTGATCATAGGCTCCATCGCTGGAGCCATCCTGGTAGCAGCCATAGTGCTGGGGGGGACAGGCTGGGGGTTTAAGTAAGGACCGGCTGCATGTGTCTCTATTCCAGACTACAGCATCCCTACGGCTTATGCACTCCAGGAGCTGGGATTCTGCTACAGACAACCGTTTGAACTTGTAGACACAATGCAGTAATATAGAGATAGGAAGGACAGGAGATGTCCAGTAAGATTGTTGATGACTGTTGAAGACTGTTGAGCATTCTTACCTGTGGCAGAACCTCAAATTACCTGGAAGGGTATAGCTAAAAGCTTGACATGCATGTTAAATGCAAAACATCAGTTTTACTCCATTACATGCAATCTTCTCTAAGTAAACACTGGGAATAGGTAAGCATGGGCTAAAAAAATATATGTAAACATGTGGCTTCGGTCAAGCCAGGTGTTCATAGTCCCAGTTAAACATTTTTATGCTTTTCTATGTATAGCACACCTGATTTAACTCATTCATTAGTTAACAAGCTCTTCATGTGTTGAGTCAGGTGTGTTAGAGTAAAAAGCACAAAAATGTGAGCAATCCCAGAACTGGACTAAGCTATCCTGAATATTCCATGGCACCTGACATTTTAGCACTCACTGTCATGACAGTCTAGCTAGTCTTTACCATATGCTGCCACTAATTCCAATATTGAGTATTACATCCTCTGAGTACTCTAATATGTGACCTGTGCAAAACAAAAAATGGAATGTTTTATGGTAAAAAGAGTTAGTTTGCATGCAATATCATTTTGAGAGTGAAAAGTGGAATCGCAGAGGCCGGGCTGTGCTGAAGGTTGCCATAATAGGGGTTCCAGACTGTCATCACTGCCGTGACTCTCTCTCGCTCCAGTATGAATCATTGCTGAGAGAGCAGGAGGGGTGGCAGTCAGAGCCTTTGTACCATAGCTGCTCAATTCCACTTGACACTACTGGCCTCATTTCCTGCAGGGAGACTTCCTCAGGACCTCCACCTTCTCTATTGCACTTGGTACATTGCTGAGGCCCAAAACAGTGACCCCTCACATCACTTCTGCTCACTCTCTGCCTGTCTGCATGAAAGGGCAAATGAAATACATTATCATGCCTTCATCATGTCATCGTGTTATTGGGCTGGAAGTCACCATATTTCTCCTGCCCATACATCATGGTTCCTGGTTCTTGTTGTTTATGGTATGGTACCCGGCTTCCTCACTGCTTTTGTGTTTTTGCTTCTCTCCTTAAGCATCTTCTCCTTCCTAAATTTCTTCGACCAGCATGAAAATTCACTGTTCCTTCTTGTAAAGATGTTGATACATAAGGGACGGGCTTGTGGCCCACAGCACTGCACAGTTTAGCATTTTGCTCTATACTGCATAACTTGGTTTAAAAAGTACATCATTCAGGAACCAAATAAAGTAGACTATGTTAGGTCTGGGAGGCTAGGCTGTATGGTGCTGTGGGCTCCACTTTTTGAGTTGCTCCTACTGGAAGTGTTAAAAGAAACATTAGATGTAATTGATGAGAATCAAGAAGTCAGCAGTGTTTCTATTCTTATGTGCATGCCTAAGGACACAAATACACAGATGCTAATATGAGAATGTTATATCTAACCTGGTTGCTCTCTTCTTTTTCTCTACCATCTAAATGAAAAGAAACGTCAAAAAGCGACGGTACGATCCCAATGCCACCGCCATCTAGGGGAGAGCGAGGAATGCGACCCTCTGCTTCTTTAGTAATCTACAGCTGGACTGCAATTACTGCTGCTCTTTTCTGGCGTTAGTTACTTCAAAATAATATCATATACAGTAGAGGACAACTTAACGATTCACATGTTTGTTGTGCAGCTTTTCAGCTCTTCCTTATTTTTTACCCCAGCATTCACTGAAATGTCTTTATAGCCAGGCCCCATCTTTCATAACAACCAACCAAATAATCCACAGAGGCATGACCCACCGAAGACCACATAATCTTTGTGCACTGGCCAAAGGGCTGCATGGCTAGCCACGCTTACTGATAATTAAGGGAATATAACAATCATCTCTCTAAACAGAGATCGAAGTAGAATGTGCCCTTTTATGTGTCTATGAGTATGGGTATTTGGAATTTTGGAAAAGTAGACCGCTCTCATATTATTGTGATAGGGTTCATTTTTCTTGCAGCAACGCACCTACTCTAGGCCCTATTATAAACACACAATTCCCCAACTTCTATAATCCCTTTAGAGGCTGATTTGAAAGAGTTGTGCCCAGCTGCATACAACAGCCTTAATGATTTACACATATCACTTAGAGACATGGAAAGGCTGAACTCTACCTCTACACTAGTGGAGTCAGAGTTAAGGTGCTGCTCTATAAGAACATATCATTTTACACTAATGTTGACTAATTGTTTCAGTTTTATTTTTGTTTTTTATAGAGCATGTGGTATAGTGGGCATTGTCTGAAACACTCATTTCAAATGATGTTTTTGCCAATCATTCATCATACAAACATTATAAAGGTAAGTGTTATGTAGTCACATCAGACATATTGTGCTGTATATAAATATGCGCAATGAGGGCCATTGAGCAAAGTAAATCATAGGCTAAGTTACTATTTTCGATGCTGTTTACCATTGTTGAGTTTGATTCTAGTGGTGAATCAAAACCAAAGAATATAAGAGGAATGTGTGTAGTTGTTTGGATACTGTACGCAAAGCACTTTTGCCCCTCATTTCTGTATTATGTAAGACGCTGAAAAGAGAAGACTCTGAAAAAACGTATTTGTGATACATCCCTGGCAGTTTTACCTTTGCAGCATATTTTACATCCTGGGGGAATGTGTAATGACATAAACTCACACGTGTGTTCAACCTCATTCACAGCATCTCATTTAGCTCTCTCAGCTGAGCCTATAGGGCGTGACTGCTTTGCTGCATGCATTCACTATAGTGGACTTAATAATCTACAAGGAAGACCCCACACTCATAAGAAACTATACTGCAGAATGATACTGTACTAAGAGTGCATGTCAGCTACAGAACTAACTTTAATTTACTATGCAAAGAAACATTGCACAAACCCAAAGCGTTGTTTGGTGTGATAACACAGTATCATTATATACAAATCAAGGATGCCATTATGGCACTCTTTCTTTTTTTAAGATTTAGCCGAAATACTATAGGGATCACTGCGCTTCATACTAAAGAAAAATGCTTGACAGAGCTCATAAGAGTGCGGAACGAATGTATTTTACTTCTGTGGGAATGAATGTATTGTGTTGGGTTTTGAATAATCCTGTAACTACGTATCATATGTGCTGTTTCAGGTGAGGCTTTAAAATCTCACTTTTTAAAACTTGGTTCTTTTTTTCATTAATAAAACACTATTCCTATGTGAGCCAAGGGCATCCTCCTCGTCACCATGTTTACTCATAGTACATGTACAGGAAAGATTCATTCAAAATAAAATGATCAATAAACTCAAAGTATTTTTCCATTTTTGTCTGCATTTAATTTTTTTCCCGCTTACTTGAAGTATCCGGTGTTTCCCCTATGCATAACTGAGCTAGGTTAAATGTGCCAACAGGTGCCTGTCTAACAGAATGTGGCTACATGAAGCAATAAGCTACACATTCAGTCAGGCTTAATTAACTGATGATGATCAAGCTGCAGTGGAAGTACTTCCTTAAAAGCCCTTGATGCGTGTGGTGCATGTCTATAGCTGCGCACAATTTCACATGGCTGTGCTCTTATGACCAATAAGTAAATACTGGAGTAGACTATGTAACCCCCATATGTCGTCATCCCCCTTTAAGTTTCATAAAAACTACCGTGCGCTGATGGCTCAGTGGTCGACATGACTTGTGGTCTTGTGCCGTCAATTTTCCTGTCCATAATAACTGTAACCTTATGATTTGCCACTAAATGTAATGAATGAAATTTCCGCTGTTGCGTGCCATTCGGACATCTGTGACACAAAAAGGTTTGAACAGCCATCATAATACAGCTCCTAATGAACCTTTTACAGAGCGGAGTAAGCCGCTTCTGGGCTGGCGCGTGCAGCGCACTTAGCTATGGCCCTGTCCTTAGGCAGCAATTACCACCGTGATCACTGATTCATGTGGCATTTCACTAAAAGCATGAGCACGACACTAACGCACCAATGCAATGCACAAACCTGAGTGTCCTGCCATGCACACGGAATCCAGTGGTTTTCGCCAAACCCCCTGTGTAGACCAGGCTCCCTAGTGTGGACGTCTCTTTAGAATTTAATAAGGGATTTTGAAACAAAGTGCAGCACTCCTAAACTTCAGGAGACTCAAAACCTACAGCCTATTATTTTGATTCACGACAGGAGAGCACTGTGGTATAAGAATAGTTGTGAACTCTGAGGACTTTGTCTTGGATTGTGTAATCATTGTTATAAAACATAATCTACAAAGAGTGCAAGGTGTCCATCTGGAAGTATTGCCCACCAGCCTATACATTTACTGACAAGGGAACCGACCCAGATACCACCATTCTGTGCAGGACACACCATGCACTCATGTGCACTTCTCTCAGTGGTGTGTTTATGCTTACAGAGGAAACAATAAAACTACAGTAGGTCCAGAGGATGAGATAACTAGCCCATGGTCCAGGTGCAGACATCATAAACACTGTGATGTGATACAATAATATACAGAAAAAAATTCAGTTTTTCATTTGGTCTATAAAGCTATTTAGCTAGCTACTTATGGCACTTCAGTTATTGTAGCTAGGTAAAAAAGGATCATTCACAGCATTACTGGGGCAGGATAGCAGGGGCAGGATAGCAGGGTAACAGATCAAACCTTATGTCCAAACTTTCACTTAAGTCACTGGAAAATGCAACATAGAAAAAAAATATCTGAATGTCTTTTGCAAGCTTTAAATGTATAAGCTTAATTTGCACTACTGTTAGACTGGCCTTAACATAACATTGCAAATCCCAGTATCATTACTACAGCAGTGAGAATTGTATATATAAAAAAGCACTTCTTATGAAGCGAGTTAAAATGTTTCTGCATTAAACATTGCAATGTAATGGCATGCATGGCTGGCATCAATGTCTTAGTTACTAAATCTTTATGTATAAAATGTAATGCTTACAGATTTCAGAATAAAAATCGAGCTTGCCACATTTAGCTCTTTCTTCATTTCCATGGGAATATTTATCCCTGAGTTTATATTTGCAGCATTAGATGCTTCAACAGATTGCACATCAAGGTACTGTTGCCTGCCTGATTACATCAGGTAAGCTGTTACCTGTCCTCATTCTCCACTGCTAATATTCACCATAAATGTAGCAATCAGCTGTTGAAGGTACCAATGTAATTGGCATTTTAGCACCATGTTATTCCCAACACTAGCTAGCGCATGCCCATCAAATTTTTTGACTGTATTTGCCCCCCAATGTAAAAAAAACAACAAAAGTTCATTCAACTTGGAATATAATAAATATTCTTTCCCTAGTTAATGTGAGCTGATGTTGATTATCCTAACATTTTATGTTGGACTCCACATCTAACTGGACAAATAACACACCGATCTGTCCAGTTAGAAATAAACCTGTGTACAACTGACATGTAGTGTGCTATGGTCATTTGAAGTTTTTTTTTATGTAAATGTACATAATTGTACATATTTATGAATGAGGTGAAAGTTTAGATGTAAATCAGACTTTACAGAGGCAAGAGAAAGTACATTTTATGAGCTCAGTTTGTTAAAAAACATACAAATACTAAGGAAAAAGGTACATATATATATGCCTTTAAGCCAGTGGTTCCATGTCAGAGGCACATTCTACAGTTTCTCATGCTCCCAATATACTTGATGCAACTTATTATCAAGTCTTAACTTTCAGAGTTCAGCTTAGTGGATGTGTTAGAGCAGGGAAAACACCAGGACCAGGGCTGAGAACCAGTGCTGTAATAGAAGAGTAATAGAATAATTAACATAATTATCATCCACTGATCCTTTGTGAAAATGCAAAAAGCTGTTCTGTAATGCAGATATATAACATAGCTATGCAACCAGAGCATGATTTCAGGGACAGCGCAAAGATAGAAACTGATTTTCTAGCGTATGTTATTTCTCTTACTTATTCGATTGCATTTTCATAATCACACAAGCCATTAGATACCTTTAAGTGTATGTATACTTTGTTCAGTTGTTCATATACTTTGTTATATGATGTAAAGTAACATACAGTGCACATGTGGTTAAGATATTGATTTTAGTTTATTTTCATGAGGCCAACCATATTGCAGGTGACTGTAGCCGTACATGTAATGTCTAGGTGACTAGCTGTATAAATTTATGGATACCTTTGTTGTAAATGGCTTGGAGAGGTCATGGCACATCTTTAGTGCTATTCTAGTAGGTCAAAGGGGGACCACTTCGGGGGGAGGGTTTGATTGGGACTTTGGCAGCATGGTGCAACTTTCACAATGACAATGACAAATTTGGTGCTAATAAAATTGTGAACTGCTCAATTTAAATTCACATAAAGTAATATAGTCACTCAAACTAATAATTTTAGCAAGGGTACCACTCACATAACCAGGAGTGAGACAGCCCAAGCTCTTTATGCAAGCAAACCAAGGTCTTGACCTGTGTCACTGGGTAAAGAAGAAGAGGTCAAGGATATGCGTTTTATCTTCTGCATCAATTAGTCACTATGATGTGGTTGGTGGAAGATCTCAAACTGTATGCTGACACACAAGGAATATTCTCTATTCTTTGCATCGCCTCTGTCAGTGAGTAGGGATAAAATATGAAACAGATGAAAATTCACACATCAGTTTCTTAAAAATCTCATTTTCATTGTCATTTAGAAAGAACATTATGTTGCACAGCATTCCTGCAGTTGTACCATTTCAGTGTATCCGTCAACCGATTTCATAATCAAAATGCCTTTGTTTACTAAATGAGCAGCACATAGACTGTACGAAAATGAACCCTTGTGTCAGTGTGACTTTTACATCAGCATGAGCCCCACAGTAACATTTCTGTTAAGTGCTGTGTGGGGCCTAATACCTTGACCAGCCCCCTTGATGTGACTGACGTTGCAGGGGAGAGATTTAACAAACAAATCCTGCTGGAGCAGTCCTTCGTGTCAACTCCAAGGTAAGAGCATATCTTTCTTTTGCGTGTTTTGAATTTGGGTGATGTAAAATGTGCAAATATTCACACACATTAAGAAACTTCTTTTTAGGAAAATCCCAAATGATCTCGTCAAAACATTATTCAAAAGTTGTTTTTTTGTTTCATATTTATGTTTATGATGGCATTTGTTTAAAGCGAAACTTCTTTTTAAAGGGAGGAAGCGTCTGCTCGATCCCAAAATCGTGATTTACCTGCTGTTCCGTCCCACGCGCAGATGGATCTGGCGCACCTGAGCACGCGCCTCGCCAGAGCAGTGGTTCTGGTGTGCGTGTGCGGGCTGCCGGCGCTGCGGGGCCAGAGCCCCGGGCAGGTGGACCCCCTGACTCTGAGCCGAGCAGACCCTCAGTGCTGGGAGTCCTCCTCCGCGCTGCTGCTGGAGATGCGCTCCCCCCGGATCGCGGACACCGTGCCCGCCTTCTGGGACCTCATGGTGTTCCTCAAGTCGTCGGGCAACCGGAAACACGGCACCTTGTTCTGGGACCTGGCTCAGGTCTTCTGGGACATCTATGTGGACTGTGTACTGTCCCGGAACCACGGGCTGGGCCGGCGGCACCTCGCGCAGCCGGGAGAGCGCATCACGGCCTCGCGCTCCCTCGTCACGGACCGTAAGTAGGCCGGCAGAGTGCACATCTGAAACGAGCGCACTCAGACGCAGATCCACGGAGAAACAGACCAGCCTGCTCTCCTTTACACGCTTTTATCCAAAGCTACTAAGAATACAAGGAAAGTTTCAGGGCAGTGTGAGAACCAGAGGAGAGTACTTAGTGATGAGTGTTTCCACAACTGCTGTAAAGAGTCTGCTCACACCCACTTATCCACTTTAAACCTGTTGACAGTTACCTTAAACTGACGTTAACCCCTTTTTGGATACACTAAAAAGCTTGTTTATTTTAGACTGTATTAGAAGGTTAGTTTACTATTTGCTCTTTTACACAAAATCTGGCAAAATTAGATGAAATTCTGAAAATGAAGTGCTGCAAAGAAAATCAACTGCTAGTCTTTGAGCATTTTATAACTTTTAGATGTAAAAAGAGGAAAGAACTGATCATACATTTCCTGTTCTGTTAACAGTAATTGATTGTGAGTGGCTTGTTGGTGTGTTTGGTTTGAAACCTGTTGTTTGTTCCTATGTGCATTATGGTTGTGCGTATTATTACGTTCACTTACTTTCTACAAACTGGGATTAAAACATTGTGTACGCTGTCTTCATTGTGGTCATCAGAACGTATTTAATTATAAATGATTAAAAAAGTAATAAAACATTGAATCATATCTTAGTCAAAATAATTGACACAGTTTAAAGTCATTTAAATTTTTATGCCCTGACTTTTAATGCCATTTAAAGCAATAAGCTTTGCAGTTCTCAAAACTTTTACTTTTAAATGTTCTTGTCTACTCTATCAGTTGTTATGTATAAATCTTGGGCTTTAAATGTGGCACTGACATAATGAGGCAACGACAGCAGGACCCTCTTGTACAAACATACCAGCTGTTCTCTCTTAAAATATTAAAATATTAAAAAATGACAAAAATGTAGGTCATGTATTTTTATATTTTGTTGCGTGACAATAAGTGAGTAACTCATGACGTTTAGACTGTTTTGTGCATTATCACAAAGCTTAGTTGTTTTAATTGCACATTTTGTATGGAGACCACACCGTTCACAAATAAGTCCCCTCATTCCAGTTACAGTCATACAGTGGCTGTGCATATGCATACACATACACACATACACATACACACACACACACACACACACACACACACACACACTCACACACATATACTTTGTGACACACACAAATACACACACAGTTTCTCACATGCACACACAAAAACCGGGGGTTACTGACATGTCTAGGTGTGTGAATAAAAAGCAACACACACCTGTCAGATGAAAGGACCAGAGAAAGTGTGTAGAGAATGTGTGGAAGAGGGATTCCTCCGGGTTTTCAGTGCGTATACTCTTTTCCTGTAAAACTCACGTCAACTGCCTTTTCACTTGCAGCACTGCCACAGTGTGTTTCACATGTGTGTGTGTACGTGTGTGTGTGTGTGTGAGATCTGATTTGTTATGGTTCATAGGTGTGCCTGTGTGAGTGAGGATGGACAAATGTACAGCCACATGCTGTTTTCTCCCCTTACCAGCACACAAGTGTGTGTGTGTGTGTCTGTGTGTCTGTGCGTATGTGTGTGTGTCTGTGTGTTTTGGAGCAATTCTATTGGTTCAGTCTTTACAAAAGCAGTTGCTGTGTTCAAACGATGTAATGGTGTAGCCACCACTGCGCTCTTTGGTGGTTGGATGGTTATCCTCACCTTTATTGTAATTTATGCTGACTCCTTGTCTTTGTTTTCCCAGAGTCATTTGTGCAGGACTCACAGAGCCACTTCTCAAAGTTAAAGGAGTTTACTCGAGGCTCCTACCGAATCCAAGTGCAACGTTTTGGACCAAATGGCTTGCATCGTGGCATCCATCCAAGAAAGCCTGGGACCTGGAACACCAAGAAAATTTCAGCTTTTTAACCACAGAGAAACTGCACAACTACCTTTTCTACCTGAAGCCAACTTTTCTGTGTTTATTAAAATCATTTGCATCATTTGGTGTCTGTTAAATGTGTCAAGGGATTTGTTTCAGTTAGGATGATGAAAGTATTTTTTTTTTCATTTTGATCACACCATATGGCTATAAAGGAAGTTTCAGTCAAATAACATATCATATTAACTCTTTTGGTCATCTGTGTCTACTGATTGTTAATAGTATGAAAATTAAAATGTAATTAAATACAAAATCAAAATGATTAACATGAGTTACATGTTCATCCAATGTATATCCATACAAAATTTCATTACCCTAGACAAATAAGTATAGGTACTATGACATTTTCCTTCTCATACTAAAGAATATGGACATGAATGGGTTAAATAATGCAGTGCCAGCATTCACACAGTAAAATCATTCATTCATTATACAGATTCTAGGTAAAGGCCATTTGTGGTAGGTTGTTTTGACTCTGTAACATCTGTATCAGTCTCTTAAATTTGGGTCTTTCTGCTTTGTGATTCTACAAACATTGACTATGGCTCAAATTGCAGAATTTTTAATTACTTATTATATACAAAAGATAAAGTATGTTTCCTCTAATAATACAACACTAATATTTAGATGTATATCGTGACCGTTTTTAAAGTCATTCTAGATTCCCTGGCCTGCTCGGATAACACCATGATCTGAGTTTTTAATGCAGTTAAACTGACTGTTTGGGTATCAGTTCCACCAAATTCAAGTTAGGACAGGCAACGCTGAAACCATGCTACAGTTCTGACTAACATCATGACCTGAGATTGTGAGCATGTCCCAGAAGATCTGAAAACACTTGTCAGGCAGAGAACACTAAGTGACACAGCAAAGCTAGAGGCAGGTATGGATATAGGGAGCCAGGGAGCGAAACGGAAACCTAAACCAACAGCTATTATCTGGCCGTTTTTTCATGTAGTACAACAACTGAATCATTCAGAAACCCTTGTCGCGGGTGAGGTACTTTGTCAACGGCACCGAAGACAACACGCTACACAAACACAACTATACAAATGAATACACCTGAATACTGTGACATACTTAGTCTTGGATGTTAATTTGTTCTCAAAAGTGGGAGATTGTTTCAATGTCTAATATTTTCATTAAGTTTTAAGCATACAAACCTGAAAGTAAATTGTGTTGTACTATACATAATAATATTTAATGTCATAGAACAGTATCATGGGCTATTGGCCCATGATATATATATATATATATATATATATATTTACGTGTGTGTGTATCTAATATATGCCATATCGCAGTAACCCGGATGTTAGAAACGCGCATGTCGTATGAGTTTCACTTTCGGTTTGGGCAGTCGGTGCTTGCTCGCGCCAGCCATCTGTGATTCGGGAGGGACAATAAACCGTAGTTTGTAACACTTTTTCATACTGGCCCTTAAGACGGTCAGGTCATCTGTGCTTGGCCTTTAGACTAAATATGAAAGATCCAGAGAAGTGATTTCCTGCTTTGATCCGAAGTTGCTGATAAAGACCACCTCCCATCATGGAGGATAAGGTAAAGACAGGTAACCTACCACCAAAATAGGGGCGGTCACTGGTGGAGTTAGAGGGACTGTGGGGGACACTGGTGGAGTTAGAGGGACTGTGGGGGACGCTAGTGGAGTTAGAGGGACTGTGGGGGACACTGGTGGAGGTAGAGGGACTGTGGGGGACACCGGTGGATTTAGAGGGACTGTGGGGGACACCGGTGGAGTTAGAGGGACTGTGGGGGACGCTAGTGGAGTTAGAGGGACTGTGGGGGACACCGGTGGATTTAGAGGGACTGTGGGGGACGCTGGTGAAGTTAGAGGGACTGTGGGGGACGCTAGTGGAGTTAGAGGGACTGTGGGGTGCACTGGTGGAGTTAGAATGACTGTGGGGGACGCTGGTGGAGTTAGAGTGACTGTGGGGGACACTGGTGGAGGTTGAGGGACTGTGGGGGACACTGGTGGAGGTAGAGGGAATGTGAGGGACACTGCTGGAGTTAGAGGGACAGTGGGGGTCACTGGTAGAGTTAGAGGGATTGTGGCGGACGCTGGGAGACACTGGGGGAGCTGAAGGGACTCAGGGGGATGCTGGTGGAGTTAGAGGGACTTTGGGAGACCCTGGGAGACATTGGTCAAGTCAAACTGAGTGGGGTCGAACATTGGTAGAGTTAAATTGAGTGTGGGGGACATTAGTTGAGTTAAACTGAGTGTGGGGGACACTGATCAAGTTAAACTGAGTGTGCGGGACATTGGTCGAGTTAAATTGAGTGTGAGGGACACTGGTGGAGTCAGACTGAGTGTGAGGGAAACTTAATATTTCGCTTTGAAACTGTTCTAAGATCTTTTAACTTTTGCTGGATTTATGTACTTTTAGCTCAGCTGTCCGAGCATGCACACACACACACACACACACACACACACACACACACACACACACACACACACACACACACACACCTCCTGGCTCTTCCACCATCTGTTCACTAGACTGAAATGTTCTTAAAGCATAACCACAGACATGAGTCACCAGTGTTCGAAAACTTGAGAGATTTGGATTTTTCAGACGGACTCTTCTGCCTGAGTGTGGTGGTGGTGGTTGTTGTGAGGGGTAGCTGTGCTGCTTCCTTCTTCCTCATTTTGGCCAGAGGAAGTGGAGGTTGTTTGGTTAGTGTAGTGACGTGCGGTGGTGTTCTAACAAAATAACAGTACTTTCTGCATTTCAGACTTTAAAAACAGAGTATCTTAGCTAACGTTGCCGTTGGATTATCAATACCCAGCATAAATTTCCCACTAGCACTGTGGACTGGTGATTTTACTCCTTCGACCAGGCTGCTGCGTGTATAACAGCATCTCCTCAAAACAACCGCAGGAGAGGAGGTTTCATTGCACTGCTACTGGAGTTTTTACTTCAGTTTTATAAATAAATAATCAGGTTTCCATTTATATATCCTAATCACAAATTGTTACACTGGACTGAATCTGACAAAACAATTCTTACATAATGTGGGTCTAGTACAGTTTTAGACATTCTAGTTCATATACACAATTAGTGACAGCAAACATAAGTGAGGTGAATTAAGTTTCATGCTCTGTCCAAAAGCAAATTTAAATTGGAAAGATAATGCATCATTAACTACACTTGCCTTTTATGTACCAAGATTAGAGAGCCTAAAGCAGGTAACATTAGTTACCTCCCAAAATCATGTATATGAATATTTACATTTTTTTAACAAACTGTGAATTCCGTGGGTTTCAGTTGGTAAGACTGTTTGGTTTCACTACTGTTTTTTTAGGACTGCACTTCCTAATGCCTGAGACATTGTTTTAGACTACTTCTTCGGAATGCTTTTGGCCTAAAATTATGTTTTAAATGTAAAAGTATATATAAAAAACCCATAAAATATGTAGGTTCACTGATCGATCCACTGTTTTGAATGGCAAATGTTTTTAGATAGTAGATACACTATTTCAGATCAAACATCTGTTTACAGATTTTTGAAAATCAGTGGAATTCACCGCGAAAACCTATAGAAAACAAAGTAAAGAATAGGATACAAATGCCATTCCTAAATTTCTCATGTTGAGCTTGGAAAAACACAGAAGTTGTCTTGCATGCATATGGCGCACAAGCCAAAATGGGCACTGTGAATTATTTTATCATCTGTTTTTGTCATTTCAGGAGCTGGAGTTCCAGGAGATGCTGCTAAATGTGCAGGAGTCCCTAAGTCAGGTCGAGGTACAGGAGCTGGCCTTCCTCTGCACTGATCTGCTCGGACGCAGAGACCTTAGTAAAGTGGCCACAGCTGGAGACCTGTTCTTACTGCTGAAGAAGGAGGACCTGCTGTCCTCAGACGACCCTTCTCTGCTCCTGGAGCTGCTGAAAATCACCAAACGCTACAGCCTGCTTAGAGAGCTAAACTTGTGTCAACAGCTACTGGTCAAACGCATCTCTCTGTTCAGGTCAGTGCTAGCTGTATGTTGTATATTGCCGTTGTCATCTGAAGACCTTACAACTTTGTTTTTATTATGTTTTATATATTTTTTTATTTCTTCATTTGAATACAGCAGATACTCTTTGCATGAGTAACAAACATGAGTAAAAACTGAAAATGGTCCAGAATTACTTGGAATAAAATCATTATATGAGCACAGATTCAATTTAAGAATCATTTTTACTTCTCCAAAAGTGTCCATGTTTTGGAAAAGGTTTAATTAGGTCAACAATGAAATGTTTCATTTGCGCAGTTTTAATCTACAGATGCAGACAGTTTCTTTAAATATTCGAGGGTTCGTAGTCAAACAGCATAAATCTGTGGCTTTCTTAGATTCCTGTACACAAAACACAGTTATCATTTTTGGCTGTATTGTCAGATTCATTTTGATTTTTTTTCTCTGCTGTAGACAGATGTTGTTTGAGTTGGCTGAGGAGACCTCAGAGGATGACTTAAAGAACATTAAGTTCCTGTTGCACAAAACCCTACCTTCCAAAAACCTGAAAAAAGACACGGTGAGTGTGACCAGTGTTCACACAACCAGCAGTCCCACAGTAGTACTCTGTTCAGATAACTGCTTGTATAAAACAACCATTTCAGAGTGATAACACAGGTAAAAAAAAAACCCATTGTAATCATCAGAAACCACAGCACACTTTTCTAAACCAGTTTTTCATGCTGATTTCAGATCTGCCTTCAGTTTTTTCAGTCACATTGAATTATGAGAAAATTTTAGTTTGCAATAGACTTGCATGTGGTTTTTATTCAACCGCAGGCACCAATCAAGTTACTGTTTCAATATTTGCAGTGCAAAGTCAGATAGGCGCACACTGTGGCTTAGATATAATGATCAGTGTCAGTCAGCTACCACTGTTTCTTCAAAAACGCTTATAATATGATTATTATATGCTAATTATACCACTATCATGCAATATATAACTAGCTTCATCACAAAAACTGTACGTGCGGGAAAAACTAAACACAGATTTGAAATCAGCATGAAAAACACTACAAAACCCACATAAACTGATGATTTTGACCTGTTGACCTGTGTAATTGAAAAAGGAGTAATTGTCTTAGATGACGTTGTTGTGATAATATTTGCAGACACTCCTGCAGTTGTTTCTGGACTTGGAAAAATTTGGTTTCCTTGCTGCTGACAACCTGGACACTATAGAGAAAATTATTGGATGTGTCCATCCCTCTTTACAGACAACAATCAATCAGTTTAAAGCAAGCAGTGGTGAGTAAAACAGTACACAAACTGTGTACTTTATTTCCTCTAACAATATGTTTGTGTACATTGGCCTCTTGAGCATGTCAAATAAAACATAAGCTCAATTTATTTTGTATACAATGTACATTATGTCAGCCATCACAGGGCTTATTCACTATGATCCTAATTATGGATATACAGCTCCGGAAATGAAATAAGAGACCAATGCAAAAATGTTGTTTCTCAGGTTTTATATTTTATAGGTGCAACTATTGAACTGAACAGTTTTGCCTTAGTTTTTAAGAACTGCTGAGAATATTTATCCTAATTTCCAAATAAAAATATTGTTCTTTAATGCGTTGTTTTAAAGGAAATTATGCTGTGTTCACAAAACCTGACAAATTCAAAGAAAACAAATCTCTTGTTCACTCAAACAAAATGGCAATAATTACCTCTGACGTACTTCTAGTAGTGTTTTGCCATCCAACTGGGCACATTGCAAGAGGCGAGTGTTGATTATAGCAGTGTTTTTTATACTTTTCCTCACTCGAATGGTTGTCATACTTAGAGAGTTGGTGATTTAAAAATAAATTGCAGTGGTCTCTTATTTTTTTCCAGTGTTATATATTTGCAAAAGGTCTTTATGTGAAAATGAGCTGTTGTGAACATCTTGATCAGTTATAGCTGACAAGTGATAACTCCTGCCTCATTTCCTTCCACTGTCTCTTTTTGAAGTATGTGTTCTAGTTTGAAAAAGTTGGTCGTCCCTAGCAATACAGTGGGAAACACACTGGTTTATTTTTTTGTAAGGCACTCTCCGGCCATATGCCAACTCATATCACATCTTTGATCTCTATAAATAACAGCCAGGGTGTCGTTAGGCCTGGGCATCTGGGGATACAGGCTGAATGCTTTATGAATAACCCCAGGCCCAGTTCCCAGAAATAATAATGATTAAAAACAGGCAAATGCATATCTGATATGATCTGATATGAATAATATTCTGTTGCTCTGAGCTTTTGTTGAAATGTGATGACAAACGGCCAAGGCGTTCAACCGCCCCCGAACAAATCAAAACTATAGGATTACCAGTGAGGTAACAACAGTTTTCACTACACTGGTCTAAAGTCTACTTTTAGCTACAGTAGGCGAGCAAGCTGGAATTCACTACAGGACACTCTAAAGCTTGGCTCATTGGTGTAATTCAGCTTCATTTGTAACCCTAACCCTAACACAGCACTTTTATTTGCAGTTAAATGTTTTACTAATTTTTTAAAATTATGTTTGTGTTTAATTTATTAGCCCACTCTTTTTAATTAGGATTGTACATTTTATCTGTTCTTAGTTTCCTACTGATAGTTTCCCCTTGATTGTTTTAATGTAAACTATTTTAAATTAGTTCATTTAGATCAGCTATATTGAAATTATTTTCCGAAACATGATTTTTTTATTGCTTTGCTTGGTTGCATCCTAAATGAGGGTTGCCCTCAGTGTATTTTGAAGTGAAAATAATTGACTGAAGGGTAGTTAGGGCTGCAGAACTAAAGGTGTTTGTGCTTTTTGTAGGTAGTCGCATCACTGCTGAGGAGACAAACTGGAAGAATGAAACTGGTTCTCAAGATTTGTCTGTAACCACCAGACCTATACAGGTAGCACACACCTTAGTAGCCATGTACCAAGATTCTTATAACATGTGCCAGACTTCTTAATGTGGCCCTGAGTCTTTAGAGGAGAAGGTAACAGCAGACTTTTGGACATGTAGGGCTGGATTTGTGAAAATGGGTTAAGTCATTTAAGACTAAACTGCCACACAATTGATGATTCAGCATTTTTTGGAACTGATCCATGGTGTAAGCTTAGTGTTTTTACTAAATCCGACACCTGATCTTGTGACTTCATTCTAATCTTGTGTTCCTAATCTAACTTTTAATCCTATCAGCCTGAATCCATACCTCAAAATGAGGACATTGTTTATGATATTCACACACAAGGTATAGTTCCCGATTTGTATATAAATTATTTTAAAGTTTATTAAGATTAAGATATAATTATTAGTTTATTATAGTAATAACTATTAAAGAATCGTTATGATTAATATTATTATTATTATCTTATCGTTTTAGGTCTGGAGTCTCAGCACCCATATAATGAGGTTGGTCTGTCTTATCCACTTCATAAATGCTGCAGAAATGAGATTACTCACAGTTTCCTTCACAGATGCATAACATCATGTTGCTTGCTTTGTTTGTTCCTCAGGTGCCTACCTCACTGTCCTCGCTCTCAGGTGAGGAGCGAATGTAAGAAAAATGTAACATGTGGAAGTGCAAATGTATAGATAGGGGAGTGAAAACATGAGCAAAAATCATTTCCAGTCTTGGACTGGGCTCAGTGTTTGTCCAGTAAGCAAATTTATCTGCGTCATGTATAATTTGGTGTGGAACATTATTTAGCCATGTGTATTGTGTGTTATGGCTTTCAGGTGACAATGTGGAGGGACAGATGTCTCACCTGAACCTCAATGAAAGTTCCCATCAAGGCTCCAGTGAAGGTAACAATGCATCCACACCCCTCCCCATCTTACTAAGCCACATAAATGTCGCTAATCTCTGACGGCATACATTTAGCTAATTTCTGCTGACTATTATCTTTCACTTATAGTGCGATCTCAACCTGGGACGTTTACCTCGAGAGCTGAAGAAAAGACCCAGAGCAGTCCTGGCCCTGAAGACCACAGCACTTTCGTAAAATGCTCTCATTAGTGTGCTTTATAAATATAGTTGATGTTAGTGTCAGACAGCTTGATATATTTTATTTCTTGTAGAAACTGGAGGAGTATGAGATGAAAGGAGACAGGAGAGGGTTCTGCCTGATCATCAACAACTATGACTTCTCAAAGAGTAAAGAATCTCATGGCAACAGAGAGGGAACAGACATCGACGAGAGTAAGCACAGTTGACATGTCTGAATTCAAAATAAGTATAACTTGTGCTCTGAAAACCTAAGGTATTTCATTCCATATTTTTTGCTGGAAAGTTTTGTCTTTTGTTTAATCTGCAAAGTCTAACCTACAACATTTCACCAGCAAAAAACATTGTTGCTTTATGGAAAGTGTTAAAAAAAAACCTTTTAGGCATTTTGCTAAATAATATTGTACTTGAGTGGAGCTACATGATTGCTGGGATTCTCTTTGCCTGTGTGTGTGTGTGTGTGTGTGTGTGCGTGCACAGAGAGTTTGATGGAAGTTTTCCAGTGGTTGGGATTTGAGCCAAAGGTGGTACGCGACTGCAGCAGGGAAAGAATGCTAAAGGAAGTGAAGAATCTGAGTAGTTGTGACCACACACAGGATGACTGTTTGGTATGCTGTGTGCTGACTCATGGTTATGAGGGCGGTGTGTACGGAGTGGATGGAGGGAAGGTGGAGCTGAGGGAGCTGACGGAGCCACTAAATGGCCATCGCTGCCCCTCCCTCAGTGAGAAGCCTAAACTCTTCTTCATCCAAGCTTGCCAAGGTACTCAAGAACAACAGGTGGTCTTCCTAAGTTCAGACGGCTCTGACGATAGAATGGAGACGGGCATTTTCTGCGACGCTGTGGTGCCCAGGGAGTCTATACCCTCAGATGCAGACTTTTTAATGGCTATGTCCACAGTGCCAAATTATGTCTCATACAGAGAGACAAAAAGAGGAACCTGGTTCATACAGACACTGTGTGAGAACTTGAAACGCCTGGTGCCAAGGTGAGCACACACAAATTCATGAGTCTACTCTTATGTGAGTCATTAAAAAATTTCTCCAAAAGCCAGGGAAAACAATTAACATAAGTACTTTTCATAGAATCCAAATTAATAAAAACATACAAAAAGTGCCACATCTGTAAGCACAATGGTATATGGTCTATAAATGTACTTTATGGTATCAGTGATGTAAATGATT
>JBBPCX010000002.1:16690423-16715393 GCA_037974365.1 Hydrocynus forskahlii | reverse complement strand
ACACACACACACACACACACACACACACACACACCCATACACACACACACACCCATACACACACACACACACACATACATCAGTGTCTCTCCCATCATGCATGGTTTGACTTTGTTCCTTGTGTTTAATTATGGAAAGCCAAATTGTCAAATGTTCATCCATTCTTTTGATCTGTATCCACTCCCCAGGAACTTGCAATGCAGAGGGGATGGCGTCTGCCTGAATATGTGATGTGTACAGAAGCAGGGCCAGCTCATAAGAAAGAGTTCACAGTTACCTGCAGATTAGAGGCATTTTCCGAGATGGGTATGCAGTTTCCTCTTGGGAGCCAAGATTTTCTGCTCTTTTTCCTTACATCTGTGACAGTGTCAAACCTTCTAACATAATGTTCCGAAATAGAAAATAAGTCACGCAGCTGTGCATTACAGCTGTGGTATCAATTCTATCCCTCTGCCTGCTTATTCATTTTACAGGTACAGGGAGCTCTAAAAAGAATGCCAAGAGGGTAGCGGCAGAAAAAATTTTGGATAAACTACACAGTCTCTCAGGCTCTTCAGAGATTACATGGGTAAGATTAGCATTATTTCACAGCCATTGCCGATCATGGAAATTTGCTGTTTTAACTTGTTGCACTGCTGAACACTGAAAATCATCAGTTCTCTCCCAACTCTCTTCAGAGTCCGAAGCCAAATGTATATCTGGAGAGTCTGCGGAATTCAAAGCAGGAGAAAATTTCTTTACTGAGGAGGAATCCTCTCAGTATCCCAAATACTGATTATGTACAGATGATGCTGGAATTATCTCAGGAACAGGGATTTGAAGTCACATACTTTGACATAGGTAAGCTTTTTGGGATTTTTTTTTCTTTTTTTCCTTACAGAACATAACTTCCAAGAAGTGTCCTATTATTCCCTAATAAAACATTACTGGTTTATATAGCTTTATATAGCTCCCACTTTAAGATGCACACAGATGCCTAGTCTTGATCATTATGTGTGGTTTCCATGGCAAACAATTGGAAAAGATCAGTGAGACCGTTTTATTATATAGTCTTATATATTACTATGTATTCTGTTACTGTATTTATTGATACTGTTATACACTCTCTCAAATGTATTTTGCAGATGAACTGACGGTCAATGGGCAATATCAGTGTTTGGCGGAGCTGTCCACTACACCCGTAACAGTGTGTCACGGTACAGGAATCTCCTGCAGTAACGCTCACAATGATGCAGCTCACAGTGCTCTGCAGTACATCAAGATAATATCAACCTGTAAATAAACAAAAGATCAATATTCTATAGCCGCCAACTGCTTTATTCTCATCAGCTTTCCCTGCATATTGAACATGAACAAATCAGAACCATCATCAACAAACCTGGAGACAGACTTCTATGAACTTGAATCATATTACCTTTACTCATTTTAAAAACTAGTGATTATTGTAAAGCACACTGAGCTGGCTTCAGTAAAGGCCTTTATATAAGAGTGAATTGGTGTGACAGTAAGATCAATGTTAAGAAAACACCTGTTCACTTCCTTCAGTTCTGTCTCCATGTGTTCAATGGCTGTGTGACATGTAGGTATCATAGGAAACTTCCAAAATGAACGTATTTATGTCTGTATACATCTGGTCTATGTACAAATAATGCAGGCCAAAGGATTATTTGCTTAAGATAAACTATGAAGCACAAAATCTTAACATTTGAAAAAGGGGGGAAGTATTTATTAAAAAAAAGGTGTGTGTGATGTGTGAGGTTTATTTTTATTGCATCTACATAAGATTTCAGATGGTGTATAACACATTTTGTGAGTAATTATTTTAATGAAGGATGTGAGTGTTTTAGTATTTATTGTTTGGCATATTCATGATTAAACAATTCATGATGATACACCTTCCTTCTGCATGATTACAAATGAATTTACATCTAACCATATTTACATCTAACAGAGAACATGTAGATCTGCCAAAGTGAGATTTATGCTTTTTATTATAAACAATGCTGCTTGCAGTTTTTAGTATTGAGTTCCCCTGCCTCATAGAAACCCTGGCTATGGTAACTGCTTTGATTCTCAGACAACTGAACATTGAGTACGTCTGCTCTCTTCTTCAGGGTAGATTTGCTTGCGACCTGCAATACCTAGTCTTGAAGAGCACAGGCACCCTGCTGACATCATCCCACTGCAGTACAAGTGCACTGGCCTGTTCAGATGACCAGTTCAGATAACCTGAATCGAATGTTGTAGCCCATCGCATTAGGAATAATTAAAAATTAAACAAAAGAAAACTACCCTTCAGTGACTGCTGGACAGAATAACATTAGGCTCATTTAGCTTACCAAATGCTGACCAAGACTAAAATGCTAGTGTGAGCATTTGAGAGGGACTTCGTGTTCTTCCAATTAATTCTACTTTATGTGAATCTCCATTTCCGCCTTGCCTTCTAATGTGGATTTCTTGTGCTGTTTAATTTTTAAGGCACTATACCAAAGCTATTTATTTTCCCCTTCTACATTAACAGAACCGTTAGAGCAGATATCTGCCAGCTTAATATCATGGTCGTTTGAAAAGTATATGCAACTATTCACTTCAGGAGACCAACATAAAGACCAGTGTCTTACTATAAAGCGTCATGGATCTGAGAAAGGTTCCAGATAAAATATATGCTGTTGTCCTGTGTGTAAATGTTGATTTTGTATAATTAATTTACTTTCAGGAGATTTATGCCACACTGTAGACACCATGAAAATAACGAGATTCAGAGCAACTGGTAATAAGTAAAGCGTTGCACATAAACTGTGAAGCAGCCAGGACAATATAAGGAGCACTTTCCATTATGAGTGCAAATAGTGCTGCATGATCAGTAGTTTGGAAACATGGAACAGCTGGCTTCAAGCACTTGGTTTCCTCCTGCATCTTCCCAGACAATGTGCAGACTAAAATCACAATAAGGGGAACTGCCTATAGCTAAAAAAACTAGTCATAATTAAAAATGCAATTAAGCAAGCCTGTATCTTGTGAATGATCAAGGGCATCAAAAATAATACAGGGCCACAGTGGTTTCCAGTAGTTTAGTATATTGGAACAAGCACTAGGTAGCAGCCGTGTACAGTGATCATGGAGAGAGATATGTATTTATACAATTGCACTTGTTCAGAGGAAACCTATTGTAAAAAAGGATTCATTTCGCCACACGTTACCCCACAGTGTGGTGAGAAGTTTGTCGGTCTGGAGATAAAGGACAAAGGAAAAAAAACCTCAATAAATAAACCAACAAAGCAGAAATTAAATTAAACATCTTTATAAGGCATCAGCAACGTTCATTGGCAGGCTATGTCATGTACGCATGCAATTTGAAAAACATGACAACAGATGAGCTAGTCAAAGTTCTATGTGGTCTCTGCTTTGAGCTGGAAAGCAACGAACTTTCTGATGTGCTGCACTTCTCTATGCTCAATGTATATTTGATGCTAAAATATCTAATACAAATAGTTGCACCAGGATTCCTTTGTTAGTGAGGTGACTGCATTGATTTTGACAATGAAGGACTCTGCATACATGCTTGTTTTTGTCAGATGAAGAGTTAGAGCATGGACCAAAGGTTGCATCCAGTGTTTGAAAGCATTCAGCTGCTGTTACGTACAGCAGGACTACTGTTGGGGGGGAAAGTGCATTGGTGTGCAGTATATAGAGTGGGTTCAGTACTTGAGAGACATGATCTTTGTGCAGTACTGTGAGTTAATGTGATTATAGATGCGTTAAGGCACAGCAAGTAGGACCGATACAGTGAGATATGATTTTGTTAAAGTGAGAAAAAGTTCTGTCTAAAGATATGTAACTGACTATGCTAACCACACATTTATTTTCTACCATCAGTAATTCAGGTATCTACTGACATGACATTCTAACAGAGCATTTTTGTGCCATATAGTCTACATAAACATCTAAAATAAACATCTGACTTGTTTGGGAGGGGAAAAAGAAGGTAACTCCAGCTCATTCAACATTACAGTGCAATGCAACCCGTCCTTGTGTGCGCTGAATAGAAGCAAATTTTGTGAACTGACCTCAATAACTTTTTTTGTTAAAAGTAGTGCTTAGGAGCAAACTTTCATTTTGGTTAAAAGGTTGTGAGAATAGATATTTAAGGTACAGATAAAATGGAAACATTCACACAGAAAAAGAAACATGGACTGGAAACAAAAGAAAGCAGATTCTAATCTTTGGTTAGGAAAAAATAATTGGCCAAAACATCTTCCACAAGCAGTGATGAATTTTTTTACACTCTTGGCCATACTTTGGGAGTTTCTGACTCTCAGGCCCATGTTTATATGTATTATCTAAGAATAAGAGTACTGATCCAGGACATCTCAGACTCTGAAGTTCTGACCTGGATAATGTACTGTTTGAGTGGTAGCTCTACAGGTGGCCAGTAGGTGTCTCTGATGCAGTAATAGTAGAGCAGCTGTGTTCACTCTGAGCAGCGCTTGAGTCATGCAGCAAAAAGAGCGGCAGAGGATGTCCTGAACCTGGTGCACACACACACACCACCTGTAAAAACTGCACAGCTTTAACTTCCAGCCCAATACTCTACTGTTCCACAACGCTGCTGCAATAACTCTAGATTAGGACTAAAACACAGTTGAATCCCCTAAATAAAGTAAAAAAACACACTGTAAATATTAAAACCAGAGGTGTTGTAAGTATATTTATATGAGTCTTAAGCTTCTGTTGAGTGACAATGCTAGAAATAGTTGCCTGGGCCATAAGTTACATTGCACTCACAGGCAAACAGTGTGTCAGTGTTTTTTCAGGCTGCATCTACATAAGAGATAGCTATAAAATACACTAAATGCATGTGATTCCTTACACTAAATTTGGGTAAAACACTTTTGTTTGTTGCTCAAAATGAGAGTGCCTGCCAATGGACTACATGTAAATGTAAAACACTGTGATGAGGCATGTGAAGCCTTTAAATCCACATGGGCAGGAAACTGCAGAATCTCTTTTGTTAAAATGGCTATTCAAAGCAGGGACGGATGAGATTGTAGCCTATCACGTGCCCTGGAGCTGCAGAGCTGGTCAGTCCTCTGGAGAAGGATCCGAATCTTTGGGAGTGTTATAGGTGTATACGTTTATAAGAACAAACTATGAAACCTGACAATACATATTTTCTAATCGCTGAACTAATTGAGGTAAATCCAGTTCTTAATCCCTGGAGACAGCTGAAAGAAAGTAGATGGAACTGAATGAAAAGGGATGTCCCCTCTTCACAAATCATAACTGGGACTGGCTGGTCTGTTTCTTCTCTTCACTGGCAAAGAGTTCCTCAGCTCTGACATTTTTACAAAAATACCATTACGTTTTAAAACTACAAATGATGTGTCGACAAGTCATTATAGCATATGCCAGTGAAAGCTGCCTTCTAAACATGCAGGATATTCTGTAGATACTGTATATGTAACCAAGAGTTTTCACACAGTCAGTTCTAAATCAGAGCACTTGAAGAAATCAAATGGATTCGACTAAAAGCATAAAACTGGGTCATTAAGCGGCTTCTTAAGGCAAGGACGTAACAAAAAGCCCAACAGGCTTTGTTAGGATAGCTCTACAACTCAGGATGGTTGTCATGACGACAACCCTGTCTCTGCATGTTACTATGGTGAGGGAGATTCTGGGTGGGGAGGAGGTGGTGCAATAGTGTGCAGAGTCTGTCTTCATTCATCAGTTCTCCTTCTGTGCGCGTCTGGAGGCGTGCCAAAGCCGTTGGTAAGTTCCGTCCCACTGCGCTTCACTGTAAGCAGTACTGTGCATAGGTAAAGCTTCTGTAGTCTGTAGCAATGGTGATATGTTTTAAACAGGTATTCAGATGCTACCACAGCTGAAGGTTTTCCATCTTGAGGAAGCCTGGGTCCTTGCGCAACTCCCAGTATGTGTTATTGGACACCCACCTTTCTCTCTGGTTCGAGTCCACAACTTTCCTGTGAATGAAAACAAACTACATTTTATGCTTCTGACACATGCAGCCAGTTTCCCGGACTGCCTAAACTAAAATTCTCAATGCTGATCCACCAACAGCACAGCAGTTCAGTCCAAGGCTAGACTTAATCCAGGACTGAGAAACTGGTGCACTCTGTTTAAGGTGTTACACTGTACCTCCACTAAAATCATCCTCGGGCGTAATCTGTTTCTAGAAAATTGTCTTAAAGACAAATGGAACCAAAGATGAGAAACTCACTTAAAAAAGCGTGGCTGGTGTTTGGTATTGTTCTCTTCATGCCACTTCCTCCTTGCACGCTGTAGATCCTCAATCCTCTGTTTCTCAGTAGAAGCTAACTCGACCTTTCCCTCCTCCAGATACCTGTAAAAGAAGAGTAGATCAGGCATCGCTGTAAAGCTGTAAAGTGATTCTAATGTATCTGTACAACCTCACAGTTTACAGCTAATCGGCACACTAGGAATTTAAAAAGTAAAATAAACATCTTTTACATGAGGCCAGAATGATCAACAGAGCTGATGGTGATGCAAAAATGGCTGAGAAATCATTTGCATTAATGACAAAACAATATTTATTACAATTACTGAAAAAACACTATTATGAATTAAATTATAATGATATTAAAATCTAGAATTCATTTCAGATCTTAATATTTTTGTGATATTGTGTATGGAAAATTAGTGTAGTATTGATCATGGAATTACTATTGGTAATTAAACCATCTAGAAGTACCTTTTAGTGAAAGGTTTGAAGTAAATCCTCATTGTTGAGTGAGTTATGTATAAAACATATGGCCTGACGTTCTTTTACATGCTTTGAATACTTGTTAAAATTTCCAAGAGAGCACTCAAGTTGTAACCTTTATAAACACAGTATTTGAAGCGATCAGACTGAAAAAAGACATCCTTCTCATTTTAATGAGTATTTTAGTCCACTTCAGCTGCGCTAGATTTGAATCCTTCAATGCTTTTAACCTTCCGACTGGTCACTTTTTTTACTCACTTCTTTGTTCTGTCTAAAGTCCCTTTGATAATGTTATACTAGTTTTGTGGAATAAGAATAGAAAAGCTGCCGAAAACTGAAGATAACAAATACAGCTTTGCAAAAAATACTCAGCCTTCTAATTCTTTAGGTTAGCCTGGTAGAACCACAACAAGGTAGTGGGTATCTCAGATAATCTTGTATAGTCCATAGTTTAAAAGGCTGATTAGCTCACGCATATGTTAATTAGTGTACTGTTTATCATGCGGGGTTCAATTGTTACCACTCTTCTTTCAGTCCAGTTTGTGAGTGAGGGGGTTCATTAGTTAATTTCATGGACAGATGGGTCCCCCTTGGGGGAGTGTATATCATGCCTCCCCCCTCAGTCACACTCTTTCTGTTGAGAAAACAAACACACACACACAAACTAAACCACTTGTACTGTAGTGCACCCCCAGTGCTCCTCAATAGTGGGAACAATCAGGGCTTTCTTTTCTTTCTTTTCTTTTTCTGTTTAAGATATTTGTCTTTTTCTCTTTTCTACGGTGGTCCCAGCCTGAGTACCTTCCTTTGCTCTCTGAATATTTGAGTTAAGAGTCCATGCACACGTTAGCTAGCATGCAACCACTAGCTATTTTAATGCTCTTGTTACACATAAGAGATTTCTCTTTTTATTTTGTTCAGCAGTGCTTTGTTTCATCTACCTGTTGGGGTTTGTTTGGGGAAGCTACTATGGCAATGCGTTGCTGGCGTACCCTGTTGGCACCACTGGCTCGATATGGATAATCCTGAGTGTCTTAAGCTCATTAGGGGACATTCTGTGGGAGATGCTAGAACTGTGTGTGTGTGTGTGTTTAGAATCAGCAAGGGAGGTTTGTTGCTTTGTGTGTTTTAGTGGATCCCCCTTGGTAATCCATACAGTCAACTTTCTAGAGTTCCTGGAGCTATGGTGGACTTAATGAAATGTGCTGAATCTGGACTAAGAATTTGTTTGCAAATGGCCTTTTCCTTCCTATCAGAGCTGAATATGAAATTGGGTTTGTGCCCTCCTTCAGGGCACAAGACTCCATCCACAAGACTGGTTCCTGTCACAGTAGTTTACGAGCAAAGGCAGCATGAACTATGATATTTGTAGTGAGCACATAGGAAGAGGCTTGTTTTCGAAGTTCTCCTGGCCACAAATGCTTATTACCTGTAATCAGTTTTAACTGAGGGTAGTGTGGATGTGGTGTGTCTGTACTGCTGTCAGTTGAATCCACTTGGTTTTTGTTGCTTTCGCTTGTTAAAGACTTATCTGTTTTGGGGGGATGGGGGAATTGGGATCAGACAAAAGTCACTCAGTTGTCTAAATTCTCTGAATTAGTGTCCCTGTACCTTTTAAAGTGAAAAGATCAGTACAACAAAGGATGTATATGCAGGAAAATGTATATACGCCTGTTTTTACTGCATGTCAGTCTGGCACAATGGTACAGAGGTGTAATCGTATGGGGTTAAATCTCCTTAAGGGAAAAGGGCTGTGAAACTCCTGTCTCCCGTCACTATGGTGATGAAGTCAAGGCAGCACTGGGATGGTAACGTCCACTTTTGTTCCCAATGTTGATACTAGGCAGGGGTATGGGGGAGGGTGAGGGTCAGGTTTAGCTGTTGCCTGTATACTTTTTAACTCGCTGTAGTTGTACAGTTGTCTCTAATTGAGCAGTTTATGTACTGTGGTTTTCTGCGTATTAATGCAGCCTTTTCTTTTTTTTTTTTTTTAAGACCATGAAGCTGAAGGCGCAGTTGTGTGTGCTGCTGCTGGCGCTGGGCCTGTGTATGACCCTGCAGGTGAAGGCTCAAGAAGAGGACATGGATGTGGACGTGGAGGATGACGTAGGTACCCTTGAAGATGATGAGCTGCTGGATGGAGAAGCTGAGGAAGAGGAGAAAGCAGCCCCTGCAGCTCCCCCTGCACCTACCGTAAGACCAACAGCTCTTCAGTTATACAGCTAACCTCCCAGCTCATCAGCCACAGTCCTTTTTTTTCTTTTTTCAGCTACTGCTGCTTGACTGTAGGGCTCAATATTGTTAGCAACCTTCCGATACAGTAATAAACTACATCATATGTGTAACTCATCAGTTTTTTTTGCCTTAACTGTTTTAAAAACCTGCAATCAGAATGGGAAAACTTCAGTGATCCTAGAGAAAACTGATTACTGCACAGTCATACAGATGCACAAAGACGAACAATATAAGAAATACACAAAGTCAAAATAAAATTCTCCAGAAAATACTCCGTACTATATGCATGATGCTATATACACAAAATACAGTAATTTTAATAAATAACTTTAATGAATAAATAGTACTGGGGTGTATGATAATGGCAATTAAAAAACAAGTATTTTAAAAATAATACAAGATGAATTAATCTGTGCTACTGGAGAGTTTCAGAGAACTATAATTTAGTTGTGGTTCACTGAGGTTCTGGTCAGAGGTCAGGGATGCAGAAGAGTGAATTTGCACTTTAAACACAAAGGCAGCTTGATGGGCAGGCAGTAGCCAGTATTTGAAAGTCCATGGCTGTAACGTTTCCAGAACAAAATACGTGCCACAGACCACATTTTGCACAGTAACGTCATCTGTTTGGTTCTTGATGGTGCTACAAACATGAAGCAGCTCTAGAAGCTAAGTGCTAATCACAGCAAGGTGCGAACTACCAACTACAAACTAAAACACACCCGTGAAAATGAGACTTGAGGACTATACATAAGTATACACTCTGCACTTAACATAAGAAAGTATTACTTAACGACTAGTTAGTTAATACGGTCCTCCCTTCATTCAGCAGCGCATGATAAACTAATGAATGAACATTACTGTGTTCACTTTCTGCAGAGTATGGGATGCCCAGAAGGTACCAAAGTGAAACACATTCTACTTCAGTGTAGCCATGCAAATAAGTAACAGAGTATAAGCTTTTGAGCAGACTTGAAGGTCGCATCTGTTTTGCTCGATCATATCTAAAGTAAATTTATAAGTATCAGTGTAATGCATTTCCGTGAGAAAATGACTGCGTGGTTGCAATAAAGACACCCAAGCATCAGTCTTACGGACCAAAAAGGGTTGTGTAAATAAAACACACAAACCAAAAAAAACCCACTCACACTGTGGATTCGAAATTTGGATCTTCTGATTCTCTTCCTTTGACATGTTACGTCTTACCACTGCACCATCAAGAGAGCGTTAATGCGCCGTCTCTTACCAAGCCGTTTATGGTTAAGGACAGCTGAACGCGTAGTCGCATTCATGAGCTGATGATTTTTAATTAAACCACAACAAATAGTGATTTGTGATTTGTCTATAATAAAGCTTAAATGATCATAAACAAAAAAACTTAAGATCAGTTCTGCAATCATGCTAAATAATATTAAAATATCAGCCGCTAATGTACCTATGTGTATTCTACAAGTATTTATGTGATTCTAAGTATCTGTGTATACAGTATGTGTGTGTATCCACAGTATATTGTGCACCGCTCTACTTGACAGCACGGTCAAGTGATTTCCAAATACAATGCAAAAAACACTTCAGAATTATGCATTAAATGAATGGAGGAATTAAGAATGTCATGATTCACAAATTTTATAGTTTTGTTCAATATAATACTGGTGTGTTTGCTACACATAGGCAATACTTAGGTGGCCTCTCCAAATATATCGAGATATTGAGTAAGACAAGTATATTTTGCTCCTTTTTTAACAATTTCCAAATGTTTTATGCTTTTTGGAATACGTTTTACTCTAGTTCATACTTACTCTTTTAAAAACCAAATTAAGTGAAAAAAAATACTAAACTGAGTTCAGATATCTTGTATATACTATACCATCCTGTGACTGTATACCATCCAGTCATAGAGAAACTCAGTTTTTCAGATAGGGCAAAAATGTACCTTAGATTTTCAGTTGAACAGTCAGCATAAACAGGCTCTGATTACTGATGGAGCTCTTAGATTTGTGCTGTTTAATATGGCAGAGAGGGGTGTGTTCATGAGGAATAAAACATTAAGGTGTGGTAGTTTGCCTGTGCGGACAATCTTTCCGCTCTTTTCCCAGCTGCTGCATAGGATGAGACACTTTTTATGGTTCTATGGGTGAAGGTTTTCATATCAGCCTGATAAAACTACTTAAGCAAACAGTTGAACTTTTATTACTCCAAGTAAGAAAATATCGAACTAAGTTTTAATTAAGTCTGTTTTCTGTAAGGCCTTACTGGGAATCGAATGCCTGGTTTCTTGCTGTGTAGTGGTAAAGTTCGCATGACCCTGACTTCTGAATTAGCCTACTGACCCAGTTACCAAGTTAGAAGTTGTCTAATCAGATACCTCACGGTCACAAATCCAGATATATCCACACGGCAGTGGCTTGACCTTAGTGAGACTTGAGGTGCAAATAGTTAATAGTGAGCATGCTTTAAAAGATTTATCACCTCTTGAAATTGCTGAGGATTCATTTTTCATAGTCATTTTTATACTGGTTTGTTTTGGAACAGCAGAAATCAGTAGATGTGATTCTCATACAAGTTTGTTTCTGCTCTGGTGCTTTTTTGTTGTATCCAGGAACAATAATGTTGCTTATTTAAATGCAGTGTAGCATTTTCAGTAACATTCCAGTGATGAGTGTAATATGAAAATGCTGGACTTTCTGTTACAGGTGACGTATAAAGCCCCTGAGCCAAAGGGAGAGCATTTCTTTGCTGAGTCATTCGACAAAGGAACGCTTGACGGGTACGAGTTTTATCACCTTTCAGTGAAATGATAAAAGACAAGAGCTTTGCTGTATTTGCAGTGTTAAAGCTGTTGTTTTTTTTCCCAGGTGGGTTTTATCCAAGGCAAAGAAGGAGGACATTGATGAGGAAATTGCTAAATATGATGGTAAACATTTACTGAAACCATATATGTTTGCTTTTAGTATAAATAGTGAGTCATTTTCATGTTCCACATTTAATTCACTATGGTGTTTTGTTTTTTTTCTTTTTCTTCAGTTAAATACGTTTACGTGGTATGTAAACATTGTGAAAGGTTTAATCCTACCCATTCAAGCGAGATCATTTACATATATAATTAACATAGATCAGTCTCAACGGCATAGAAAATAGTTTAATCCTAGGGGATAAAAGGTTAGAAAAAGGTTAAAAAGTTTAGATAAAGGTTAGAAAAAGTTACGTGAAATAAAAAATGAATCTTGCACAAATGTTTTAAGTGAACCTCGGGAGAAAAATAACTAATTCTGCTTAGGTTTTATATATGTGTTTATAGCATCATCCAAAGCAAGGTTTTGGTTTTATCTTGGAAAGTGGACGTTCAAGGTTAAAAGGCAGGTTGAGTGTGTTATATTACGCCTTATAACATAATGCATCTGTGTTGTGTGTACACAGGAAAATGGGAGGTTGAAGAAATGAAGGACTCAAAGCTGCCCGGTGATAAAGGCCTGGTACTAAAATCTAAAGCCAAACATCATGCCATCTCTGCTCCGCTGCTACGGCCTTTCACCTTTGACACCAAACCCCTCATTGTCCAGTGAGTATAATTGTGTAAACACTAACCGGTTTGCCAGTTTGAATTTAACCCAAGCATATTGGAGTAGTTTTACTGTTTGTTGGTCTTACACTCTGCACAGGCACACAAATGGGAAAGAGAACAGTCTGTAGAATGTCGTGAGATATCCCTCACATCTTGCATGTATAAGCAAAAAGGCCTGTTGCTTGTCAGTAGTGATGGAGGTGTATGGATGGAGGTACACAGTCCTTAGCCAGGATCTCCCATACTCACTCTCTGTCAGACAATTAAGGGAAGAGGTGAATGTAGAACCCTGTGGAGTATAATAGATTGTTATGTATCTGTTGGAATTCAAGTTGGAGAAACTTTTGAGGGGTCAGTAGAATGTTATTAGGAGTTGTCTACATTTAATTATTACTACTCAGAGTAGCAATCTTGCCCTAGTGTGTTGACCAGCTCTTGTTTTTGCAAAAAAGCTAAATATTCTAAACATTAAAGCACATCCAAACTGTTGCTTGGTCCTGTGTATGCCACACTATCATCAAAAGTGATGCATTTGGTGGTCCTACAATTTGAATCCACAAACTTCTGATCACAGGAGCAGATCCCTATCTAATTTTAACCTAATTCTAATTTCTGGTGGGGTTTTTTTTTACTGCCTTTGGTTTTTGACGTTTACCCATGTTCAATTCAACTGTGTAGCTATTGAATAAAGCTTTAGAGTGACGGAACCTTTGTATGTAGTTTAAGGTTTTAAAGTAGCTAAAAACAAAAGATCAGGAAAAAAATTGTTAAATTGGCATATTGATAGAATCGCAATACCTATAGAATCGGCACCTAGGTATTGTGATATATTGGGAGATCACTGGTTATAAACAAATCATAAACTAAAATATCTCAATATAAAATTGCATTGATGACTATGTTATTGGAATTGTTGTTTTAAAATGGTCGTGTGATTCAGCTAGTACTTTTATCAGTCAGGCCATCTGGTTATTTGTCAATATTACAGATAAGAAGGAAGCAACTTTTAACGTCCAGATCAGCTGTTAACTTGCGCAGAATATTAGTCATCGCTGAGAACCTTCTGCTGGAAGCAGTTCAGTGTTGTTGAAGTCAGTACGGGAAGATGACGCATCCTGAATTGTTTTATGTTGATTTCCAGGTATGAGGTGAACTTCCAGAATGGAATTGATTGTGGTGGAGCCTACGTCAAGCTGCTCTCTCAAAGCCCAAATCTCGATCTGGTAAGAACGCGAAAGAATGTCACCGGTATTTAGTGTCTGCTTGGTCAAACCACCAAAGTGTGTCCACTAATCCACTGCTTGACAAGCCCAACATGTTGTGAAATCTCCAAGCATTCTGGAAAACATGCAACCCGTCCCACATATTTAAGGGGGTTGAAAAGATCAAGCATTTGAACAATTATTCCCCTCATGTGCATACGCCACTAAGTATTTTGAAGCATTGCCCATACAAAACCTCAGTGCAGGCTTCACTTGGCTGTGGAGATACTAAACTGTTTGCTCCTTTGCATGGCGATGGGAGGGAATCTTAAAAATAGAAGCTGGTGGAACAAAATAAACAGTGGCCTCCAAAATGCCCAGAGTATCTGTATCAAAATGCGTTCTTGAGGACACAATGCAAATTAACACCTAATTCTGTCATTACTGGTGTTTTTTAACCGTTAAATGTTTAATGCGCCCTTATTTGGTGGTGTCACAGAAAGCTTTGTTTCGTGATCATATGTGTAGAATCAGAGAAATCAAACTTAAAAATACAGGAAATTTATGGGTTTTGGAACTGTAATGATGGTGTTGATTTTTAAAATTGCCACCCATTAAAAATACCTATATTTTTATTACTGGTGGAAAAAAAAAAAAAACGGGGGGGAGGGGTGTTTTAAAGCAGCACAAGTTGAGAGGAACTAGCAATACAAAACTCCATTTGGGACAGACTTACTTTTGATTGTAAATTTGTAAATGTTCATAGTTCTGTTTTTGTATGTATAAGGTGATTATTTCTGAAAGTTTCATATGTGTCTTTGGGGACTTTTACAGAACGTACTTTTATTTGTATTTTTTTACATTTATTTATTTGGTCAATCGTGTCCATATAGTTAGTTAAATTATTATATTCGCTAGAAGGCTTTAAATATTTGAAATGGAAAAGTAATGTATAAATGCAAAGTGTTCTAAGTGTTAAGATGATAACGCATGCTAGGAAACAGTAATGTCTATTAGTTTCACTGTTCCTCTGCTCTAAGACATACATGGCCACTCCTCCCTTTTTAAATGAGAATTTGAGCACGTGCATCCTCTGGAATCTAAATGATAGATGGCACTATTGCTCTAAATAGGCTGTTTGTAGGACAGGACTCTTTTGTTCACTTTGCTTCTGGCAGGGGAAGGATATGACGTTAACTGGTTAAAATTCTTCTGGTTTGTAATCTCTACCCCATTGTAGAATATGGGGCATGGGGTAGAATATGGAGTAGGCCAATGAAGTACTTGTATCATAACAATACATCAGTGGCTTAGTAGGTCATAAGATTTCCCTCATCTGTGCATCAGGGGCCAGAGAAGTAAAAGGCTTTATTCAGGATGTGAGAAAAAGTCTGCATGGATTTCACTACAGGCTGTGTCCTCGATTGACCACGTGTTTGCAAATTGAAGTGTTACTAACTGGAGCTTCTCCCTCCTCTCTCACCCTTTCAGGACGAGTTTGTGGACAAGACCCCCTACACCATCATGTTCGGGCCAGATAAGTGCGGTGAGGACTACAAACTGCACTTCATTTTTCGCCACAAGAACCCCAAGACGGGCGAGTATGAGGAGAAACACGCCAAGAAGCCAGAATCTGACCTCCGCACTTACTACACTGACAAGAAGACCCACCTTTACACACTGGGTAAGTATAATCGCCCATTTGGTCTTTAACATTTAGAGCCCTAAAGGGAATTTTTTCTGTTTCTCCGTTACTTGTTCTTTTCTAATATTTAATACCTTAAACAATGTATAATGAGCAAGTATCTCAAAACCTTTTTTCAACATAACTTTGCCAACATGATCAGATTATTTTTGGATTTTAAATTGTTCACAACTGACCAAAAGACCAAAAAGCAAATCGGGTCAAAAATGGGTAAAAATGTCTGAGTGTATAATCCCTGAACATACATCTTAAGGCTTTTGGAGAACTTAAGCTTACACACACATTAATATTATAATGCTGGAAAAAAAAGTATGATGTACAACTTTTTACAATCACAAGTCTGTTTTAGGGATGGGTTTACAGTAACTCGCAGTTTGTGCTGCACACGTGCAGCCCCACCCTCATACACACCCTTCCCTCACACACCACCCTTGTACACACCTCTCCCTCCCACACCACTCTCGCAAACAACCCTCCCTTGCACACAACCCTGCATCATGCACCACCCAAAGCACACTTACATGATCATGACCTATGATCACAAAACAAAGCTTCCTGTGATGTGTGAAGCCTCCACTGTTGACTCAAACACACGGAAGCTCCAAATAAGCAGGGATGTGTTTTAGCAGGGATGTGCTTGTGATGCACCTGCGCATCATTTAGTTTCTGTGGGTTAATTTGTGTAATTAATCTGTGATTGTGAGTCTGAGTAGTTGACTAAGAGAATCAACGTTCCTTAAGATTGATTTATTACATTTTTAGTTTTTTGGGACCCATTATTTGAAACTGTACTTTTTTTAAGAACCTGAAATGTTGACTGTTGGGGCTTTTGTGGCATGTTTGACACAATACCTGGTGTGCTTGCAGTGCTGAACCCTGACAACAGCTTTGAGATCCTGATTGACCAGACAGTGGTGAACAGTGGAAATCTGCTGTCCGACATGACCCCTGCAGTCAACCCCCCTGCAGAGATTGAGGACCCTGATGACCACAAGCCTGAGGACTGGGACGAGAGGCCCAAGATCCAGGACCCAGATGCAGTCAAGCCTGATGATTGGTCAGTACATTAAACCCCCACTTTCACGGCGATCAGCAGTCACGGTATCATTCCAACGCTGATTTTTTTCTGAGAACCAAACTAATCATTTTCGCTGAAACCCCCGCACTAACATGGAAACTGCAGAGATTCGCCGCAATTTTTTTGCTTTTGTGACATCCGGGCCTAGTTTGCCATGCCCCCTCTTCCTCGTGCTGTCACATCTTTTTTTCGTGGCAGTATATCATTTTTCATGCATTTTAGTCCTAAATTATTAAGAGAAATAAAATGTACTGATTTTGTAACAAAAACATTAATGTTTTGTTACTGACGAGAGAACACAAAGAAAGCGCGTCTTTTGATAGTGAAATACCGCTGTATTCAGAGGCGGGAGGTTTGAAAGTAGCCAATCCAAAGAATATTATTTATTTCTCCTTGCTGCTGATTGGCTGATGCCATTTGACGCATCCCTCGCTATACTCAGAGGCGGGAGGTTTGAAAGTAGCCAATCTGAGAACGTTATTTATTTCTCCTTGCTCCTGATTGGCTGCTGCACTGTGACGCTGCAGACCAGAATTTCCCCCGTGGAACGTCTCGAGTGTACTCGTGTTTTTCTTTTTTTTTGGTTCTCAAAGCCCTGTATTTTTATTACTGTAAATTAAATTCATTTATTACTCTATTTATCCTGCTTGTACCAAAGAAAACGACAGCACACACCAAAGAAAATGCACATGCATGAATTACAGTGCAGTCTGTACAGGGGTAACATTGATATTTACATTCTAGCACTGTAGTTCAGTGTAAACTGTACAGTACAAATACGGGTTTACCTTTACATTTTCTTTCAGGGTAAGGAGTTTAAAAAGACGTTAACTTGTTTGAGCGCATATTTGGGGGCATATCTAGGGTTTACATTTTTTTTTAACCACATCACAACAACGCTGTTTTTTTACTATACGCGGGTGCTCTTGGAACGTGACCCCCGCGAAAAGCCTTGGTAGACGGTGGAATTGGTGTTAATGTAGATAATGCAACATAATTTTGTCTGTATTTAATAAAGGTCAGTGTGTCATTCAGTATCAAAAACCATAAAAAGCAAGCTATTTTGGCCTTGTAGCTCTGGATGATATAAAAGAAACAAACCTAGGAACCTAAACATATCTGAGCTACTGTCCGTGGGGCTTGAGGAATATTTGTGTAGATTTGAATGCTGTCAAGATATTTAAAAATTTTGATCTCTATGATCTAGTTTAATGATACGATCCCAGTTTGAAAGATAAACGTGATATCTGCAAGTCATTTTAAAGGCAAGCTCTGCAGTCTGAGCGATCTCTATAAGGGGGAGCTGTTGCCACTCCAGTCATTTTTGACTAATATTGCGAGTTTGGCCGGATTTCTGCTCAAATAGATGGCGATGATGACATTATAATATAAATCTTAACATCTTTGTTCAGCCGTTTCTTTTCATTGTTACTTTAGCTGGGTTACAGAGCACATGGCTTGTTCAATAAGTGAAAACTTCAGAAGACAAACATATTTTGTTCAGTGTCGATGCCTTGATGCGTTAATTCAGTGTTTGATAGTTTGTATGGATTTTACATGATATATTTCATCGACTATATGAATGAGCAGTTAGCTGACCTGTTATCTGTGTTATCCACTTCATTTCTGTTTTAAAGTATAGAACAAAGAAATGATTATTTGGTTAACTGTCAACATTTTTGATACATGGCTTAATTCCCAATATAATCTTTAGTGATATCAAATGTTTACTGTTTGCTGATTATTGTTTTGTGATTAAAAAAAGTAAGCCCTGCATGAGGGTGTCTGCCAAATGCCACTTTATGATGGCATCATCATTACACTCCCAATTTTTTTTTTTTGGCTGCTGTCCAAGACAAATTGTAAGCTAAGCATTTGGATCTATCTGGGCATGCAGTTGTTTAATTAAGGATAAACTTCTGTGGAATAGTGTGTGGGTGTTTTTCAATCAACCAATCACAAATAACCATGTGGGAACATGCAAACCCCCACCTCTGTTTGTTTACACTTTTAATGGTGCAGGATTTACAATTACCCTTGTGCTCAAGGCAGAGGTTTCTGGCTGGTGCTGCTTCTGCCTAGTCGCTGCTGGAAATATTTAATTCTCTGCACACACACAGCCTGAAGATTATTTTTAATTTACAAGGGAAAAACACTAGGTCCTGTAAAATTTATATGTCATGGACCTGCCTGGTTCTTTAGATAGCAAATTTATATAAAATGAGTATGAAATGATATTACTGAAAATAACCCCCCCTTACCTGGGATCACAATGTGATGGCATACCAGAGCTTGTGTGACAAAAATGTGGTTCCAAGTTGCCATGATAACGGTGTGTGTATAGGATGTCAAATTATACTTGTCTAATTTATGTGTGTGAATGTTTTTGTGCACTCATTCTCTGTCTGTCTCTCTGTCTGTCTCTCTGTCTGTCTGTCTGTCTCTCGCTCTCTCTGATAGGGATGAGGATGCTCCTGCTAAGGTCCCTGATGAGGATGCAGTGAAACCTGACGGCTGGCTGGATGATGAGCCAGAGTACGTCGCAGACCCCGATGCCATCAAACCAGAGGACTGGTCAGTCTATCTTCCAATTCTATTTACGACCTGGAACTATGGAAAAAAAATAAGAAAGTGCAGTATCACAAACCATATGCTAATACAGGTCATAGTAATTCATATACTTGTAATGGTGATGGAACATTCTGACACATTACATACTAAAAATCAAGCTGAACACTGTATCAAAACTGTACATCACTGCTCTCAGGGCATTTATTAGTGTAGCTGATTTAGATGCAGCCTTGTTCTGCATTCAAGTGCTGTTGTGCAGCCTTGGTCTGCTTTAAGCTCTACTGCGTATATGTAGGGGTTTATAAACTGGTAATGAGCAGAGACGAGTATAAAAGATGATGAGATTACATTCTGTAGTTTGTGTGTGTAAGTGATCACTGTTGTCTGAGTAATCCAGTTGACTGAAGCTGCTCAATCGATCATCTTTTTACAGTATCTTATTATACATATGTTCTAAATTTTTCATTCATACGGCACTGTGCAAAAGCCATTTATCTAAATGGCAAGGGACTTTCTGCCAGCAAATACAGCAAAGTTAATGTTTATATAAATGCAGACATAAAAGAAAGCACTAGATAATATGAAGGTTTGTTTTGTGAGCTGGTGAGGAGAACGCATTCAGTTCCAGATTTCCCCTCGATGCCTCCAGCCTTTGCTTGGATTTGTAAAACTTCATCTGCAGCTCCTTATTTTCCGTTGTGGTGTGAACTTCCTGACCAATCACGGCTAATCCAGATTAATCAATCTGCATGTAAGGACAAAAATGGAACACATACATTTTCCGTTAAGCAGAACTAATATGGGTACTGTCAGATACAGAGTGAAAGTATGTTTCAATTTTAATTACATACGAATTAAATGCTGTTTATCCTCTGATACAGCAAAGCGGATCCAACATCAGTGCCCTTAATGGCAGAGCTTTGCAGTTTGACATGAAGACTTCAGGGCTGTGTGCTTTTGCAGCCTCATGTCTTAATTCAATTAAAGTAATCTCCCCCAGCACAGGAATAAGATCTAGGAAGTGTGTGTGTGTGAGATTGCCGTTGTGCTGCAGGCATGTGTGTGGGCGCCCAATCTATGCCTTTCCTTCCAACATTTTGTCTCTTCTGTGAAGGTTCATTCTTTCATTTGTGTTCCACATCACTTTTTCCACTCTTTCTCTCTTTCTCTCTCACTACTTTTGTTATGTGCAATAACAGACTTGGTATAGAGAAATACTCCAAACCATTATTTCTGTTAACTTTTCAACTAGTTCAGCAATAATTTTGTTTTTTTATGCATATCCACATCTCTTACTGTCCATAGCATTTTATGTATGTAGTACATAGTATTTTCTGGATGCTTTTATTTCGACTTTTATATTCTTGTTTTTGTGTCTCTGTGACTGTGCACTTGTAACAAGCAATTTTCTCTAGGATCAGTAATGTCTGTCTGTCTCGCTTTCTCCTTCTCTCCATGTCTTGCTTTCTCTCATTTTCTCTCTCTCTTTCTCTATGTAGGGATGAGGATATGGATGGTGAATGGGAGGCACCCCAGATTCCAAATCCTGCCTGTGAATCTGCCCCTGGCTGTGGGAAGTGGGAGAGGCCTACGATTGATAACCCCAACTACAAGGGCAAGTGGAAGCCACCCATGATCGACAACCCCAACTATCAGGTTAGAGTTGAACTAAACCTCCAAACTGTACATTCACTAACTTCTGCTGCTGTGCAGTTCCGTTTCATTAGAATCATTCGTTTTGTCATTAAGGAATAATATACTCCTGCAAAGCCAAATTTAAATTCCACTTTTCTGGACAGTTCTCAGGTCTCTTTAAAATTTTAAAGGATAATGTACTGGGAAAGGAAGCTCACATTAGCTTACATGACTATAAAAACATAATTGAGCCAATTATTGAGCTGCGTTCCATTTCACAGTGAGGTGTTGCGTCCTGGCTGGACGTGATATCAGGCTGGACGTGATATCAGACTTGCTGCGGCACGTTTCTGTTCTGCTAAAAATACATGCCTAGTCTATTTTTACGCAGAGCACATCTATCTGGGCAGGAAGTTAGACACAGGAAAGGTATAAGTCTGGTCCATTTGGTCCATTTTTAAAAGAAAACACCCAAAATTTATCAGCCATACAGCATTTGCTGTAGTTGCAGCTATGTGGGGCAGCCTTTAAGTTACTTTAACGTCTCATGACAGGATTTAAAAAAAATAATGTTAATGCTTTTCATCTAATTATATTTAAAGGTGACGAAAATCCAGTTAATAATAAAGTTTTATAAATGCATGATATTTCCAAAGTCAACCAGTAACCAATTAATGATCTTAAAATTGATCAAAATAATCAGGATCATTACTGGAGTATTGAGCCAATTTCAGAGAAAAAACAATAGAAGCAGCCCATACTGAAGCCTAAATTCCATACTTCTGTCATACAACAACGCCATATTGTGTCAGAAACTACATAAGCAGGTCTATTTGACATGGTTTAGAACTCAATACAGTTCAAAGCTCCCTGCACGCTGGAGTTTGAGTCCCTCTCTGGGCAGGCACACCTCTGTACCCATACGAGTCTTTGAGCAAAACTCCTAACGCTGCATTTGCCTGCCTCTATAAGATGACAAAGTTTTAAGTCACTTTTAGCAAGACTCTGCCAAATGTGGAGTGTAAATTTCTGCATGCTAATTGGTGTGACATTAGCTTCCACAGCTTCCTCATGGCTCCAGTGCAAAACGAGTCTGAACATGTCTTGGGTGATTGATTTTTCTTAAAAGACTTCTTGGAAAGGCTAATTTTGCCTGCTTTCATTGTGTTTACAAGTTGTTTTTTGTTGTTGTCTGCAGGGAGTCTGGAAACCCAGGAAAATCCCGAACCCCGACTTCTTTGAGGATTTGCATCCGTTCCGCATGACGCCTGTCAGCGCCGTGGGCTTGGAACTGTGGTCCATGTCCTCTGACATCTTCTTCGACAACTTCTTCATCACATATGACCGCAACACGGCCGAACAGTGGGCTGATGATGGCTGGGGACTGAAGAAAGCTGCAGAGGGAGCCGCTGAGGTGCTGAACTCGTATTCTTCATATAGCTTTTTTTTATTTTACCTTCATACTACTTATCTGCTGTCATTGGGCACGTGATGCTGTGGTTGTGATTTTTTTTTTTTAATGTACATTCACATATTCTCATTATGGTTGTGTGACCACAAGAGATGTGTATCTGCTCAGACCACATATGAAAGTAGCTCAAATCTGTCACAGTTTAACTGTTTTTCTCACTTTAGCCTTTAATGATAATAAATCTTTTAGCATCATAATAATAATAATAATGCATTCTTTTTGTAGGGTCCTTTCAAAGTTCTCAAGGACACCACAAAATAAGATACAAAGTAGAGTGCACTACAGTGTATCAAACATGGAGCATAATGAGTTAAAATAATAGAACAGCATAATCTGTTAACGCTAGAGTCAGACAATAAGCATGTTTAAAGAGGTGTTTGAAGGAAGATTGGAAGAGAGTCAGTATTATGAATGTCTTGTGGAAGAGAGTTCCAAATGCGAGGGCCAGCACGATTGAAGGCTCGGAACTCCATGGTAGCCAAACAGTCAGGAGATATGAATATAGTGTTTTAGTGGTCTCATCCTGACTCCTGCTTATTTGAAGTTGCCTAATGGTTTCTGTTGTTAGAGAGGTGGGTTTAGGATGTGCAACAGCAGGTAGCGAACTATGGCCTGATTTTAAATGCAAAGGTTAAGTCAGGAAAAGAGAGGTGTGTGGGTGTGTGCATGTGAGAGCGCGCGCGTGTGTCTGTGTGTGTGACCCAGCTCAGCGTGGCTGTAATGTGAGTCTGTTTCCATTTAGCCCTGAGGGTTTCCCACACGCGACACTGCACAGCCAGCCCAGAACTCCACGTTCCTCTGCAGGGCGTGGGGCTCTGCTGCTGTCCCTACACCCACCCACACACACACAGCGCTTTGATACTCTGCTCTCATAGTCAAATCCCTGTTACCGTCAAGGTCAGTGGTAGTATTATGAGGTACTGATGTCATTATTCTGTCCCAAAATACCACCACCAATTTTTTTTGCACCAGGCTAGTGATCAAGGATCAGCTCCTCTTTGGAACTGTGACATACAAGTCAGTTATTTTCTTCTAACTAATTAACACACCAGAGGCTAAATCAGGGTGTACATTATATTGAGGGGGAGGGGCAGCTTTTCTTCTAGACTGTAATTTTACATATGATGGATGGTAAGTGTGCTTCAGTGAAGTTTCATCAGATTTTCTAGGTAAGTGACAGTAGTGTTAAGTGTTATAGTAGAAAATAGAGGCAGCTAGTGGCTTAATGGCAACCTAGTCAGAAATAATGAGTTCACCAACTAATGTTAACCAACATGATGTATTCAAGCAACAATCTACGCGAGAAACGTAATCTGTGTGAGTGACTAGGACATTTACAATATGGACATTTGGTGATTTGCAATAAATTAATATGTAATATGCATGTTATATTTCAGACTTGAGACTGTCGGTGGTTAAGAAACCTGCCACTGTTTGTGTGTTCAGAATTGTATTACTATATATATATAGGGACCCCTCCCTCAGGCTTTTGTATTCTTACGGGGACGGGCCTAGTCTTAATTAGGAGTGGTCAGACCCCTCCCTTTCCTCTAAACCCATTATTTGCACCAGTGGCATAATCGGTAGCATTTGACATTCTGTGAACTTCATCTGCATCTTAAATGTACTGAAGAACTGCAGATGACTGGATTGTAGAGACACACACACTCACCACAGTATCCCGTAATATTACTCTCCCACACGCCCACGCTTATACAGACCACAACTCCACTTCCCTGCATGCCACAGTCCCTTAATGCAGCCCATTCTCTTTACCAGAGGAAGCTGCACCATGGGAAAGAAGCACCCAGTAAATAGCTTAATATAGTTTGCCATAATTTGCTGATGGAACAAGTGACAAGTGCTTTGCTTTAGAACTTCTGGCAGGATTTGGGAATGATTTTTCCTGATTTGTAGCAGTTCATAAAAAGCAGGCAGGTCTAGACTGTGGCTGAAGATGACCATAGCGACCTGTGCTGAACGCTCCACTGCCTGGCTCTTTGGCATCTTTTTTTTATGCAGACTTCAGTAATGCATTTGCTGTATACACAAAACCTCAAGAGTCCAAATGGTCAATTTTTATAGGCATTGGAAAAAATATGCTTAAGTGTGAAAGTATTTTATTGAAATGTTCACAGTGTTTAGAGTAGCTGTGTTTTAAAAAACAGTGCAGTAGCAGGTTTTGAAGGGACACAGCACTGACTTACTGGAGCACTTTGGTCAATTGAATAAAGCAGGCTTTTTGAAAGGATGTGAAAGGGCTCATTAGGACTTAGCACGTTTGTTTCGTTCTTTTGTCTTGTAGAATTAATAGCACCGTCCCTTGAGGGCTTGTATGAGAGACACAGCAGTACATCAACAGAAACATGCCACAACGTAGTTTATAACAGGAAGTGCTCGATGAAAGTGGGCTTTTCTCACAATACTTCCTTTGTGTTTGGTTGTGTAAATGGTAGCCAGGCAGAGGTGGAAGACAAGTTACAGGGTGAGTGGGGAGTGACTATGGGAGGCAGTGTGGATTATAAATGGTGGTGGGGTGGTGGTGGTAGTGGTTTAGGGAGGGGCGGGGGTAGAATACTCTGGGATTAGTGGAGTTTTGGCCAGCTTTCACAAGAATTCCTGCTGCACAAACTCTTTCCCCCCCAAAAGGTGAATTCCAAACGTGCCAGACGTGGCCAGCTGCTCTTTAGTAGGAGAGCTGAGGTGTGTGTGTGTGTGTGTGTGTGTGTGTGTGTGTGTGTGTGTGTGTGTGTGTGTGTGTGTGTGTGTGTG
>JBBPCX010000002.1:16666772-16690323 GCA_037974365.1 Hydrocynus forskahlii | reverse complement strand
CACACACACACACACACACACACACACACATTCTGTCATCACTATTGCATAGTGAATTGGATGTGTTTTCATCATATACTTTCACATACACTATGTGTACATACACATACAGACAAAACATTAAGTTTTCAGTGCTTTAACACCTTTAGAGAGACTCAAAGTGGACAATGCTCTGTTGTGGCCACTGCAGGCCGAGAATTCTGAATAAGAAACAGTCATACATGACATAGTGAATGACGTAACAAGGATATATAGCTTGAAGCTCACTCGCAAATGCCCTCATTCTCTCCTCACTTCTGTTGTTTGTGCAGTCCAGTAACTTTAGTTAGAGCTATGAAATTCGTCCTGCACGGGCTGATGGCAGACATCCAGCTCATGATACCAGACTCGCTCTCTCGAGATAACTTGGGAGTCAGCTAGGATTTCCTCTCATTCCCACTATCTCACTACTCGACACTGAAGTGCTTGGCAGTCTCTGTGAGAACCTACTGCTAACCGTCACGCCTCCAGCTAGCCTTGGCACAACGGTTGCATGAACTGTGAAATGATGTCACTGGCTCAACACCAAGACAGGCTTTCAGACTTAGAAGCAAGGAGCAAACCGCCTTTGCCTTGTGGCTTCTGCTCACGCCAAACTTGGCAAATGCTGCCTGCCTGAACCTCAGGTTCTGCAAAAAAAGAAAACTTAATGGATACTTAATGAGCGGCTAGACTCGCTCTCTGCAGAACTGGCTCTGATACCTCAGATACCTCTTCCCAGCATCAAAGGGGGAAGCGCTTGAGACCAGTGCCACCCCAAAGAGCATTTCGAACTTTGATCGGCTGGTATGGAGGACCGCTTCAACGTCTTGGGTGATTCCTCCCAGACAGGGTCAATGCAGAGTACTCAAGTCCCGTGGAGATTACATTCCACTTCTGCGTCTCAGCGGTCTAGTGTCAGCAAGCAGTCTTCAGCTGCCACAGTGCAGCGTGTGGTTAAGATGGTCTTGTCAAAACTGTCCTTGGATGCGTTAGCATCGCTGCTGATGAAATCAAGTGCCTTTTTTGGACTTTCTTATTGCAAGGATTTTTTACAAGTCCGAAGTGACCAAATTGGCTAAATGCGGATAGTGTTGTACTGACATGCAATGACTTCACTAGTTCCTTCATTAGCATTAGCTGCTTGGTTTCTTCTCATATTCTCCAGGTGTATATGAGTATATGAAAAGTATATGAGAAGAATCCAAACAGCTAATGCTAATATTAGCATATATACTAGCAAAATAAGTGTTTTCGCTCATATTTTCAGACATGTGTAAAACATGTAAGCTTTGCTTAAATTAATACATGACTTCATGTAATTGTAGAAATTTGTGTGTGAACGAAACAGTGAAGTCATTTTATGTCAGTATAACACTCTGCATTTAGCCAATTTGGTCACTTTGGACTTGTACTTTAATAGCACAATAAAATGAATAAGAAGGACCATTAAATGATTAATCACAAGGAATTATTTATATGACAATTAATCATCAGAACTGTAGCAGATGAGGCATGTCATATCCACATGATGGCAGTAGCACACAGCCTCTCTGATCTGGTAGTGAAATGCACCTCTCACTGCAGAGCAATGAGTCATGTGAATGTGAGCCTCTGTGTGTTGGTAGGTAGGGTAGGTATGCATTTAGGTCTCGTCGCAGTTCACATGTGTAGGGTGGAGGTGGGGTGGGAGTATGTGATCTTGTCTGCATTGTGGATCTGTAGGTGCATCCGTTTTTTTTTTAAGTGTCTGTAGGTGTGTTTACCTACACAAACACACACAGACACACATATATAGCATCAAACAGCATCTTTAAGTAGGAGGTGTGCGTGTGTATCTTTACCTCTGGTCTGGTCTGAAGCGAGCATCTGTAAGTGGTAGCAGCTCCCTCATCTCAGGACAAAGCTCATTCAGCTCAATAGCAAACCTAGTGAACCCATAATAGAGCTCGTAGTCTGTAGGCATGGAGCCTGCAAAGACACATACCATGTTGTGTTAAGTCATAGACAGCAGAGTAAAACATTAAATTCAAAATTGCTGTGCTTCAAAATAAAGAAAAAAAAACTTGTTACCAAAGGAACATTGATACATTTGCTTATACTACCAACATGCACACACAGCACCGCAATCTCCATTAAAAACTGCTGGCAGCAGAATGAGAGGCTTTGGAGCAGCTACATACAAGTCACCACAAGCAAAACTAAAAATCAGACAGAGGACTGTAAAGCTGTCTGGACTGTGGAACAGTGGGAATTTGCATCCTTTTGATTGATGAAGCGCAAGTGAATTTCTCTTGGATGTTCTGCAGTGATGTGATCTAGCACTAATGAAGCAACATCAGTATGTCTGAATGCAGTGCTCTAACATCTAAAAAAACAATCAGGGAAATAATGTGGGCTGTTAAGATGGCATGGATAGGTGTACCTGGTCTCCAGATGCATTTAGCAGAGGGCGGGACTCCACAGTAAAGACCTTCATGCCATTTCCCAAACAGCCTGTGAACCACCTTCCCCTCCTGATCCATCACAAAACCTTGTACCTCATTCACATTGGAGCTCCAGTAGTTTCCCTGTGCATGAACACACGCAACACAAAGAAAAACAGGCAAGAATCAGTATTAGCAAAACAAGACAAATGGCAGTTTGTAATGGGTATGTGTTTTGTAATACCTTGACGAAGGTGAGTTTGCAGATGCAGGTACTGCTCTTAGTGTTTCTAATAGTGATCTCCCCATAGTGCTCAATCCATCTCCTTCCACTCAGAATATTGTGCACACAAGTAGTCACCTTATTCCACTCGTAGTGATCACCAAAACTGTGGGCAAATATACATGTAAGATCGGGAAAAAACATTGTACCATCTGTATGCCTTTGATGACAAATATCCAGGGGCAAGATTAAAAAGTTACTATTTTGGAACTCTGTACCTGGGCAACATCACATTGACTGTGCCGATGGGAAGGATTTCCATAGACTTTCCCCAGAACTTGTTCTTCCATCTGACATCTAACACAGCATTATAACACCACACACACAGATGTATACACATACACATAAAACAAGTACATTAGCGGAAGAGAGCGGTTCCACTTTCCTTGCCTCCAAATGTCAAAATGACCAGCTGTCCCCTGACTGTAGATAGGAAATGGCTCGAGTCCAAATTCTATCTTAAGGCACTTTATACGCCCACTTAAGAGCAGCAATTACATTATTGTCAGGACCAGACTATAAAGACTAAAGGAATGACTGCCATAACTACAGTTAACAGGTTCATACTGAAAGGCCAGAAAATGAAGAAAAATCTTACCTTGCCAGAAAGTGAAGTTTTTAGACTCACAGTGGCAGGCAGAGACTGGGGGGTGGTGGCTCACCTGAACAGAGGTGGAGAAAAAGAAATGATAAATGACCGGCAGGAAACATTACAGGGAATCTATATTAACAAGTTTGCACAAGAATATCTGATACAATCTGAATACACTACGGTTTTGTTTATAGAAATATATTATATTTTGATAAAAGTGACAAATGCCATAAACAGCTGTATTTGATTGTATCTTCTCAATAAAAACTTAAATGAAAAAAAAAAAGAAATATATTTAGACATCAAAGCTGTTTAATCTTCCTTTACATGCCTTCATATTATTACACATTAACTACATGAAAAACTACATCAAATGACTATTATTATTAGATTATAAGAGTGCGAACTGAAATATTATTTGGTAAACCTAAAAATGTATTTATCCATAATAAATAATAGTATTATTTTGACTGTGATTAAACTAACATTGTTTAATAATATTTCAAGCTGTTTGAACATCGGCAGCACATGAGATTTCAGGACAATCAGTTGTAGTATAGAAGTGCATGTAAGAACCAGGGCTGGGGCCATTCATGATTAGAATTGCGCATCCATGGTAAATTCCAATTCACTTCTAGGAACTGGAATTGGAATTAGAATTGCATGCAGTTGAAATTTACTTTGATTTCTTTGTTAAGAAAAATATGAATGTTTTTTTGCCTTTTTTGCCTCTGTACATTATTTCCCATAAAAACATTTTCCTAAAGCAGCATTTCCCAGAATTCCATGCAGGGCAAAGGTTCATAATGTAGGAGTATAGAATTAAGGCGTAAATTGAAGGTGTGAGACTGGAGATAGGAGATTTTGTGTTAGATCGGAATCTGTCAACAGTCATGAACTGTTTTGAGAATTTGATTTGTGTATGAACTCTGCATTATTATCACAGAGATCAGAAATCCGTACGAAACTGGAAATGGCTGAGAAGTCAGAATGTTTTTGTGGAGACCTCTGTAAAGAATCATGCTGATGAACCACTTCCTAAAACATCAGGTAACAGCAGTGCAGTCTGGTTCCTGTACATGGTTACAGCGGAGCAACTTCACACCCTAAATGGTATCTTTGTCTGAGTGCTTGTACCAGGCCATTCCTGCCACATCTGCTCCTGTGCAGTGTGGTTTCAGTATTGCTGCCATGATATTAATGATATCAAATTTTAGGATTCTTTGAAAGTCAAATTAGTATCATATAGTAGTGTAAACAATGTATTTAGATCCTGAATACGGTGCCTCTGTCTGTTAAAATTCTCAGTTCTCTGTCTGTTTTTTATACATCATTTGGTATGTATAAGGTACCATAAAAACTAAAAGTTCAAAACTAAAATGTCACTATAATCTTAAATAAAAGTCCCAAAACAGCAAAAATGGATTTAGACAGAATTTCATTGAATTGAATACCACTCCCCGAAACCTAATTCCAGTTCATTTTTCTGTAGTTCTTCTAGTTCCTTTCCATTCCATTTCCACTCCAGCCCTGGTGAACGGTTTTTATTGTTTACTACTAGTCAAATAGATGTAACTCAGTTTTCAGATGTGAGTCAGTTTTCTGTATTTTTTTACCAAAGCACGTACAGATACATGTGCATGTACACACACACACACACACACACACACACACGAATGCAGAGTGCCACTGGGGGACAAAACACTGCTTACAAAGACCCTTTCACAATTACACAGAGGAGATTCTCTGCCAGAGGACAGGTGCTTTATACAGATCTGCACAAATGTGAGTGCACACCCACACACACACATAGACAGAGGGACACTGCATGATAACACTGGCACAGTGCTACTACAGGAGACTCTGCTCAGAAAAAGATACCGGTTTAAAGGAACAGTTAGGGGAAAACATCTAATTGACATAGTTTTCCACATACTCCAAATGTAGCCTATCAGAAAGGATGTGTTTGAAACTAAAATTGTACTTTTTTAGTTTAAAACTAAAGTTGCTAATAAAAAATAAGCCAAAAGTCACTTGAGGCTGGAACAGGTCACTAAGTCCCAAGTCTTGACACTCAAGTCCTGAGTCAAGTCAATACAGGCAAGTCTCAAGTCAAGAGTGTCTTAAACTTTGCATCTTAAATCAGCAAGCATTCGGTATATTTATTGGTACCAGAAATAATGGTGATATTATTTTGCCAATATCTATGAACATGTATATCATGAAATACATCTTATTTATTTGTTTTTATTTATGTTGTTTTTTTCACATGCATAACCATGACAGACGCTATAAACAAAGAGTAACATTAAAGCAACTACATATGAAATAAAACGTTTTCTTTTTCACACATGGATATAATCAATATAAGTTTTTGTCATGGATGAAATATTCAAGTTGTTGACACATGACAATGACACTAACCAGCTGGACATAAAGAGCTGCTGGTTTGAACTAAATTTTGAAGCCAAAAAATAAAGTTTCGTGTAGTGGTGTCTATTTGATCATTTTTCTAGCTGACATTTATGGTTCCCTAAACCACACCAACAGGTTAGGTTCACGGTAATGAAGAGCTGGATGAGGGCTGAGCAAAATGACAGAAGTACTGGGGATGTATCTGCAGAAAAACACTTGTGTGGCCATTGACGTCTGGTGTTTGTTAGCAGCATCAGTGCCTTGGCTGCTTACCTGTTCAGAGAAGAAGCAGAAGCCTTTGTCTTCCCGAATACATTCATAAGTCTCTCCTAGTACTGGGTTAAAGGGTTTGCTGCCTGCACGGTAGTATGTGGAGGAGTACGCGGACACAGCAAACGCAGCTACCAGCGCCTGGAGAGACACATCAGATACAGTCAAACAAAGCAGTGTTCACTACACAGGTTACAGCTGACCTGAAAGACGTGAAAGGGTCCGTGGAAATCCAAATTGTCACTACTACCTTGAAACTAAGGAGTGTAATGCTGTTTATAAATATTTTGTTTCAAAATGTACAGTTTACTCTCCACTCCAAATATCCCATCAATAGAAACTAAACTAAAAACTGAACACCATTTTTTATTCATTAATTTTTGTCATGAATGCCAATCCATTTACATACACTGTATGGACAAAAGTATTGGGGTGCCCAACTTTAATGAAACTGAATTCAAATACATAGAGTTTAACATGGAGTTGGTTCCCCCTTTGCAGCTAAAACAGCGTTCACTCTTCTTAGGAGGCTTTCCACAAGATTTTGGAGTTTCTGTGGAAGTTTGCGCCCATTCATTCTGTACAGCATTTATGAGGTCGGGCACTGATGTTGGAGGAGAAGCTCTGGCTCACAATGTCCGTTCCAGTTCATCCCAAAGGTGTTGGATGGGTTTGAGGTCAGGGCTCTGTGTGGGCCAGTCAAATTCTTCCACACCGAACTTATCCAACCATGATTTTATGGACCTTGCTTCGTGCACTGCGGCCCAGTCATGCTGGGAAAAGGTTCTTCCACAAACTGTGTCTATAAAGTTGGAAGCACGGCGTTGTCCAAAATGTCTTGGTATAGCGAAGCATTAAGATTGCCCTTCACTGGAAGTCCCAATACTTTTGTCCATATAGTGTATATTCTTTTATTCAGCCAAAAGCAGTTTGAGTGATTTAATCTGGACTACATTTAGAATGAGGCACTGTACAGGGCAGCCTATTAAAACAGATCTCATTTACAAAATAAACGCACAGTAGCACAAACAGCCTGTGCGATGAAGAGAGGTTGTAAAAAGGTCAGTGTAAAATAAATTAAGACTTTCTGCTTTTTTCCTACAACCACATAAATGTAATGAGTTGTAGGATATGTGTAGGAAATGTAGAATATAGGTCCTGTAAAGAATTTGAGTTTGAAGAACAAGTCAAATATGCTCTGGACTTATAGGGAGACCTTTAAGACGGTGTAGGGTGGTGTAGATTCAGAGGCTTGAGGGTTTCTGGTGTGAATGTGACACCTTTAAGGACGCAGCCAGAGAGGTGATTTAAATACAGCGTGCAGAGGCCAGCACAGCTAAAACAGGGCTATGCTACAATGAAGCTAAAAGGACTTAATGAGGCCAGACGCTGCAGAGTTTTACCTCAGAGAGCCTTCGTTCCCTGAAGAAATGTGCGCACACACATGCGCACCCGCACCCACACCCACACACACACACACACACACCCACACACACACACACACACCCACACCCACACACCACTACACCTCTATTACACAGAGGACGTAGTTACCTGCTGTAGGCAGTAATCGCCCTTCTATAAGTCACGTTACTTTGGTGCCTTTACTCTGCTGTCAGTGTGTGACTGAGAGTTTGAGGGTCCCCTCATTGCACTGTTACCTCTTCTTGCTGCTTAACACTATCTTTCATTGACATTGTTTTATGCAAGGTTGCATTATTATATGTCATGTGCATGAATGTTTAGGATATATATTTATCTATTTTTGTTTCTAATCTTAGTACTGGCCAATATTGATTCAATAGTATTTGTTTAAAGCTTTATGGGCATTTCTCCTATTTTTAGTTAGCACTTCACTTGAGCAGTGAGTATGTACAGTTTTAATTAGGACTGAATCAAATCCATTCATTTTTTGCCCACAGAAATATTCTATTTCAAACACAGCTGAATTGAATTATATGTAATTGTATTACACTTTCTACCTGGAAGCTCTCGAATTTACATGCAAATTTGCTGATCTAATCTGCTCTAAAAATACATTCCGTTTTAGTACCCTTAGCGGCTCTTAGACAGAATTTTATTCCAAGTGAATCAAAATGAGAATGGCCGAGTGTACCATGCGTTCGTAAGGGTCGTCTGTTTCGGCTGCTTTGTCCAGCAGCTCTGTGTACTCCAGCTCCTCGCACATGTGCTGCAGAGTGTTTAGAGGCTCGTTCAGCTCCACGGGCATCGACACTTTGGACAGGTCTTTACCAATATTGTTCCTCAGGATGTTCCACAGGTTAATGTTGGATGTGTCTGGGGAAGGGGCCGGTAAACACGTCCGTCGCCCATTACGAAACGCACCACCGGCCAGATCTCCATTTGGCACTGTGGAGGTGACATATGGAGTGTGTTATTGCTGGCTTTAGTATCCTAAGCATGTCAGTTGTGTAAAATAGCGTCTGTGTAAGAAAGACTGCAGAGAGGGGCTTAGAGAATCTATATCAGTAGCACAGTGTCATAGGCTTGGCTAAAGAGAGTAGACATGGTATTATATCTAAAAGTCAAGTATCTGGGACAGCTTATCCTCTGCACTTTGAGCTCGCCAGACTAACTTGATTTTTCTGCCGCATTTGCATGCCGCATTGGCTTAGAGGGGAATCGGGCTGCTCCAGAAGCAGCGAAATGTGAATATAAACGACTTTATCAAAGAGAGGCTGAGCTTATGCTGCCATGCCAGTGGAACTGATGCGCACCCCATATATCATTATGATAGCTAGATATTTCTCAGTTTTTAACCCTTGGTTGTCTAGAGTTGTTGTTTTGCTATTCCTTTTTGTTTGATATTACAAAATTTGTGTTTAATCACATAGTTACATAATTACATTTACATATGATTTACATTTTATATGTACATGTGTCTTCCAGATTTTTATGTTGGTTTCAGTGTCAAAAAAATTATAAAAAAAGCTTTGGCTGTTGGCAAAGCAATACAGTATTCATGACAATAACTGCAATGCATTTCTGTAGTAAAAGTCTTCTACTTACAAACAAAAATGTAGTATCTATTGAAATTTTAAGATGCTTACTATTGGAAGAATTTCTCTGTTTGTTTCAAAGAGCTAGAAGTGGAAAATAATTAAACATAATGCAAGAAGAAGCAGGGAACCTCAGAGGGAAACAGTTAGACAGTGCTGCTTATACTGCTTATAAAAATAATTCCCATCAGATATAAATGAAAAAGAGTGAAGAGGATGGTGCTGATAGGACCACCATAACTAGATTTCATTCCACTTAAATGGATGCTCTCAGGACTAGCCTAATAACAGGTAAGCGATTCTATATTCCCAATAACCAGAGAGTGATTACAGTAATGGACTTATAAATGATTCATCTGTGAGGCACATTTCTAGATTCCAGATTTCTAGCTTTAGGAAAGGGCCTTGACAGCTCACTTTAAATATCATGACATTCATTTGGTAAGAACTAAGTTGGAGTTGAAGTGAGCCCCTCAAACTTACAGTTAACCTTAAGAAGAAATATGTAAATAATGTAAATAACCAATGTCCGTTTCCTCTTCTAAATTTGTGGGAGAATGCAGCACAAAACCTTTCTATCACATTAGCTACCTTCTCTAATGGGCATGAATGCTCAGGGTCAAGGATGAAAGAGAGATAGACAGAGAGGAAAAGAGGAAGACATGAGAGAATGAAGCTTACTTTGTCTGGAAATGTTATCAGTGACGCTGGCGTTGTCCTCTGAAATGTTATCACTCACATCACTGACGTAAGACTCATCATCAGAAGCCTGGGGATAGAGGTGGGGGGAGAGAGGAAGAGAGAAAGTGTCCGAATGGACACGTGTGAGAGAGAGAAAGAGAGAGAGAGAGAGAGAGAGAGAGAGAGGCAGGCAGAGAAACAATTCGAGAGGGAGATAATGGGAAAAAAAAGTTAAAGAAAAAAGAGATTAGGCACGGGAGAGAAAAGCAGGGGGAGGAAGGAGAGAATGACTTGTTTAAGTTTCTTGGAGTGCTGAATACTGATTATTTACTCACTCACTGTCTTTCTCTGCCTCTCCGCAGTGCTGACTAATTGAGTACACTGTGTGTGTCTGTGCGTGTACTGACTGTTGTACTAATGGTCTGCAGTACAGAATAACCCACTGCAGCATTTTGCAAGCCCCTGATACGGTGTCCTAATCAATAAAGACAGAGCACTTACAGAGCACTACATTATCACTACAGCACATACACAGCAAATACACTTCACTTCTTAAACTAATACAAAAGTGATCCCCTCCCAAATATCAGAGAGACTAAAAGACATTATTAAGTCACCAATAACCATTTCTACATTAAAATACCACTACATGTTTTATTTTAGTGCCAAAGAATAAGTACAATTACTTGTTATCCACAAAACCAAGAGTAAAAATCTTAGCACTAACATTAGAACTAACTAACAGTGCACATTGTAAGTGAGATAATAGGCCAGGTTTGTTCAGTCTTATTCAAAAAGGGGTAGGGCAAAGCAAAAGCTCACCTGATTCCACTTGTTTTATCATTTGTTCTCAACTTTCAGATCATTCATATGTTCATAGTTAGAAATGAAAATCTGCAACACACACACACATGCACACATCCACTCGCACACACACACTACCCATGTTCTGACCTCATTCTCTGATGAACTGGCTGACAGAAGCACTTCCTGAGCATCAAAGAACTCAGAGACCGATTCTGACATGGAGAGTCTGCTCTCATTGGATGCCTGCTGTGTGAGAGGGATGCCCACATGGATCTGTTCACTAGCCTGTCAAACACACGCACGCAAGCACGCACACACACACGCACACACGCACACGCACACGTACACACACACACACACACACAGTTCCATGATTTGGAAAAGTAGTCTGAAACTGTTGCCTTCGGTTCTAATCAAAAATATGATTATTCTAAGCAGGAGGGTAAACTGTAGGCTAATTATTCTGTAGCTACCATTAAATATTGTATCGCTACTATGAAACAAATGTTTAAGTTGTGGGGAGGGGATGTACCTCATCAGGACTGCTGATGATGTTTACGCTGACCACTTGGTCTGACAGCACGGACTCTGAGTGGATCCGATTCAGCCGGGTCTTCAACTCTGCGTTCTGAGACAGCGCCTAAACCATCGGCACACAACAAACCAAATACTAATTTAACTGAAAGCGGATCCATGCACTCTGTTGTGTTGTGATGTGTTTGCTCCTTTTCTAAATGAAAACCTGCTGCATAATTTATGACCTTCTACTGAATTCTCCATATGTGATCAGAGACGGAGTGAACTACAGTCAAAAGTGCTATAGCCTCTAGCACAGCACAGACACACCTTTACAGTACATCTTAAAACAGACAGTGGAACTGAAATACATTGTATTTACAGTGCATTTTTTTAAAACACGTAGAGACACTTTTCAAAATCTAAAAAGAATATATTGATAACATTTACAAATTAGATATTACGCTGTATGTTGACATGTCAATAAAAATTCAGTTCAAATGATCTTATGCTCCCTTTCTATGTATTACATAGGTAATACATAATCTAATTCCTAATTATGCTCACAAAGATAAAAAGAGCCTTTTTGAGAAAGCTTCATTTTGTTTTTGAATAATCATATTGTAAAGCTTCACTTCCAGGTTCATCAATCAATCTGAGGTGTATGGTTGCCATAGAGAGCATAACTGTGGCAGCAGTGTGAGGTCAGGACTGACCTGTGATAGGGAGTGGCGCAGGGTCACGATCTGTGCTGATTGGCTGGACTGTTCATGCTCTGATAGCACCTGCTTGATCTTCTCCTTCTCTATGGCCACCGTGTTAAAGGCAGACTTCAGCAGCGAGTGCACTATAACAGGCAAAATGGTACAAAAAAGAAAAAATCTATAATTCCGTGTGATCAGCTTTATTAAAATGAATGATGTTCAATCTCGCAGAGACATACTGAAACAGGTAAAAACAGCTGTCTAAACGAGGCCTCCTGATGTAGTTAGTAATTTCATTTAATGACAACCTTTCTGAGCAATGATGCAGAAATCCTCCTGCAGTTTGATGTAATCGCTGGCACACTCAATGCCATCAGTTAGACGGGTAACAGGGGTCTGGTAATCAGCGAGCTCCGCACATAGATTTGGGTTTGAGGAATGGAGACGCACTGCAGATCGTGTAGCACTCAGAGGAACCTGCAAAACACACACACACACACACACGCACACATGCACACACGCGCGCGCGCGCACACACACACACTTTTGCTTTAGACATATAAGACATCTTAACCTTGGCGGCATATCTTCGCCTGTTTACGCAGTGCTGAGGCAGACACCACACACACTGCAGAATGTACAGGTCACAACTACACTTCATTGCATTTATGTTTTACAAATCATATCTGGGCAGATTTTATTATCAGACCAAGTTATTAAAACATGATGATTGTGTACATTATTAGAGGTAAATCATTATAATGACAATGAAATATAATTTTTTTCAATAAAATTTATTTCTTTTATATTTATTTTTTTTGAAACCTCATATTTCATTGAAATCATTCTACCATAGTCACTGCTCGATCAAAATGTTCCATTTATGTTACATTTTTTTATGATTTTTTTGTCATTTGACAATGCCATGAGAGTTCATGAAAATTTCATGCAATGGTCCAAAATGACCTGGAATAAAATATTGTTTCATTAAATTCCAACATTAAATTTACAACATTTTCTTCTGTCTACTGTAAAGTTACATTATTATTTGTCACGTTTATAAAGCTGTCACCTTCTTCAAATTAACACAGTATTGCTTATATCAGGAGACTGAAAAGTATTAGCAAATAATGCTCTAGCACAAAAGACACTGTGCAAACCGCTGACTGTGTTAAAGCAAATCAGTAAGAACATGACAATTATCGTGTCACCTTGATGAATCATTTACTCACTGTCCCCCATAGTGGTGCTGGGGAGCGCAGCAGTGTTTGCACACTGTACGTTCTAAAAGAATGAAGCCCTTAAATAGATCCCAGTGTGAAGTGATGTCCTGCAGAGCAGTTTAAATGGTTTCTCATGGATACACTCATGGCTAAGGTTAAAGACTGCAATAAGGGGAGTTAAAAGGTTGAGTGAACTGTCAGAGAGGGCAGGTGTGCATGTGCATGTGTTTGTGTGTTTACTGTAAGCCTGAAGAGGGTAGCTTGGGTTAAACTCGCACAGCTGTGTGGGCTCTCTGTGCGGGTGTGAAAGAGAAGCAAATGGATAGAAAGAGATTGGGGACGGGGGGGGGCAGAGAGATTGAGAAAGAGAGAAAGTGAGTGAGGGGGAAGAGAGATAAGAGAGACAGGGAGAGCGGGAGGGAGAGAGAAGAGAGGTAGACGGAAGCAGGGGGGATAGGGAATGAGAGGAGAGGAGAAGATGAGGAGAGAGAGAGAGTGACAGTGAGAGAGGGGAAGGGAAAGAGATAAGAGAGATTGGGAGAGAGAGGGGGAGAAAGGAGAAAAGGAGAGAAAAAGAAGAAAGAAAGAATGAGGAGGGCAAGGAGGCAGGAGAGATCAGAGAAATCAGGTGAGAGAGAGAAAGAGAGAGAGAATGAGAGAGATTTGGGCCCTTAATCTGTTCCTATAATTTTCTCTCATTATCTTAAGTAGATTTTTGGTGCACTGTACTCACATTTCTTATTTTGAAAGCTCAAGGCTGGGAAAAACATTCATGCTAACAGCAACAATGACGGAAGTTCCATCCCATTTCAAAGCACTGAAGCCAGTGTTTTTCAGCTCTAACCATCCAAGTTAGTGGGAGCTCATAGTTAGAGGAAAGTAAAAAAAAACAAACAAAAAAAAAACAACTTCTCACAAACAAATTAAGTAGTTGACTGTAAATTAGAGCAAAAAGAGATTATGTACCTGCAGCTGCATTTTTGCATCTTTGCTGACACTTTTTGTTCTCCATCTTCTGCTGACTCTCTTGTCTTTCTTTGATAAATCTATACAGTTACTCTAAATTACACACAAACAAGCATGCAGCCAGGCACACACACGCATACACACACAGACACGCGCACACACACACACACACACACACAACCACACACATAGACACACATGGAGAAGATGGGAGTGAGTTAATAGCACTTAAAAAAAACCCAAAAAAAACAGCATCTAAATCACTAAAAGCAGATGAAATATTATTAGAAGCAACAACTGTTATCACAGCATGAAAATGACATATTTCATAAACAGAAATATACGCTGGTTCGTCGAGAAATCAGTTTAAACTGTCCTTATATTTATGATAACTGAATGTATCATATTTGTGGTCTCCACAAGTATATCTAACGAATATGTTTATGTACACAATGTCTATGTGCGCATTAAGATTAGTCTGCGACTTCTACTACATTTGTTCCTGTGCTGTTCCAATGATGTTTATTCTCACTGTTTGTAGACATTTGTGATAATGTTCCTCTCTATTCCATGCGTAATTGTTTTCTGCTGGTCTTCGTTTTAGGATGTCGATAAGCTGCCAATGAATGCCAACAGAAATCTAGCAGAACTAACAAAGCAGTGGATAAAAAGACTGAGGCTATATTTTAATGCAGTATCAAGCAGATTAATATACAATAATGATTTCCAGAATCCATAAAGTCTGATTTTATTTGAACTACATAGTACAGTATCACTTTTACATGTAGCCACAACTTATGTTCTTTATTATGTAGTCTTTCAATTCAACATCAAACTTAATTTGGTCTCTTTAGGTGTATATGTAGTGGGATGAATTGGTAGGAATGAATGAAAAGCTGATGAAGCTGCACAGATAAAGCATGTATGATACGATAGTAAAGCATGTTGTCTGGAACAAGATCATTCACAATATACATGCACCAAAACACATGCAGAGATGTGCGAATTCTATACATTTAAGCTCCTTGTGTCAATGGGATAAAATGTATGTCTTGAATTAATGTGTAGACCAGACATGTGACTACAGGAATGACAAAGATTCTAAAGGAATGACAAGGTGTTAGTGGTAGCAGTACCACTGCTCTGAGGGACTGACTGTCTCTCTTTCCCTCTCTTTCTCTCTCTCACACACACACCTACACCTGTAACTCTTTATTCTGAGCTGTGTGTTTGTGTAGGTGGGCTTGTCTGTGTACATGTCTAACCTGCATATCTGTGAAGCTCGGTGCTGACTGTGTCCTCTGTAAAATCTCCAGACTCTGCAGCAACCGACTCAGCTCTATCAGACTGGACTGGCAGTGAGCAAGCTCTAAAACAAACACGCAAACATTGGGTGTATTTTAAAGACATAGCATTTGAAAGACAAAAAGTATTTCAGGTGAAATAATTGGTCCAAAGGGTGCTACTGCTCCAAATGCTGTCCTTTAGTTTTCTTTTAGTCTGTCTGTGTTACCTTCTGCACACTTGTCCATCTCTTCTGACTCCTGCAGCCATGCTGCCACTTTGCTCTGGCCGTTGCTGTAGGAGGGGGGCAGGCTGGTGGTGCAGGGCAGGGGCGGCTGCCAGGGCAGAGAACTGGGCTTCACCTGCTGCTGAGAACACAGAAAAATACATTAAATACATGGGACGCCTTGAGCAAGGTACCATCCCAAAACACACTGCTCCCTGGGCGCTGTGTTCCTGGCTGCCAGCTGCTTCACTTGGTGAATGGATTAAATGCACAGAAAGAATTCCGTGCTGTTCACACATGGTGTGTTCACGTATGACAGAATGGACGCTTTATTAAGGCTTGTATTAAGGCAATGAGCAAGCTCTAAAACATACACACAAACATTTGGTGTATTTTAAAGGCATAGTATTTCAAAGCCAACAAGTATTTCAAGTGAAATAATAGGTCCAAAGTGTGCTACTGCTCCAAATGCTGTCCTTTACTTTTCTAAGGACAGCATTTTTTAAGATCATCCTAAATGATCTTGTAAAAGGCAGACAGTAGATGGCACAGAGAAAAATGCAAAGAGGCACAATCCATAGCCTTATTTTTAGATGAGTGTTAGAAAAAACACAAAGCACTCAGTAATTAACACTGAAAAACATTTTCATTGTCTTAGCCTTATCGATTTATGGTGTTCAGATACTGTTAAAAAAGAGATTCATTTCAGGATTCCTGAAATGAATCCTTTTACTTTTGATCTTATATTTATATTGTTCTTGTCTTTGTGTCTCTGTGTGACTGTGCAGTCGTAACATAAGCAATTTGCTCTGAGATCAATAAAGTTTTCTGATTCCGTAACCTCTCATATACCTGAAGCCATCTATGCAACAATGCTCATCATCTGTCAGTGATCTAAGTGAAACAAGTGAAACAGCACTACGCAAAGAAAACAAGGTGGCCTTGGTGTCGTTGCAATTGCTCTTTGATCATTACAGATAATATGAATGTAAAATGATTCCCAGTCCATGGCTGTGGACCGGGAATTGAACTGGCATTCTTCCAAAGATAGGACCAATGTTTAAACAACTAAACTGATTATGACTTTTATCATTTAAACAATGCATTTGCTAAGATCATTAACAGAATTTATCTGACATCGTTCATCTCCATGACGCACATCATTACATTTTTACACTGCAGTGTAATGTTACACCCGAATACTAATCAGTACAAAAGATTAGTGTTAAAACAAATAATTACGCTAAAGAACATCAGGCTACATTTTAAAACTGATCTACAGGCACTGTATCTGCCTGTTCCTGCGTTGTTCCCTTAGAGAGAGCAAGCACAGTATGGATGAAATGAGGAGCTGGTGTGTTTTTTGATGAGTCATTACTGAGTTGCACTGAGTGTGTCACAGAGACCATCCCTGGAGGACTACTATATCTAACAAACACACACAAAAGCACAAAGAAAGACAGAGAGAGAGAAAGACAGGGAACAGGGGGGAGAGAGAGAGAGCGAGAGAGAGAGGCGGAGAGAGAGAGAGAGAGCACAAGCATGCGTGTGAAAGATTCACCTTGGATTCGTGAGCAGAAGAGGGGGTTGTTTGAGGTGACTCGAGGCCGGCGGGAGGAGGAAAGGCTCGCAAGCTGGCATCACGAGGCGAACGCACAATCTCATTCTGCCTGTACAGACGATGGTGACGCAGCTTACACACCCAGGCATCAAACACGTCTGGAGACTTCACCTACACACACAAACACAAGCAGAGGACAGTGAGGAGACAGACAACACATGTCTTCAGCATCTGTCCGTCTGGTTTGCTGCTCGCTTCATTATTGCACAACACAAAAACACCACCACACAATAGCACTCACGCACACCCACACACAGAATGTCTTTTCTGCTGTCCTCTCTCTCTCAGACTCTCACCTTCAGATGATAGATATGCTCTTCTGTGTCAAGGTCAATGCGCCGAGCTCTCTTCTTAATGGACATGACAGAAAGACCTACATCTATACTGCCATGGAGCTTTCCTTTCTGAATCTGACACACATAGAAGGAATCAGACTTTCATTATGCAGTCACTATACATTATAATACTGCCTTTACTACTCACTTTAGTACTACTATAAAATGTACTAAAAATGATTACTTTAATAATTATTTGAGTTATGATTACTTTAAATTATTTGAGTTATCAGTTCTTTAGCCATAAAGAACAGACTTAAGTGACCAATGTTTAAAAGTTCTTAAAAAATACATAAAAGTTCTTTAAAAGGTTCCATATAAAAAAATAAATATGTATCACACTTGTTTTTCACACAAACGCCACAATTTAATTCTTCCCAGTAACTGTCCAAGTTCCATGGCCAGGAATAAAGTTTTTTTTTTTTTAATAACTGCTGATTATGTTGTCATAATCTAATTATGGTACTGAAGTTAAAGATAAAGTCATACTGAAGTCATACTGAATCATACTGAAGATAAAGTACTAACACTACATCCACATATGTGTTACACAGCACACAGGTTCACAGTCATACTGTACTTACATCTATGGGGGACTTGGAATACTTCAAGATTCCATTGTCCAGGACAAAGAACCGCTGTATTTAAAAAAAAAAAAACAGCAATAGCAAAATATTGATAAGACAGTAAAGTGTTTTACATCGTAAATGTTTGCAAAGGCTGCATTCAGGAAGAACTGTAGAGACATCAATGTTAGATCAGAATGTGCAGTAATCACACTTCTTAGTGGTAGTGAATCTGCATTTTGATAAATAGGGTACTGTCCATCTCTTACTCTCCGTGTCCAAAGTAACCCTTCCAAGTGGATATAATCTCTCTTAAATACATTATGTATTTCAATTTATGAATTTCTTTTTTCAAGTTATACTAGGTATATAGCATATAATTCATAGGTTTCCAAATATAGATCAATATGTGGACTGTCAAATAACCTGTAAATATATTATATTTTTAAGGGAAATTACATGCAATTGAACGGGTTACTCTGGACACTGAGAATATAATCTCCTTTAAAAACATCCCATATTTATAGGTTATTTGGCATTCTACGTATTGATCCATACATAGAAACCTATGTAGATACCTAGCTAGATACCCAGTATAACTTGAATTTTACAAGAAACCTATAATGTAATAATAAAGAGATTTTCATATATAGATTAATATGTGGAATGTCACAACTATGCAGTAAATAGAAGGGTAACAAAAAGTGCTTGTCTGCACTAACTGCAATGAGCATCATGCTCAACTGTTGGGACAAGACCATGAGCAGTCATTTGATCATCACAAAACTAGTAATTTGTGACTAACAGGTAAAATACAAATCCACTTTTAAGCACGAGTGCTTCTTTAAGGGCAGACTCAACTTTATGTGACTACTACAGCTAGTATGTTAAAACATTGATTTGGTGGAGTGGGTAGGTGCACGATGAAGCAGTATACATGTCTCTGACATCTATTCCTCAAGGGTCAATGCCGTTTTCTGATTCTGATTCTGACCTTGTGCCAGCCCTTCAGTGGCCATTTTCTCTTCTTCAGCATAAAACCCTCATGTTTGTCAGGCCTCTGGACATTCGTCTGCCCGATCTTCAACCCTTCAATGATCTCCCAGCTGTCGGCCTCCTATAGAAAAGAAAGAGACAATTACAGTAAACAGAAACAGCACACTCCATCTTGAGATTTATGTCCATTAGAGAGTCAATGGAGCAACAAGCCAATTTTAAGCACAAAGATGGCGAGAGAAAGGATCCCTCGTAAAATTAGAGTGTGAATAAATTACATGCAGGCCACTTATTCTGTTTCAGCAGCTCTTGCTCTCTCAGCACTTCCATTTCCACATAATTTACTGTTTCTACCTCTCTCTCTCTCTCTACTGAACAGACATGAGCACATACGTATGTACATATAGCCACGCATATACACACTAGGGATGTCATAATTCTAGATTTTGGTGGCACGATTATCATCTGGGAAATAATCACGGTTTTACGATTATCTCGATTATTTAGCATGCATTCATTTCACCATGTAGACAATAACATTCTTTACAGGTTTTTACCTTTTATTTATTACTGTCTTTAAAAAAAGACACAAAAACCATAAACAAATAATACAGTGCATAAACAGAATAAAAACAAATGGATACTGCCTTTTGAAACATAGATGATAATGTAAACAGTGATGCATCATAGTGAAAACAAAATTAAACAAAGTCTATTGCTTTAGAATTATATTTAAGCTTACATATTAGCTAATTTCCCTATTTAAAAAAAAAACGTATTCCTAGTCTGCAGGACTAGAGTTCCTTTTTTGTCTAGAGTGCTTGCTTCAGTTCTATCTGTTTATATTAAAGTGCAATAATGTAGGCATTTTCACAGTCGTTATATTCTTCATTCGCTGATCGTACTGTCTGTGTGTTTCTAGCACAAATGCACCACTAAAGAATCTGTTGACAGCAGTGTAGCAGTGTAATAATCTACATTTTTAAGAGCACAAACAGAAACACAGTGTTGAGGAGCCTTTACAATTAATCAGCCGTGCCGTTTTTAATCATGACATCCCGAATACACACACACAAACACAAACAATCAAGATTTCTTTTTTTTTTTTTTTTACCTTCAACTTACAGGAAATCATTCACATAAATGCACCATAACATCATTCATACTAAAGAACAGGATATATTCCTATAGCAGTTTCATTGTCCTACTTGTTTGTTAGGTGAGAGAGACTCTTTAGGTGTAAAGATGAAAAAACAGTCTTTCTAAGAAAGCCAATGGACCTGAGAGAGGGTATTGGATTTCAAATAGAAGCAAATGTCAAGAAGAGCATTGCATGCTTTGGATTTGTATATCTGTCAGTAACTGGATCATTATTAGAAAGAAGGTCCAATTAGCTTTCTAAGTTTACTCAGCGCATTGGATTTATGTGTTTTTTACCCTAGACATCCAGTTTGCTTGGCTGGCAGCACAAACAGCTGAGGAGAAAATCTGCTATACTGAATATGTAAGTCAGCCCATTAAGGAGAAAATACTTGTACTTATTCTATGTCAAACAAGTAAAATATGAGTGCTTTATTGACACAGATGTCTCCCAAGAATAAGCTAAAGCTGCCCTTCAAGCCTTTCATTGGTCAGTAATATTTCACTCCACTGTAGAATTCACTCAATTATTGAGAAAATATATTCTCATAGACAGCAATGGTTTAACAAACTATATCTAATTAAACTATTTGAAATACATTTAAGACATGAATGATGGTGTAATATCAGGATCATTTCACTAAGGCATTTAGGATGCCAAGGATTTACCTGATGTTTAGCTGAATATGTTGCTAGATTTAATTAGTCAGTGTGATATTTGTAACCCCACATAGTAACTTCTCCAATTTGTAACTTCCCACAATCACACAAACATGAAGCAAGAGGGCAGAATGTTTCTTTTATCTAGAAGGCTTTCGAGCCCATTCAATTTAATCTATTACAGTCCACTATTAAATTACTTCAGTGTAATATATCTAAACTATGGCTACAAGCATCAGCAACAGCAGACAACACAATCAGATCACACTTTGAATGTAAGCATCTTTCAGGCCAACAGATTATTTTATGTGTGTGTGTGAGTGTGTGTGTGTGTGTGTGTGTGTGTGTGAGAATGCACCCAATGCTGAAACAGGGTTGATTGAACAGAGGAGGCTCAGAGAGCTGTTTGGTTGTAGAGTTCAGAGGGAGATTGAGAGTCATTGAGGCTGGTGAAGCAGCACACTAGAAACATCAATGCAGCCCTTCATTAAAGAAGCCATTACTTCGTCTGCTATATTCAACTCCAGCCATTTGAATAGTGAAACACTATTGTGATTGCTCTCAGTAATAATAATGGGCAAAATTTCACTGATGACTGTCATCGACGGTTCAAAAACAAAACACTTCTATAGTGGGCTTCCACAATAGTAGTGATGTAAAACACTGTTCGTTTAAACTTAAAATCATTCTGATAAATGAAGATGACTGAATCCAGCAACTGAGACCTTTAAGCTCAACCTGTCCGAAACTAACATTTTTCACCTTGTAAGTTTATGCTCCCTGGTCATATTAAGTACAATCATTTAAAATACTTAGTTCTTGTTTTACTAATCATTGTTCATAGTGACTTTTGTCTGCCTCAGAAGCATCTTCTGATAATATTAACCTGTAATGTTTAGAGAAGGCATGACACTGCCACCCAATTTTGATACCGAAATCTTCACTGTCGACTGATTCTGATCCAATGTCGACCTTATTTTAACTTCAAAGCTTTAAAATGAGCTATTTATAGCACTTTGCTCAAGATGACCATTTAAAAGTAGGCTGTCATGCTCAAACCACTCAAACACTCTCCTGCCCCAAAGGAAGAACTACACTGCTAAAAACATGACATCATACAGTTTGTGCTATTTTAGGCTGGATTCTTTCTTTCCCTTCTGATACTCAGTCCAGCATTTTCTGCTGATACTGCTCACATACTGACTCTCATCAATATGCCATCACTAATAATACGTCTAAACTCCCTTTCAAACCACCCCCGCCTATCGTCAAATGCATCAAGTTATTAAATAATAATACGCTATGATTTCTGAATCATGCTGGCTTTAATCTGTAATGCTGTGTAAACATCTCACTTGAATGCACACACTGGCACACATACATGAAAACACACAATTCTAACACTGCAATACTGCAATGAGTCAACATTGCAGGTGTGTGTATGTGAGAGTCAGTAAAAGGACAGTCCTGGGGGACTCTTTAAGAATAAATGGAGTAAATAAATATAAACTCAACACTAACACACATCGTCTCTGTTTAACACTGATCTGTATACTGGAGGAAGAAGAGACCAGCAGCAGTGCAGTGAAAGCAGCTGAATCACACTTAGCATCTGTGTGTTTGTGTTAACTCACGGTCGACCCGAACGCAGGCTGATAACGGTAGTCTGCAGTTAGAGTGACTGGTGCCAGGAGAATGATGCACCTAGTGCACGGCAGGGAGCCGAATGAAAAATTCATCACATGAGGAGAATGCTGGGAAATGCCTCGCAGCATTTCCCATACTCAGAGAGGCCAGTCTGAAGGCTTATCATTCACTGCCACACTTTATCTCTTTCTCTCTCTCTCTCCCTCTCTCTCTCTCACACACACACACGCACACACACACAATTTGCTATCGTGTCAGTGTAGACAATTTGCCTGCTGAGGTTCTAAGGTTAAGCACGAAACAGTATTTTTAACTGTAACCTAACAAGAGCATTAAAATTGTGGTTGAAACTCAAATTCTGCCCCATCCAAGTTTCAAATCCGAACTCGACCTGAGTCTGACAAAACTCTGTGTTATTTAAACATATGCAAAACTTTTTGCATCCTTTTGTATTTCCATTTGGGTCTCTACTGCTCCTATTAACACTCCAAGTGCAAAAAAAAAACATCCATCCATTTTCTGTGAATCAATTGAAAGATTTTGGTGTCAGGAATCACATGCTTCTATGTCCACTGTGACATCAGAATAAGGAAATTTGCATAGAACCAGCCCTCACCTGTCGAGCCCCCACCCACTAATTAGCTGAAGATCTGCCAATTTTGTCTGCTGGTTGTACGAGCACACATAAGACGCCGAGCACTATGGCTACAGGTAAAGGCAAGCCACACATGAAATGTTGTGGTCATCTTGCTCTGGGTCCGACTCGGGGTCGAACATATAGGGCTGGATAGTGGCTCTGTTTAACGTGTGTTAAATGCGCAGCGTTAGCTGGAATGCAGGGGGCGTGGCCAGCAACGGCTTATTTGCATAAATGTGACAGAGCCCTCAACCCTCTAAGGTCGGAGGATCCAAAAAGGTATCCTTTTCAGTTTTCCAAAACAATCATCTAAAGCTCTGTGGGTTTTTGTCCCAGAAACATATAAGTAACACCATTAGAAAGCTTGAACCCTCTACTTTTCAAAGATGTATAAAAATATTTCCATGACGCTTTGTAAATAGGATAAAAAGGAAGCATGCCATTTTCTGTCTCGCTGCTCGCCGCAGCCATGCCCCTCAGCTATTCAGATGTAAAACAGCAATCTGAATACATGAATA
>JBBPCX010000002.1:16647557-16666672 GCA_037974365.1 Hydrocynus forskahlii | reverse complement strand
TATTAACCAATGAAAAGTGTTGAAAATAGTTATACCAATTTTGATGACACAGTATTCATTTATTTAGAATATACATAATTTTTCAAGTTTCCTGAAAAATAGCCGTTTTGGACATATGAGGTTTCGGCACAACAGCAATGATATATATATAAAAACGCTACCACATACACACACACACACACACAAACACACATTATGCCTAACTGTTCCTTGTTTCTATTTATTGATATCCAGTGAAATTGAACTGCCCACGCCAAAAAGGAAGTCATACCACTAAAGTCGCTGCATTCTAGGTGTAACCCAAAACCCAGGTAAGTGAGGTTACTTAAGAAAAATCCTTGAGTCATCCTGAGTCTTGCCCCTTCTTAATACAACACTAATGAGTGTTACTGACACTATTCTTGTACTCTTTACACACGCACACATACGCTCATTAGAGCTGCATGATTCTCCGAAACGGATGGACTCACACATCAACTTCCAAAAAACATGCTCTGCTCTGTGGCTGTGTTCCAAAATCTGCTGCACTTTCTAAGAAACTTGCAACCAACGTGTGCTCAAGGCTTTGGATACTGCATTCTACGTAAGGGATGCAACAAAGACTGAAAACCTGTGAAGTAAGAGGGAGTATTACATAAGAACTTACAGGGTGGTGTTCTCTTTTGTTTGCAGCAGTGCTGTGCTTCATATACTGCTGTCATTGCCTGGGTGGGGAATCAAAGCCTACTCCCTCATGTGCAAGGTGGTAGCGTTTTCCACTATGATATCTTTCTATGTGAATCTATTAAAGGTAAATTCACATTGATTGTTACAACACTAGAGCAGCACAAAATATCCCAGAAGACTCAAATATGCAAATTGTGCTGTTAGGACCAACCGTAGCTCAACTGGTGTTTCAATGAGTCGAGGTATTCTTGGAATCCAACAAAAGTAAATAACTGTAGTAAAAATATTGTAGGTCTTTAGCCATGTCAAATTACCAGTGTGTTTACATATATTACATGGAGTATTGCTGAATATAGGAATGTAACTGTAATATAAATATTCTGTCTAGCCCTTGGTCTATTCTCTAAGCCTTCCCTCCCCCTTGCTCCCTGAAAGCTCGTTCCATTGGATTTTATGACACAGTTAATGATAGCAGTGTATTAGAGCAATGTAGCTTGTGTAGTTTTGCTGCACAGGCTACTGATATTGACATTACCTTTTCCATTCCCTTTACTAATCACGATTATAATCACACTTAGAGGTGGTGCTGTTATCAGCCGTGTTGTCTTAGTAAAGTTAGGGGTAAGTTCCACCATGATGTGTAAGTCATTTCCCCATGAATCAACACAATTCTGTCTTTCAGTTTACTTACTATTGGCACTAATTGTGTCGATGTAGTGTGGGAGACTGTTTTGTGTAGTTTACTGCAAGACCCTTGTGTGAGTCTCTGCAGCAGTATTGATTAGTCATGCAGTGAGAAGCAGGACCCTGTCCAGCTTAATTAGACCCAGAGGAGCTCTTACACACTTAGGAGAAAGGCTCACGTTTCTAACATATCCATTTTAAAAAAAGCTCCGGCTATTACTGTCATTCATAAATGCTTTACAAGGCACCCACCGTTGTTACTGCTACTCTAAACTGTAAGCCGCATTGCGAGCAGCTACTAAACAGTTTGAGAGAAGTGCTGAGTGACTGTAGTCACTGAGCCTGGAGGTTGGTTAACAGTTTTGATAGCAACAGCAACATCTTCAGTTCTACTTCCTGAATGCAAATAGCTTTTAAACACATAAAAGTTAGACAGAGCCATACCTTTTATTAACCCAGTCGGTCAAGTAATATGCTGTGTTGACTTTCGAAGTAAACCTAAGTACACATGCTCAGCAGAGAACATACTTAAATATGACATTTATTTCTGGATATTCGAATGTAGAATCTAGTCTGAGAAACAAGAGATGTCAGTTTATATGAACGGCATTACAGTATATGATAGCTGAAAAGTACAGTAGTAAAAAGTACCATCACAGGGTACTGGAGGACACAACAGAAATGACTATTATATGAATGTGTTAAAGGTTCTTAGAAACCTCACAACCGTTTGACACGGGGAAGCTTTGTTGCACTGAAATGGTTCCCTAACAGAAATAGATGAAAAGGTTCACTCAAGGTCTTGCCCAGAGGGACAGACATCATAACCCAGAAAGCAAATTCACATGTCAGGACTCTTCAACAGCCCAGCACAACCTTATGTATGTGTCTGGCACACTGACACCAAAGAATTCATTTATAGTTCACCCCTCTTCCTTGAACCACATCTGATGTCTCAAACACACACACACAAACGTACGCACACGCACACACCTGTCATGTGTACTGTTTATACTGGTGGTGGTGTGATTAAAAAGACTAGACTACTGCTTGGCAGAGGCCTCCACCTCTCACCTTTATTGTGCTTCTTTTCTTGTTTATGTGTCTGTGCTAATTAAGGGTGGCTGCTAAGGGGTACACCGTTTTTGGTTCTCTGAATTAAGCACGACAGGTTTGGCACCACACATTAACACACTCATCGTCTTTCAGTGGCTGCGGTGATGATGACAAAGTGTTATGGGGCTGAAGTGAATTTGTCTCAATTTAGCATTACTCATAGCCCAATCCAGCAACTAGTGCTGCTGCTTAACCCCTGCAGTCTATGGTGAAACAAATGTTACTCAATAGACTTCCCCTTTCTAAATGAACAACTTCTCATTTACTTAGCATTTATGAATAATATTTAGTATTATTGTATATTTCTTCTAAAATAACTGTCAAGCGGAACAAAAACCTGAAAGATATGTCCCAGACTGAACTCCATCTCTGTACAGGACTTAATTTGTGAACGATGAGGTTCCAGAACATCGAGTAGTGACGGGTCCGGCAGGTGGGAAACGATCCCAGAACAAAAAAAATAAATCAATTAACTGAAAGAAAAAGAAAAAGGTGCATCAGACACACAGCTTAGTGTGGGCATTCCCCATAATGTGGATCCTACGTGCTAATGGGGCTTTTAAGGATTAAAACATTCTCTTAAATGTGTGTTTTTGTTTTTTTTTTATATAAAAACATGAACACAGCTTCAAACATAAAAATAGCTAATAGAGCATTACCGACTTTAGATTTTTTCAGGTTGACTTATCCGTCAATAAAGTCAAAGTCAAGTCGACTAGTCATTTGATGACATCACACACACGCAGCGGAGGAACACAGGTGTCCAACGATGAGCAACTTTTATTAAAGTTCTCTGTAACATTAACAGTCAACATGACAATTAAACAAAACAAAACAAAAGGCTGACACCTTGAATTTTCTGGTAAATTTAAGTGCACAACAGAAAGTGGGAACAGTTTAAGCCGCGTCGCCACTCAGCATCCTCTGTACTGGGCGACTCTCTGCAGTGCTAGCGTTAGCCATGTGGATGCCGTTTCAGATGCCGGTACTGTTACTGTACTTTAACACCGACTTGCAGTTTGTGCAGGTCACCGTGCTGTTTGTGTGTCTAGAGTGAAGTATCTCCACACAAGTGATGTGTGTCTGTCACCTCTGCTGCCGTGTCCCTCGTCTTGTGTTTAGATTCCACTTGCGCCGACAGTACCACACTTTTTATGAAAGGACTATAATAATTGGTTAAGTCACAGAACGCGTGTCAGCGTCAGCCAATCAGAGGCAGAGATTGCATTCTGTACATAAGCACACGCACAGAGAGAGGGAAAAACACACACGACTATTCGACTTCTCTCAGAGGGCGTCGATTTGTGCCTCTGAAGTGGACTAGTCAACTAGTCGACTTTTCTGTTAATGCCCTAATAGCTAATAAACAAATGTCAGAGGTCAGTGGAGAATGAATGAGGTCTGTCTGTTTTCTTCCATTAAAAATAGTGATCAGTCAAAAATCCCATTTAATCATCAATCGCAGCTTTACTAATAACTATTTGTTGAGTCCAAGACCATCAGCACTACATGACTGTAAGCATGGAAATATTCAAAGCATATAACATTATATGAATTCAATACCTACATTATCCGACTCTGCAGATGAAACATTACAGCGACAGATATAAATGGTACAATAATAAAGATGAGTAAAACCAAATTAGATTATTTTTACTTTATACAAAAAAGTCAATTTTATTTCATTTTTTTTCGGTGAAGTATAGCAGATATAGCAGACATTTCATAGGTATGGTAAGGTATCCACTCACAAATTTATTGTGACTGGTTACAAGCTAGTGTTTTTTTCTCTCAGTGTTATTAATGTATTTTAACAGATGAATGATCACAGCAATGATTGTGTATCCTTTAAAATGAACAGCTGTTTATTTTCCATTTACTTCATCTTTCATATGTTGCTATAATTGTATGCAAGACTCTTTCACATGTTGCTATAATTGTGTGTTCTGTCTGTTGATATGAAATGATTTTGCAAATTCTCTTGAAATAAGAGATTGTATACCCAAGGAACTTGGTTGACCTAAGGTGAAATTGGTTGACCTAAGGTGTGTGTGTGTGTGTGTGTGTGTGTGTGTGTGTGTGTGTGTGTGTGTGTGTGAGAGAGAGAGAGAGAGAGAGAGAGAGAGAGAGAGAGAGAGATACAATCTCTGCACCAGGACAAAGATGATCAATTGAATGAGTGATCACTAATTATGCCCAGAGAGCAGATCTGCCATCTGCCACATCACCTTCCCACAGTCATTACTAACAGTAATTAACATCTGGAGAGTGGAAGATGACCAGCCTTCTCTTACAATCATATCAGTCAAACCATGTAGTGCGGAGATTCTTCGATGTAAAAGCATTTTTAGTGCAATGCTCTATGAAAACAGAAACCGATCCTTCACAGAGGAAGTAATAAAGCCACACTTGCTTCATGCTCTATTTTCCATAAAGAGGATGCTACTGGTTCCTGTGTGCTCTCCTCTGACTTTGTTGCTGGGTGTTGGCTCCAAGCTGGGAGACATGGTGGGACAATTTAAATTATGAATGCGTAGGGCGTGTGTGTGTGTATGTGTTGAGCTGGCCATAGCATTTGTCTAACCAAGAATGCTTAGTGAGCATGTTTCTTCTGGGGAAGACCTGTACAGATGTATCCTGTTGTTTAGATGGGTGTCAGCCTAAATCAGCATTTCTCACACCTTCCACTGAACATAGCTGCAGATTGTAACATGACTGCACAATTACCTTAATTATATATTAACCGATTCTGCAGTTTAGCCCTGTGCAATTAGTTAACACAAAGGACCATAATTAATGCATGTGAATTAGTAGCGTCCTGCAAGATTGCACAGCTCTGCCTGCCTCAGCGACTCAAGTGCTCTGATGTTACACCACCACACAAATGACGAGCATGAACTGAGGTATGCAACATTACACATTCTCATATTTTCACTGGTCTATTAATGATTCATGATGAATGAATATTGATAAATACCTGATTAGTCGAATCAGGTGTGATCATCACCAAGTGGGTCAGTGCACGTGGTCCCCAGGGCTGGACCTGAGAATAGCTGCTGTAGAGCTTCCAGACTCTCTGCCTGAATGGTATGCGTCACGCCACTGTAACGGAGCCCAGAACAAGGTAATCAATACTACCGTCCTCACAGAACACTTACACATACACACACAACACCGCAGCAGCCATAGCGCACAAGGGGAGATGGATGCTGAGCGGAAAGGGCGATTTTGTACTTGTCTATTTTTAAATTTCAGAACAGAGTGAGATTAAGACTACATGGTGGTGTAAAGAGCTCGAGAAAGTGGTTTAAAAGTGGTGTTATTTTATATGTGCACGTTTTAGGGTGATACAGCCTCTCTACAAATAACAGAAACCACATCCACACACCTTTCTTCACTTACACCTTATTACTGTGCAATAACTTATTATTCATTCTTACATTAATAAACAGACTAGACAAGTGGATGAGTGTAATATTTCTTAGTAGCCAGTCTGGTTTACAAACAACAATCTGAGATGTCTCTCTCTGCATGTTACCTGTGTGTAAAATTTAGGGCTTTACACTGAGGCATGTGATGGAACACAAATTTTACTTACTTAGGAGGACTACTTTTTTTTTTAAACATTGGATTTTTACTTCATATTCAAATCCAGAAAGGTTCTACTTGAGACAAAAAATAATCTTAGATCGTATTCCCTCTGATATATTTAAATCTCCTTGAGATGGGTCGGCTCTGCATTACCTTCAAAATAACTGCAGCCAATTGTGTTTGAGTTAAAAAGGACATGTGAGATTATTTTCCGGAAGAAGCTACTGTTAAATATTGCACATCGCACATGAAGCAAGCCAAAAAAGAGAAACTGGGAAACACTTTACGGTGGTGGAGCCCAAACATTTTGTCAGAAACCAGCACCATCTCCCTTTCGTTGCTGCGTGAATTGTTCACATTTAGCGGCACTGGGGTCTTCCTTTCAGCAGAACTGATGGCAGGGGTAAGACAGAAGTAATAAACCTTTCCCATGACTCAGCAGAATCCTCAGAGCCTATGACAGGGCCTCTGGAGCAACAGGAAAAGCCTCCCCCAATCTCTTCTGGCCCACGTTCACAGAAAACAGGATTCCACCTCAGTTTTCCTCTCATATCAGGACACTGCTCACACCCGCACCGCCCTAAGCCGTAAAAGCACAACACAAAAAATTCTCTTTCTGCCACAATTTCCATGCTGATGCAGGAGAAGATCAGTTATCTTCCATGAACCACCATAAGCCGCTGGATGTATTCATGTTCTGAGAGACATCCACTGATGTGAACAATAACCATACATAGTCATGCTTGCGAACAAAACCCTCTAATTAGGACTGTCTGCCTGCCTGTCCTTCAGTGCCTGACCTCTCTAGGCTCATTAAAATGAACAAAGTAAAACACACAGTTCTGCAAATTAGCCTCCCAGAACTTGGACAATAAAGACATCAATATCTATAATTCTGCTCTACATTTGAATGCACTGTCCACAACACCACCTTTGATTTACACATGTTGGCTAGTGCAGACCCTTTACAATGTTCATATTTCTGATAATGAAAGTTTTTACTCAAGCCATGTAATGAGTGTGCTGTTGAACTTCATGACCTGGGCCAGGTTTGGATGCAGGAACTAAATTAAAACACTGACGGCTAAGGTTTTCAAACACTGTATTAAGACCTTTCATCTACTAACTCTCCCTACAGTAACTAGTGCAAAGACCGACAGGCAAAGAAGAACTTCATTTTGTTGGATGAAATGTATATATTTTAGAAACTAACAGTGACTGATTTTCAGCAAGTGTGGAATTTAATTTAGGTTGAAAGTTGCGGTATAGGAGCTGAGAAACCATCTGAACCATAGGTCAACATCACCACATGCTAAACAGGAAGTCACATGACTAACAAGGCAAAAGACTCCTTTAAAAGTGATACTGCTGGGATATATACTTGCATTTATACGTTTGGAATCACTCATCATATCAATAGCTAATGCTATTTAGTAACAACAGTGTAGACAAACACTACAGACAATAGAAGGTATTTTACAATATTTAATTCAAGGTTCTGGAGACACAAAGGGCAGTTATCTCTAAGTTACTGGTCCGTAGATTCGATCATTCTGGATATTACGTTTATTATTACCTTCACTTATACCTTAACATCTTCTGCTGTTTTATTCTGAATACAACTCACTATAATCTAATTCTCACAGCTGTCTAAAATTAGTAGATTGTTTTGTATGTCAGTGCATGTGCTACTGAGCGCCGATTTTTTTTTCTCATTGTGAGAGCAAGTTGCTCTGTGTTCAGTGACAGAGTGCACAAGCTACGCAGGTGCAGAGCTTCGCATCTGTTTCAAACTGTTCAATGTGCCCAAGCCACAGGGATCCCTTGACACATGGGAATTAGAAAAACAAGTTTCCACACATGTCTTACATGAGCATGTGGTGGATGTGCAGAAAGGGAGAGTTACTGAATTAAATTGATAATGCAAAAATCATTGTCAATGCAGTGCATATGCTCACATTTTTAAAAGGAAGACCTTTCTGAAATGTATGAATTTGCTGTTTATTTGTTGTCCTTTTAGAAATTCTTCAGGTCTGTGGTCCAGACATCTTGCGTTAAACTTACATTTAATGAAACAAATCTGAAGTTTAAAGCTGGTTCAACTTTTGAAAGCTAAACCATGATTAAACTGAACAGTAGCTCAAAAACAAAGAACCAAACTGATTTGTAAAAAAGTGAACATCCTTAATTTTAATAGAATCAATTTATACATGCAGATTTCCCTAAGCTTAAAACTGTGATTCCAAACAGCTTAATGTATTTGTACACTACTACTACTACTACTAATAATAATAATAATAATAATAACTGTTTTTGGAAGCATTTAATACCATCATAGCACAGTTTAATTTTTAGTTTAATTTTCCCCCCAAACCACCACAAATGAATAGCGAGAATGTAGGCAATGTGTTAATACGTGCCTTTTAGTAGTAACAAACAAGTATAAACAAACAAATAAAACTCCAGTATTTGTCTTCCCAAGGCCTGCCTGCCACACGTTGGCATCAAATCGGTTGGAATAAGCTGCTGAAAATGAACATGTAGCATCAGCTTGTGCTTGAAGACCTTGCTAACAGTGATGAGTCATGCGTAGCAACAATCCTACCTTGTATTCACACATAATATCGTGTGTGCGTGTCCCTTACTACGGAAATCCCTGGATTAAAACATAAGTTAACTTCCCCCGGCAGCGCAGGAGGCAGGGCCCTGAGTGGCTCACTTAGAATAAGCACACAGCCAGTGACTGAGAGCATTAAGCAGCTTATTCGCCCAGCCAGATGAGTTAGGGATTTCACTATGATACTGAACTGCCGGGGCCTGCTGCCTCCTAAAAGGTTTCACCAAACAGACATATTGTGCAAAGGCCAATGTGTAATAGGAACTATCCTAACATAAACAAACCTATCCTACAGGATACTCTCTGTTTTCTAAAAACAGAGCCACATACACAAATTTGCACACAGGTAACAGGCAGAGAGAAACATCACAGTGTTGTGTGTAAACCATTAAAGGTGCTGGTAACTGAATACACCTGTTATGTGATTGGTCAGGCAGTACGTGTCCATAGCGACGGTGACACTGTCCTGTGTACTGCATAATTAAAACAATCTCTAATTGTCAACAATGGCCTGGCTTTCTTCACAGTGGAGTGTGCAGAGTTTGTATAGAAACTGCAACCTTACACCACTGTATCAAGCCCACAACTGGAGAGATCTGAAGGACATTTTTTTTATTTTCGGAAGAAATCATCTGCTTGGACTATTTCACTTTAGGACAACCACAATTATCCTCAGCGCAAAAAGAGTTGCAATTAAGCACAGGCTGCTTTTAATGTTTTACATACTGTCACAGTCACATCATCCAGTCTGCTGCTGCATACACAGGCCCTGACGATCTAATGTGCAACTCCTGAATCCTTTAAGATTAGGAAACACCTTTAAATGTTATGAATAGTCCTGTAACTGTTCATATGAGGTACTAGGTGTGGGCAGTTACCTCTCTCTGAAATGAGAGTCCTGTCTCAGTCACATAAGGACATCACCTACTTTGTGCAGTCTCATCTTAAGCCCTTTTAAGTCTTTCGTTCTTCTAAATGCTCACGTGGGAAATAAAACAAGTGGCAAATTATTCTTTGCTGTCCAGATGATGATGACAAACGAGTGCTCTGAAAACCATTTTACTGACAGTTCCTCTTTCAATGCTTTACTAGCGCTTGCAGGGTGGGCTGTTAATGCCTTAGGTGTCTCTCAATCCAGTCCCATTTCAAGTGCTGCATTAAGAACCCATGGAGTCTATATTAAACCCACTGCAATGTCACTGCTCGACCTTGGCTCTGAGAGAAACAAAAATGCCCCTGGCTGGCCACAAGAGTTGTCCCCTTGGTTAATAGTATCAGGCCATGTGCATACAGAAAGGTCATGATGACAGGGAGCAGGCACAACGTCCGAACCACCTCGATTACAACCAGTAAGGATCAGGATGTACTTCAAGCATCTCACAGCACCATCATATATACCTATGCAGGGCAACACTGACGTTATAGAGGAACTGGAGGGAGTACAGATGAGCAGGCAGCAACACATAGGTCACCCATTACTGACCACTACTGCTTCTGTTAGAGGGCCCAGTGCCCAAAATCCCCCACTCTTCATCGGACAACACTGATCTCCTGTCTAGGGGACTGATACAGCTGAAAGAACATTTTCCTTAGGATCTGGGAATAAAAAAAACGTCACAGCCTGTGTGCCATTCATTCGTCCTAATCAGCTTAACAACAACAACCTGGAGACACAAAACCAAGAGTGCATGGAAAGAAGAGACTTTTAATTAGCACGTATGATATTCATGCAGTGCAAAACTGTGAACAAAAACGAAAGCAAACGTGGTGAAGCAAGTCAAGCATCAGGGAAGAGCAGACGAGGTGTCTACTGACCGTTAGCTCTGTTCACCATAACGCATTTAAGAGATGCTGCCAGATCCTGATGCTGGAAATACAGGTGACCGATCTCCCTGTCCTTTCTGAGGATCTCAGTGTTTCTCCCGGTGATCCCAGGTGAGCGGCATTGTTAACCCGGCGAGCTTTTTCTCTCCTTTCAAATGAGCTGGATGAAGTAAGCCGAGCTCCGTGTATGGCTGAATTTGAACGCAGCTACAGAGAGCAGAACCCGACGCTCCTCCCTGCGGTAAGGATGATCTCAGGCCCGAGAGAAGGCCCGGACTGGATCTCCACTCCAGAGTCCAGACCACGCAAAACACGGAGCCGGATCCAGCAATCACGCTCCAGCAGTAAAAAGTCAAGTCAAATTTATTGATATAGCACATTATTATAAACAAAAGGCCAATTAATGTGCTTTACAGGAACAGACTAAAAAAGCAAATGAAATAGACTAAAATAAAGTGGTCCTCATAGTCACTCGTGAACACAGCACACAGTGTAAACCATTTGAAATTCTTTCTCTGCATTTAACCCATTCACTAAGTGAAGCAACGGGCTGCCAGCAACGGGCTGCCAGCAACACGGCGCCTGGGTAGCAGTGTGTGGGGACGGTACCAAGCTCAAGGGTACCTCAGTGGTGCCACTAACAGGGGGATTCAACCCCATGACCTTCTGATTGCTGGGCAACACCTTACCACTAGACCACCAGCTGCCCCAAAATAGAATAAGATAACAGAGGAAATAAAAGAAAACATAGAAAATCAAAAAAGAAAAAATTTAAAACACATAGAAGAGCAGATATTTACAAGAGGGCAAAGGAAAATAGTGCAGTTTTTACCACTAACTAAATAAGTAAAGTGGCTCCTTATAGTCAGGTGTGAAATACAGCACAGCCCAGTGTGAACAATGTGAAATTATTTCGCTGCATTTAATCCATTCACCAAGTGAAGCAGCTATTTTGATAAAAGCATCTCTGCTTTTTTAAAAATATAGAGTCACTGTACAATAGTTCTGCTTTTCTACAATGTTATTACACTACAAACGTGTAAACTTCAGCCACTCCATGAAATAAGTGACTCTTTAGTCTACTACTTCTAATGCTATGTGTTTCTCTAGTTTACATATATTTAATGAGCTATTACAATGGTATAAGAATATTAACTTGAAGATTACCAAATAAAAGACATAGTAACAAAAAAAATAAATAAATAAAATAAAGGCATGTTAACGTGTGTGTGGGTGTAGATATACAGCTCCAGAAATAAAATGAGAGACCACTGTAAAAATGTTCAGCTTCTCAGGTTTGATCTTTTTTAGGTGCAAGTATTGAACTGGATAGCTTTACATTAGTTTTTAAGAACTGCTGACAATATTTCTCCAAATTTCCAAATAAAAATATTGTTCTTTAAAGCATCGTTTTAAAGGAAATGACAAAAGATCAAAATAAGAGAAATGATGCAGAGTTTACAGAACTTGAATAATTAAAAGAAAACAAATCTCTTGTTCACTCAAACATCAAACTGGTCACATTGCAAGAGGAGAGTGCTGATTAGAGCAGTGTTTTTATACTTTTCCTCAATTAATAAGATTTGATTCAGGTGATCACTAATCAGTACATCATAAAGCAGAATGAGGTGCGTGTGTAGGAATTTAACAGACACCGCATGGAATGGTAGTCATTTTCATAGAGATGCTGATTTAAAAATAAACTGTAGTGCTCTCATGTAGTGCTCTGTATATAAAAAAAATAACATTAAGTAACAGGAAAGGTATGTCACATTTAATTATATTTACTGAGCTACGTTTTACTTTCAGCATAAAGCGACTATTTCCCCTCAACATCAAAGTATTACCTTTTTGGCATGTTTTTTTCATGATAAAAAAAATATTGAAACCAGATATTAAAAAATGAAATGATAAGTGTGGTAATCAGTTTTGCCATACAATCCCATTTCCCTCTGTCCCAAGAGTGTTTTGTGTTGTAAAAAATATACACACTGCTCAGCAACAGCATTAAAATGAATTACATTGCGACAGATTATATCATTACAATGCCACATGGAATGTAAGTTAACCTGACTGGTCCCACAGAAGAGCTACTGTGGCACAATTTGCTGAAAAAGTTAATGCTGGCTATAACAGAACAGCAACAGAACACAGTGCATCACTGCTTGTTGAGTACGGGATTGTGTAGACGCAGACCAGTCCGAGTACTCATGCTGACTGAAAGCGCCTACAGTGGACACATGAACACCAGAACTAGATCACACAACAATTGAAAAAGGGGACCTGGCCTGGTGTGATGGCCGAGTCCATGTGTGGCTTACCTGCAGACGAGACGGCACCAGGCTTCACTATGGACAGAAGACAAGCAGGTGGAAGCAGTGTGACTCTCTGGGTGATGTTCTGCTGAGAAATCTGGGCCTTGGCATTCATATGGATTTTACTTTGACACGTACCATCTGCTTAAACATTGTTGCAGACCAAGTAGACCCCTTCATGACCACCCAATGGCAGTGGCCTCTTACAGCAGGATAATGTCCTGCCACCCTGCAAAAACTGTTCGGGAGAAATTTGAGGAACATGGCAAAAATTTCAAGGTGTTGACTTGGCCTACAAATTCCCCAGATCTCGATCCAGTCAAGCATCTGTGGGAAGAGCAGCACGTACTACTCCAACCGTAGAGGCCTACGCTTGCAACTTACAGGATTAAAAGATCTGCAGTTAACCTTTCGGTGTCAAATACCACAGCACACCTTCTGTTTTAATATCCAGGCTGATCTGCGTACATTGTTACTGTGGCAGGAATATCTGTTTTTAGTCAGAGAAATATGCAAAAAAAAAAAAAAAAAAGACTCAACATCTGCCATTCTACAATGCTCACTGGTCTTGAGCATCAAACTCTACTTTTCATGCAAGCCTGGACTATGAAAACCAGCCAGTATTCCTTTTCTGAGATCAACCGTTCAAAGCTAATCTACTGCTGCTGTTCCACTAAGAATGTCATTCCATATTTGTAACCATGGAATTATTAAGCCAATTAACCTGAAGGTATTTTGAACAATAATCAGCATGATGAGGATTAAATGAATGGATTCCATTAGATGAAAAAAGATCATGGCTAATTCTGAGGGTCTCAGATGGCAGACAGAAGCTCTTCTCATTATGGCTGCACAAACAACATCCATCAAACATCATTACAGGACATCTTCAATTATCCTGAGTGGAAAACATCTGCCACCTGGTGGAGGGCAAGAAGTCCTACAGAATACACCTGATTTATCCCAGATTCAGCTAGGTGTCAGAAAAACATATGTGTCTTTTAATGTAGTACTGATTGATTCATAACTGTTACAAACCAAAAAGGTGCCTTTCAGGCACACACCAGTTAAATAATTATAGAGAACAAGTTAACATTCAGTTTTACATACATTCCAAACATATGATGTAATTGCATGGTTTCAAGATTATCAAATTATTGCTTGAAAGGTTTTATTAAAGAATTGTCTGGAAATGCATAATCAATTAAACTAAAACATGACAACTTCAATATCTTAGTTAACTTAATCTCTCAATGACTTGAATAAGCACTCTTGCTAGGCAACAACTAATATTTCATAAACTCAGTACAAAGGATAAACAGAATGATGTTCAACTTCGCTTCTTTATTCATCCCAACTCTGTAACATCCAAAGGGTCACTGCTAAATCTGAAACAGTTATTCATGCAAATAAAGGTAAAAATCACAGAGGAAATTCAAGTTTGACGTATTTATTTTATTAGTAATGAAACCATCTACATGGAGAAATGAATTCAGCAATGAACAGTTTGAGACCACATATTGGTGGTCTTTGTATGTGTGGTATATGAAGTTAAACTTTGTCTTCAGATTTTACATTGCATAAAAGAACACAACATATCTACACATGGAAAATAAATGCTGCTTTAAATAAGACATGATATTTGTCACCACAACAAAAGAATCACAAAATATGGTATGATAGTCACTGTCTGTAGCTACGAGGTCGTGTCATCGTAAAAATCCGTCCAGTCATGTCGAGGTCATGGGTCATGTCACTTAAAACTCTGTAGGAACAAAGACATCAACACCAGTTACAAGAACGTCTTCTGTAGATCCTGCCTCCAATATGAATGTGGTATGTTCATGTGAATTTGTGTGCTTGTCATGTGCCACAGCGGAAAACTAAAACTACCTTTTGTTCAGAAGGCATATTACACCAAGCAGTGGTGCCATTTCTAGCTTTGGTAAGCTAAATGCATTTTGTCATGATTGTAATTCAAGATGAAAATTCAGAATTTTATGATAGATTTACTGAAGACAGGTCTTTTATCTGAGCTGCACAAGACAAACAAAGTCCTATCTATAGCTACGTAGGAGTCCTTAATCATTATGACATCACTGAGAGAGAATGTGGCTTGATTAAAGGCACACCCAAGTTCACAGACAATTTACAAGAGGCTTGATCAAGTCCATGAAGGCGTATATGAATATCTGAAGAATGGGGCATTGAATTATGTCAAAATACTTCACTAATAAACTGCTCCAGTGAAATTCTGATAAAAATGTTAGTCTTAACTTTCAAATGCTTTCCCGTTTATTGGTATGTAGTCTGCGTCCTGTCTCATTACTGTAATAATGATTTAACAGTCATGAACAGGCTTCTCAGTTGGTTGCTGACACAGACTTTTAAAAAAAGTCTTACCAGGAGTTGTGACCTACCTCTGATGATGCCCAATTGCCGATGTGGAGGCTGAGGAGGTCAGTAGGTTCTCTGGCGTTTGTGAGACTCCTCTTTGGGTGGATCAGCGAGCATGACCTTCATTTTCACACCGTTCACCACTTTCCCATGCAGGGCTGCCATGGCATCGCTTGCATGCTTTCGTTCTGCATACTTAACATAGCCAACATTCCGACCTGGCACAAGGTACACCTCTACCAGAGAGCCAAAACGACTGCGGTAAAAAAACACCCATACACACCCAACACACACACACACATACACAAACAGGTTTTCACTCAGTTATCAGAAAACTAAATCCGGCTACATCAATTTGACTGGCCTAAATGACCTGTTGCTTAAGGGGCAACACCTGGGAAATCTGCCCTATTGGTAAGACGGTTTCTGTAAAGCCCCTAGTAGTCCTCACAGCCTCAAAACATTTTTTTAAGTCAGCTAACAGTCTTTCAGTTCTAGATAAAGTTTTTTGTTTCATCAGACAACAGTTTTTTTCCCAGTTTTCTTACTCTTTCACTGGCTACTGAGTTTAAGCACAGCACTCACAGCATTTATTAGAACCTGGCTACAAACTGATTGCTCCCAAGTTGGACTAAGGCCTAATCTGTCAAATCAGTGCAATATAAATAAGTCCATTAAAATTGTAGAAATGTGATTAAGTTAATTTGACTAGGAATGCCCAAATTTCCATAACTATCAGTAACTATCAATATCACCTAATGAATATTGTTTAGTCCCAAAGCAGACAAGTGGATACACACCAGAACACATCTTCCAGAACATCTACCGGTAGTGGTGAAGGGTTAAAGATGACAAACAGTCTCTCTTTGACCACACTGTCAGGAGGAGCCAGTTTCTTATGAGAGGGGAGGGCAACATCTGTCTGTACACGTGGTTTCTGTGGTCCGGATGGTGGTGCTGCATAGCCCTGCAAATCAAAATTCATTCACTTTGATGGAGTTTTACTAGGGCTGTTGCTATTTGAAAGCCTCTGTTGTTGCAGTTACATGCTGCCTTTCTGACCTTTAATTATACAGATAATATAATTACACTCATGGTGCTCAGCATTTCACAGAGTGTTCTGAATGGTTTTTAAAGACGGTTGCTTACTGCAGTGGTCTTCATTAGTTGGGGTCCAGAGGGGCCATTCCACACCATAGACATCATCTGGGCTGCCACCAACTGCATAGCCATCTTCCCTACTGGGCTGTACAAAAACAATCACAATATTACAACATAAGACCTGAAAGATGTGATAAAATGTGATAAAAGTGTGATAAAAATCAAGCATAAAAATATCACATTCCCAAAACAGACAATCATTTCAAAAGTATGCTATTTGGCTAAAGTAAGTAGACACCTGTCCATCACACCTGTATGAAGCTGTTGTAATTCCCTTTCCAAAACCACTGGCACTGTGGCAAAATGGGCAATATAGAATCGCTGTGTATCAGTCCTCAACCCAAATTTATTGTTGGCACTATGTCTACGTAGCAATCTCCTCATATCCGCCAATCAGAATGCCAGATAGTGGAGTGTAATTAATCACTTCACAGAACATATATGCACTACAGAACACTCCAGATCCACCACCCCAGTCACCACTTGGCACTGCACTACAAAATCTTAGGCATGTGTGCAGTGGCTCATCCATGAAAAGCCATTTCATGAAGGTCTTGATGCACAGTTTTTGTGCTAATGTTGCTTTCAGAGGTAGCACGGAACTCTATAGTGAATGATGCAACTGATGTGAGCAGTTTAAGCCACTACCCGCCATCACTAAAGTTCTTGTGGCTAAATGCAATCAAATTCTAGCAGGAGTAATCGAACATGTACTCCAAAGCTTTACCAGAAAATGAGGGTGGAGAGTGGAAAACTCCTTTATAACTCCTCTATACCCTTTACTTTAAAGGAAAGTGAGATGAGCAGGTGTCTACAAACATTTGGACATACAGTGTAGCTCCGAGTTCTGTTAAATGTCCCCAACCTGGTCCTGTCCTCTCCATCGTCGATGTACGTAACAGACAGCCTATTTCCAGGAGGATATTCAAATCCATTCAGCTTCTCTTTAGCATAGACCGCTGAACCCAGGTTATTGTACCGAATCATTGCTTGTCCTGTGGATAAAGAAAATTCGTTTTCTGTGTTTATAAAACAGTCCAAATAATTCCATTTACAAGGCAAAAAAATATTAGGGGAGCACATTATATATAATTCATGAAAAGACACCATATAAAGATAACAAATAAGAAAAATGGACTACAGATATAAACCACCAAACAACCAACCGTACCTTTGCTAAAACCATATTGGTCTCTCTGCATTTCACAGTAGTCCATCCCAGGAATCAGATCAAAGAGGCCATAGACCTGTTCCTGTGTGATGGCTGCTCGTGATGACACCATCAGGCATCTTGTGATCAAGTCTGAGTTCCACATATCTCCAGCAGCGTAGCTAGTAGACTCTGCACCTGTAAGGCACAATACATGCTCAATATCGACTTCATGCTAACTTGGTTTGCTGTAGGACAATTTCAATAAAACAAGAGTTATTAATGAAAAAATACTCAACAATTGTACACATTCAACACAGACACCCCAAACGGTAAAACAATTGTTAAAGAATTACATGAGGTGTTTTAAATAGATCTAATAACTGGTTAAGTTACTAAACTATAAGTAAAGGACATGAATTATGTTTGTTACGTTCTGTGAGAAAAACAAATAAAACTAGAAAATAGTTATGTTGCTGGTACAGTGTCAATCAATAATCAGACCCAGGAGTACCCCAAAGCTCAATACACACCAAAAGGATAGGCACTTAAGCATGGCTCATTGGCTGCATGATCTAATCTTGAGTTGCCGAAGCATTCATTGTCTGCCGAAGCATTTTTTGTCCTTGGTTCAGCAAGTATGGCTCTGAATGCTAGGGAGGCAGAAAATAATCACATTACAGTCATGCTTTTATACCTATAGCTCATTAAATTTATATTTTCATTGTAGTTTAATATATACACTGTGGAAAAGAAAACAACCACACCACTTACTTTTGTCACAGTTTTCTATAGCTGTGGCAGCCTGGGACGGTTTATGGTACCTGACATAGCCCAAGCCTTTACTCTCCCCTGTAGTTTTATTTTTTATGATAATCGCATACTCTATATCTCCATAAGCCTACGAGGGAAAAGAACAGAACACACCAAAGGGAAGAGTGAGAGAGCATGAATTTCAGCTACTTCAAAGTCTAAAATAATGTCTGTTAACCAATAACCGCAGGTGGCCACCTCTAACAAGTTAAGTGATGTTGACTGGCCTTTTTGCAAATGTAAGACTATAGATAGATAGCAAATTATTTGCAAGTATAATGCTAAAAGTTGCGAGGAAACTACATTAAATATTTACACAGATGTTACATAAAACAGTGTCCATTACTTATTTAATACCACCAAATAATACAAATAAAAGAATATACATACACAAGACCATTTAGTCTGTACAATACCTTGAATGTCTCTTTCAGATCCTCCTCAGTGAAGGTTTTGGGAATCATCACAAATATTCTGGTCAACTCTTCATCCTCCACATCTCTGTGGCTTCCAGAAGACCTGGACTGGGCTATGAACACCTGACCAAGAAAACAAACGAGAGAAACTGAGCCTCATGTTGTTTTATATGATCATTAACTGTCAACATTTAGACTTTTCATTAAATCACTTCAAAAGCTTTCTTGCAAACACAATTCACGTGTTCTTCTCCCGTGCATACATTATACTTATATATACACATTATCCAAACATATACACACACACACATATATATATATATATATATATATATATATATATATATATGTGTGTGTGTGTGTGT
>JBBPCX010000002.1:16623908-16645592 GCA_037974365.1 Hydrocynus forskahlii | reverse complement strand
GTGTGTGTGTGTGTGTGTGTGTGTATAAAGACATGCATTCACACACCTTAATGGGTTTAGTTCCCTCAGCCAGACATCTCCCGTGCATTTCTTCCATGGCAGTACATGCTTGAGAGGACTTTGCAAATTTTACAAATGATACTCCTTTCGACTCTTTGGTCTGTTTATCTTTTACCACCCAGATATCCTGAATTTCACCGAAGGCTGAGAAATTCTCCCTGATTATATCCTCGGTGATGGATTTACTGGTAACGAGAAACAGGCGACTGTTCGGGGGTTCGTCCAGATAGGACGACGGCCTGTTGTAGTCTTCCATGTTGCAGTGAATGTAGAGCTAGCTTCCTCAGCTAGCAGGGGCTTCTCGCTCCTTTAACTCTACAGAACAGAAACCACGGAGCTGGGAAAAACAAAACGTTAATCTATGTAATAAAATTATGATTGAATAACGTTAAAATAGTTAAACAATGTAAAATAACCCCAGTAACCCAACTAAAAGGCCACGTTTGAAGCGCTATCGTAACCAAAAGGCTTTACGCAGGTCTGCACCAGACAACCTTAACACTCATACATTTCAAAATAAAGGCCATTCTCAGCTCACCGAGGTCCGTGGATTTAAGAGTAAAATAAGAAAAGAAAAATACGTTTACTACAATGAAAATAAATAAATTAAATGTATATGAATTACCTTAATATTATATCTATAATCTTATTATACCTTGTTATATCTATGTATAGTATACCTTGTTATATCTATATCTAATACCTTGCTCTAAATAAACATTTCCTACGATAATAATGAATTAAATAACTGTATTTAAATTTTAAAAAATTCGGGAACATATCTATATTTATATCTTAAATCTTACACTAAATAAACGTTTCCTATCATTATATTGAATTAAATATATTTACATGAGTTACCTGAAAATCATACAGGAAAACAATGAATTAACTTTGTAAAGTTTGACTGAAGTAGGCTTTATAAATGATCACTAAATCCTCCACTTCTTGCTATGAACCTGTGAATTCTGAGGCCTCTATTGTCAACCACAGCTGTTGTGCTCTGAGATGTGCTCTACCAGTCATACCTTCCTACAGCAGTGACATGTGCTGATTGTTGGTTGTTTCATGATATTGCGTCTGCGATTAAATCACTTTTCATTTATCTGTGGATGATTGTTAACAGAACCAATAGGGTAGTTGTAGCCTAGTAGGTAAAACACTTGATCCCGATGACCACAAAGTTCAGACCCCCACTTTCTACCATGGTGTCCTTGAGGAAGACACTTAACCCTCAGTTGGGGGGACAGTTGTTGTAACTAATAATTGTAAGTTGCTCTGGATAAGAGCATCAGCCAAATGCCCCCTTTACAATAAAGAATAAGAATAAAAACAATAAAAACAGGAGGAACTGAACAGAAGCAGCAAACCTGGCTCTGTCAGAAAGATTTTCCTTACTGAGAGCGAAACACAGAGTATATATGTTTTATATTTTTACATACTTCATATTTTAACCCACTTCTGTAGTTTTAATCTTAAGCAGGTGTCTATGAACTTGCTCCAAATGACTTATACAGTGCCGGTGAACGTATCTTGTATCTTGTACATGGGTACTAATCAGGAGGTCTTGAAGGTAAACCCACATAAGTCTCTTTTTTTCTGAATTACATTGCACAGCGTAGAGCTAAATATTTGACATAAACAATAACAAGTAAGTAAGTAAACTTTATTTCTGAAGCACTAAGCTGGTGGCTTAATGGTTAGGGAGTTGCCCTTGTGATCAGAAGGTTTTGGGTTTGAATCCTAGGACTGCTAGTGGCACCACTGAGGTACCCTTGAGGTACTGTCCACACACATCGCTCCCTGGTTTCCGTGTTGCTGGTAGCCCACTGCTTCACTTGGTGAATGGGTTAAATGCAGCGAAAGAATTTCATACTGTTCACGCTGTGTGCTGTGGTGTGGAGTGTTCACGCATGACACTAAGGGGCCTCTTTACTTTACAATTCAAGAACAGTTCATGTTCACCCAAGTGATGTACAATACAAACCAGTAAACCTAAAACTAAACAAAGCCAGCGGAACGGAATACACAAAACAGCGTCCCAAATACACAAATCCTTTATACTACTTAAAATCAGGTACAACTAAACTCACTCAATGGCCTGAAGTAAGTTTTGAGCCTTTTTTTAAAGACTGGAATAGATGGGGAAAATCTGATACTTGCTGACAAGGAGTTCCATAGCCTTGGTGCCATAACTGCAAAAGGCCAGTCACCCTTAAGTTTCATTCAAGTAACTAAAAAGAGCTCATTGGATGACCAAAGGTGTCTGGAAGTAGACTGTAGCTGGATCAGTTCAATGATGTATGAAGGCACTTTAAAAACAAAGAGGAAAATCTTAAACTTAGGCCTTGAATCGCCTGGGAGCCAGGGACGAGTTGCTAAGACTGGGTTTATATGTTCCCCGTTCTTTGTGCCAGCCAATAACCCAACTGCAGCATGATACACTATTTGGAGACGAGGTATAGAGGACTGATTTGTGCCAGCTTAAAGTAGTCCAACTGTGAGGAAATTAAAGCATGGCTAACTTTTTTCTAAATCTGACAATGAGAGGATCTGCTTAATTTTTGAGACAAGTCTCAAACCTTTCACAACAGAGTTTTTACCTGCTTGTCAAATTTGGGTTCTGCATCAAGAATCACCCCAGGGTTCCTACCACTGGGTTTTACATACAGATAGCTGACCAAGATGTTTCTTAACAAATGTAGTGCCAGCCGGAGAGCCAAGGAGAATGATCTCTGTTTTGCTCCCATTTAGCTGAAGGAAATAACTTACCAACCAACACTTCATATGTTCCAAACAGTCAAGAAGACTGTGTTCTTAGTTTCAAGGGCACATAGAACCTCCACATAGAAATGAAATGAAATGCCATAGGTTTTATGATCTGGCCAAGTGGGAGACTATAAATAGAAAATAATAGAAAAATTAAAATTGAAAAAATCTGAGCTAAAGTGAACCCTCGTGGAACCTCGTATTTGACGGGCGCCGAGGACAAACAGAAACTCTAAATGTTAACTGAAAAGGTTCACTGTCTCAAATATGAATTAAGCCAGGTTAATACTGTTCCTCGAACCCCGGGCCACTGTTCTAAATGATTGAGGAGCATATTATGGCCCAGTGTATCAAAGGCTGCACTGAGATTCAAGAAAATTAAGATGGCAAAGTCCCCAGAGTCCAATAAGAGGAGCAAATCATTTGTTACCCACAGGAGAGCAGACTCTGTGGTATGTGCTGATCTAAAACCTGACTGAAACGTCTCAACTATGCTTAGATTTTAGAGACGCCATGCATCACCATTCTATAAAGGATCATAACCAAAGGCCTAGATTACATTTACATAGAAATAGTCCAACAGGTTATACTGTTGTTACAAGAAGCTTGACAGATATATGTGCAAATCCAGGCATCAAAATCATTCGGCTTTTCAGGGGCCAAAAATAATCAGATAAGAGCAAAACTTTGCAAGCATCACAAAAACTTCACAAAACATCTAAACAAGATGGAAGTGACTGTAATGACATGGAGTGATAAGATGAATGGGGAATGCACATCAGTTCAAGGTTCAAGGGTACTTTATTGTCATCAGCAGCTGTGTACACGTACATAGTGAGATGAGACAACGTTTCTCCATGGACCACGGTGGAACATACAGCAACAAACGACATTCAACAGAGTGCAGGTTACAACAGACAGTGGATAAAAACCAGACAATAAATAGACAGCAAGTGTGGACTTTACGTAAACCTTCTGGAGTGATGAGTAGTGCACTATTGGTATGATTACTGCACAGGAGGCAGTTAGCAGCATTTAACAGAGTTCCAGGGACGACAGAACACTACAATAAATAGACAATAAATAGACAATGTAGCGGAGTAACAGCAATGTGAGTGGGATGTGAAACTTAGTTTAACAGAATGAAAATATTGCACATGTACATATGTTGCACATATTCTTATTGCACAGGACAGGATTTAACATTATAACTGCTCCTTTGACACTTGAATTATATACTGAGCATGGGTGATTGCGTTGCATCACTAAGATTTATAAATGAGCAAAGCTTGCTACAAAGTGCTACAATCTGAGTAGTCATTAACTGTCAAAGCATGACTTGCTGCATGTTGTCATAGGGTGAGTCCCAAAAGCAAACTTAGAAATATTAACAGTGAAAAAAGGGAAAGTAAAAGTGACCTTTCTGTCATACGTGAACACACCACAGCACACAGTGTGAACAGCACGAAATTCTTCCTCTGTATTTAAACCCATTCACCAAGTGAAGCAGCGGGCAGCCAGGAACACAGCGCCCGGGGAGCAGTGAGTGGGGACGGTGCCTTGCTCAGGGTACCTCAGAGGTGCTTAGCAGTCTTGGGAATTGAACCCACAACAAACAAACAAGCAAACAAACAAATAGGACATACTGTTTTAAATAGTATGATTGACCTGTCTTCTTTTCAGAGGGGGTTGTCTGAGTTTATGTTTCTGAGGCACGAAGAAAACAGCTTGAAAAAGAAGTGGAGAAGTTTGGCCTGTGTTTGTGAGCTAGATTGCTTTGACTACAGGTCTCATCGACTTCTATAACTTGTGCTTATATGCATTCACATTTTTATCTAAGTCTGTTTTGCCATTACAGGCACGGCCACTAGAGTCCGCTCCCAGTCACAGCTCTGCTATAATAAACGGGAATTCCTCCGTCATGGTTCTATTTGCACATGTTCAGGGATTTCCCAGGGTTTGTGAAACATACACGCAGTTTTCTAGTTCAATATGACAACATGATGCTGAAGGAGTGTTCTAATAAGGAATCATATTTGAATGTGAGAGGCAGTGACTGAATTGCTACGTTTTGTTCTAAGTAGTTTGCGGAACATATGAATAAATATTTGGACACCAGTGTAAAGAAACTCATCGTCTTTGATTTGACATGAGTGAAATATTTATTCTAGAAATGTGAACATAACGTCCCATCGAAGCGAGAAGGAGTCGTGCCGAACGAGAGCGCTTCAGGCTGAGAGAGAGGAGCAGCCGGGACACGAATCAGTGCTTTAAATCTGCTGAGTCGGTTCACAAGAACAAACCAATAAATTTTCCATATACATTATAGGGACAAAAGTATTTGGACGCCTACCCATTACTCCAACAGGGACTTTGATCGCATTGCATTCTAATACCCAGACTTTAAAATTGAGTTGTTCCGTTTTGCATCCAACTCAATGTGTACATACATACGAACACGTATTTAGGTTCACATATACACACATGCTGTGACAATGCAAATTTGCCACTTTTAGGACTAATGAAGGTTTACCTTATCTTTATGGACCTAGCTTTATGCGCGGGGACACGGTCATGCTGGAATAGAAAAAGGGCCTTCCCCAAACTTGGAAGCATGGCGTCCAAAATATCTTGGTTTGCTTGAGCATTATGATTGTCCTTCACTGGAAGTAAGGGCCCTAGCCCAAATCCTGAAAACCAGGTGTGTCCCAATACTTCTGTCCAAACAGTGTGGTTCAGCATTCTGGCCAATGTCAAGGACTGGAAATATCTAACAGCGGAAGATATGGAAGATATTCTAACAGCGGCCTGTTTTTACACATTAACCCACTGCACATTACAGCACCAGGGACTCTGAACTGAATTATATTTCTGTGAATGCTAATAATGGCCTGTTAGAATGCCAGTGGCCTGTTCTGTTAGTCTTGTGTTTTCTCTAACTGTGTTTCAAGCCGTACATTTCTATACTTTACACACTGGATTACTGACTGCACTTGTGATCGATGTGTATTATTTTAACACACTATTTATTGTGGTAGTACGAAGTTTGGGTCGCAGCCTCAACTTGTCAGTGAAACGTTGAAGCGGACAGTCGGTTCAACGACAGAAAGAATCGGTTCACCAAACTGACTCGAACTGAACCATCGCCACTCCGCGACCACAGCCAGTGTCACTGGTGGCGCCGGTGGGCTGGGATGAAGCTGGGGGCTCTGGTCCAGTCCTGGTCGTTTCTCTCTCCCACGTAAGGGCATCGATAACGAGGAAGCACGGCATGGAAACGCTGGGAGGAGGAGAGAACACCGCAGCAGAAATGAAGAGATTTCGTGCCAGGTCAGAGCGAATCTGACCCAAACGGATGCTGAAGTTGGAAGGGGAAGAGGGTGGGCCGGTGGGTCGGAACCAGGGCTACTTCACGCCTAAAAACGGACTCCTGGAAGTTGATGGCGCTCCTTTAGTCTCACGCGCCCAGCGCTGTCCCCATCTCTTCTCCAGTCTTTCTCAGAGGGGACCGACAACATGGCAGTGTCCAACATGGTCTTCTCCGATGTGGAAACTTTTCTGGATGAGCACCCCGAACTGTTCGAGGACTATCTAAACAGGAAGGGCAAGTACAGCATGGTGGAGAAGTGGCTTAAAACGCACCAGGCGAGTAAGAGCGCGGAGCCGGACCGGGCGAGCGTCTGTAAGGACAGCTGGGCGAGCAGAGGAGACGGGCTCCAGAGACGCGCGTCTCAGAAGGAGCTGAGGAAAACTTTCGCCCGGTCCAAAGCGGCCAATGCCAACAGGACTTACGACGAGCACGTGAACTCCAGAGCCCAGGAGCCCCTGACCAGCATGCGGAGGCGCGCACTGCTCCGGAAGGCCAGCTCGCTGCCCCCGACCACAGCGCACATCCTCTCCGCCCTCCTCGAGTCCCGGGTCAACATCCCGCAATACCCCTCCACCGCCGTGGACTTCAAGTACTACCTCAAAGAGCACAATGAGCGCGAGTTCTTCCTGGAGCTGGTCAAAGACATCTCCAACGACCTGGACCTCACCAGCCTCAGCTACAAAATCCTGGTGTTCGTGTGCATCATGGTCGACGCAGACCGCTGCTCCTTATTCCTGGTGGAAGGGACGGCCAACAAGAAGACCCTCGTCTCCAAATTCTTCGACGTGCACGCCGGGACCGCCGTGCTGCCCTCGCTCAGCAACTCGGACGAGGTCCAGGTTCCGTGGGGGAAGGGGATCATTGGTTACGTGGCTGAGCACGGAGAGACTGTCAACATCCCTGACGCGTACCAGGTGCGAGAGAGCAAGAAACGCGGGTCTCGTGTTGTGCTGGGGGGCTTTTTCACGTGCCCCACGTTGATCAGTCTCTACACCGTGAGCTCTGTAAAAAACGTGTGAGGCTGTCTGTATTGATTACTCAGCGTGTTACACATCTTCACTGAAAGCTAGTGAGAGACTTTTGCTCACAGCTGGGGTTTAACTGAACGAAATATCCAAGTGTGAGGACGAAACGTGCAACAGATGTCCATTCCTAATACCCGCACAGTATTTACAAGCTTTTTAGCTGCAGAGGGCAGAGATGTTTCAATTAGAGCTGCTGCAAAAGCTTTTCAAACAAAGCAGCAATCAAGCAAGGGTTTTAAATGCAACTGAAATAATTGAAGAAAAACTGGAGCAATTTACCAAAAAAACACAAATAAAACATATGCCCTGAAATGTAGTAAGCAGGTGGTGTAAAACCTATAATAATAATAATAATAATAATAATAATAATAACGGCATCAATAATAATGATTATTATTTTTTTATTATGTAACATTTTTATAGTGCTTTTTCAGCAGCCCAAATTCACTTACAATAGCAGGCAGCATCATACACAGGCAACAGAATATAAAAGACCATTCACTGATTAACACAAAGTATAATGAGAGCACAAGTGGGCAAAACAAAATGACAAATGACAGATAAATTAAGCAACATTCATTATCAATGGTCCACTTGTACACACACAGAAGTAGTTGTGAAGATTAAATTGTTCAAACAAACATAAAATGTAGTTTAAGGCGCAGCTCTGAGTGTACTAACACAGATAAGGGCAAGATTTTAATGTTTGTAGATGTAATGCTGTGTTTTGTCAAAACTGAAACAGGCCTGCTAGCCAGGCCTATTCCTTTTCTTTTCTTTTCTTTTTTTTTTTTATGAATGTGGTGATGAAAGTGGGATAGTCAGCTCTATTTAACACTGTAGTATTTGGTCTGGACTATGTCTGCAAAGCAGTTGACCTCTGTGTAGTGACTTGAGTAGAGTAATGCTTCCAGCACTTCTCTGAGGTATCACAATAATGAGAGAACTTTTTTTTGTGTTTTCCTGGACAGGACCATCGTTTCAGTGACGAGATCGACAAGCTAACAGGTTATAAGACCAAGTCTCTGCTGTGTATGCCTATACGAAACAGTGATGGAGAGATCATAGGAGTCGCTCAGGCGATCAACAAGAGTCCCAGTGGAGCTCTCTTCACAGAGGATGATGAAAAGGTAACCGTTTTTAATCTGCGAAGAGAACTTTACATGTAAAGTTCTGGTAAACTGCTCAGCACACCATGCCCCTCACTTATAAAAAAGTGGAAAAATGACCTCTCACAGACTGAACAAGGCAAAGTGTCACACAATCATAGACAAAACAGTGTTACATGGCCCAAAACGGGGCTACTTATACATTTACAGTTGCAGAAGAGAAAGTGAGAAGGCCCTTAAGGCTGAGGTCAGTCAGGTTTGTGTAACAGGGTGTGAGTTGTTTGGGAGAGGTGGGTGACTAGAGATGGTTGTGTAGAGCCTTAAGTTGAAGCACTAAATGGCGACACCACCCTCTGTCCATGTGAGCAGCTGCTGTCCAAGGTCCTGGCCCTGGACGGTTGGTTTCGCACCGTGCATGAAGGTCTGACTGTGGCACTGATGACAGCATGCTGTGTTTCACACCTCAGTGTGCTACCAGCAATGTGATAGAGACCTGAGCCATACCCTACTTGTACAAGACATTGAATGTCCTCAAGAGTCAGGAATGAGTAGGTTAAGGTTTGAGTATTGATTTAATTAGTATTGATTTGAGCTCTGTGGTTATGGCACTCCATAGAAGAAGGCCAGGGCTTCAGGGACACCATCCAGGCTGAAGTTTTCAGAAAAGTTAATTATCTGAGAGTTAACATCTGTGAACCAGACTAATTGCTTTCGGTATGATTTATCTTGGAAATGATAGACCTGCAGCAACATGGCACTCCACCTGCCACCTTTTCATTAAAATGAAGAAAAAGTATGTTTCATTAACTGTGACCCACACACACTGTTGTGAGTCTTTGTAAATACAGATCCCTGAGAGATTTATCAGCTTTTAATCTAACTGGTGTTGAATCCCCTCTGAGTGCAGTATTTAGAAGAGTGGAGTGCTGTGTTTGTACACATATTTCTCCAATAAGAGAGTGAAGGGAGAGAGGAATTCTGTGTTTAATTCTGTGTCGTTGCAGAAAGGCGTTTTGTTTTTACTGGTGGTGTTAATGTTCAAAGCTGGATTTCTAGATGTAGATTAAGCTTAATGTAAAATTCCATGAAGTGATTTTTTTAATTGAAAGTGCTTTTTAGTTTGAATTGGCTTAATCAGTGTCTGGAAAGATGGGTCAGTAAATAATTATGCTTACACATTCATAAATGATTAGCTTTGGCATTACTCTCCTATTTCAGAGTGAAATTAACTGTATTTATTAAAATGTGGACGCATCCCCGATCACAGTTTTAATTCGGTCTAACCTTTTATTAATATTTTCAGTTACTCATACAATACAAACAATTGTAAGGCCTATTCAGAGGAAAAAAATAACTTAGTTTATAAAATAGTGCAATGTGATAATATAATAATATAATAAAATAATAATATTATAATAATAATGTAAAACCACAACCATGAAACATGTAATGCTAAAACATTTTAGTAAGAAAAAGGCTATTTTCTATCTTCCTTGCAAATGTAGATGTTTTCTGGAACATTCATAGTTCTATGAAGCAGATAGAACTACAAACGACAGAGCTTTATTAGGATTTTGAAGACATTATTCCAAGTTATTCAACTGTAAAGTGAATTTGGATGATTCATAGCCCTCCCTAGTTATAGAAGGTCCTCTTTGTCTGCCTGCGTGCGAGACAACATCTTTTAGCCCAGGCCAGTACTAGTTATTGAATGCATTAAATCAAACAGACACTTCAGGCAGTGGTAAGCAGAAGCAGAATGCCTTGCTGTTGTTCCTGTATTAAGACCTGTGAGGTAATTAGATATTAATTGTACTGTAGGCAATATGAATGGACAGGAGCTGTATTTCTAAATAGCCTGAAGATGCTGAGCTGGACAGATTCATCTTATCAACAGGTGGGGGTGGGAGGATGCGGGGCAGAGGAGATAAAGAGAGAAAGAGAGAGGATCTGAGGCAGAAAATCATAGAAAGAAAAGTAGAAAGCTGCACCATATGCTGTTTCCAAAGCAACATAACTCATAGTTTACATTATCAGACATGTTACCACAGTTAAAGATTTAAAGATAAAGATCGGTCACCTCTTCCCCTCTTCCCACATCTCACTTCGCACTAAATTGAATCAGATATTTTTAAGGCACGTTAAATTTATCTGCTGTTTAACTATATTATCACAATTAATTAATTATATAATCTTGAAAGGCCATGGTTGCAATTTGATATTTTCTATCAATTCACTGCAAATGAAAGAAATGTATGTGTGGCTTCCTAAAAACAGTTTAGAAGAGAGAAAATGCATCAGCAAAATCAATGCATTTTGCAGAATTAATTTTGTTATTTAATATACTTTTGGCATATCAATTACAGATTGTTTAGATGTTACAATGAAATTTAAATGTGTAAAGTTTAAAAGTAAAAAAAATAAGTTCTACAAAAAATAAAATATAAAAATGTTTTTGAGCAAATTATATCTGATGTTATTCTAAAAGAAACTGCGGTTGGGTGGGAATATTTTGTACAACAAATAGCTTTTGTGGTGAAGCTGAAGGAGCGTGCTTGAGTTCTCAGGGACAGCATTATCAAACACCACTTGAGTGGCTCCAGAAAAAGCTACAGAACCATACCAAAGATCTTAAACATCCCTGTCAACAAAACGCTAGTGCAAAGTTCATAAATGCCAACTAATCGCTCCTGGACAGGTGTGCCATGCAGAATCTCTCCCAGATTAAGGCAAGGTAAGGCAGAAGCCAGTAGTCACTTAAAAGGGGGTTGCAGGACAACCTGAAAGCCGCTACAAAACTCCTGCGCTATTTGTAAAATTTAAGATGTAAAATTTGTACAAAAGAATCTATACATCAGATAAATCAGACAATCATACAAATCAGAACTCAGTAGGAACAGTATATTCTGAACAGATAACACAAAAATATAGTGGGCATAAAAAAGAATCACGCTTTGCAGCCTGAAATGAAGACACAACATAACATCCAAGTGAAAGATATGATCAAATAAACAAATAAATAAACAAAATAACAGAATCACTGAGATAAAGGATCACTGCTCCTAGAAAATGCTTGTGTGCTTGTGTAACTAATCACTTTCTCCATTATGCACCAAGCTTATTGGCTTCCACCTGTGATCAACTGTAATCGTTTTGATTAGTTCAGCGTGAAAACAGCTATTCCTGGATCAGAACACAACCAATCTGTAGATGGCAAGGCACTGTCAAAAAATCTTATCAGGGATAAAGTTAGGGATAGGAACAAGCCAGGAGGTGGATACAAAAAAATCCAAAGGCTTTATCAATACATGGGAATACTAGCACCCTCCTCGGATCAAGCCGCCTCTTCAAACTGGACTAAAGAGCATTGAGGCAACTGGTCATAGAGTCCACCAAGAGGCCTATGTCAAAATCACAAGGTGACTTGTATGGGATGGTTAATGTGGCCACTTCTGGAGAATTGACACATTAAGTCTTGACTGAGCTTTGCCAAAACCCACTGTGAAGATTCAGGTACAGTCAGATGATACCAAAATTGGCCTAAACACCTGGCAGAAAATTGTTACATCTGGCAGAAGATTGATACAGCTCACCATCCAAAACACACCATACCTGCAGTAAAGCATAGAGGTGGTAGTATCTTGTTGTGGGGGTGTTTCTTTACAGCAGAGAGTGGGACACTTGTCAGGATGGAGCAAAATACTGGAAAACCTGTTGACCCCTGTCAGAAAGTTGACAAAGGGGAAAAGATTCACCTTTCCATTGCATTCTGTACGTCATTAACTGCGACAATTTAGTACTTCATCGCGGTTTAATGACGTCGTGTGGGAAGTACGTGTGGAAGCGCACAAACGTCAAACGACAACAAACATGGAGGAAGTGCTGACTATCAGGCACACTGATGCGCTGCTGATCCCAAACAGATGTGCCAATGTGCGATAGCCCGCACCCCCAGAGAGCAACCTGTCATGTCGTTGTAAGAGAGGAATGCGGACAAACATTGACACAGCAAATCGAAAGTTGGCTTGCTCATTCTAAAATTTCGGGCCCACTGCTCCTCGCTAAAGCCCGCAACAATATTCTCCCACCAATCCTGAGATCTCTCACGCACCCAGATGTTCCTCTGAATGGTCGAGGGCGTAATAACTGAAGCAGATGCACAGGCTGCAATAATCGCCCTCTTCCTTCTTCTCCGCCTCAAAATCATGGTGTTATTTAGCGAATTTATACATGTATTGCAGAGCTAGCATTACGCATATTTTGCGTTCGTCCATCTTGGCTAGTGTGTGGTGTAACAACCCCCCTTTGCTATAGCAAGTGTAAACAAGCGAATCGGATATGGGTCACAATAAAAAAAAACGTGTAACTTGAGCATCAAGACCTGCAGTGTAAACGAGGCCTAAGAGTGTTTTCACATATAGTCCCCTTTAAAGACCGAACTCAGTTCTCTTGAAGTGGTCCAAAAGGTGGACCAACAGAAAGTTAACTCAGTTTGTTTTATGTTTACAGAGTGAGTTCCTTTGAAAGGAGACTCGATTCTCTTTCTGGTCCACTTCAGCTCAGATGGGGCCTCAGTTATTTTTCTGTTTGGACTTTAGTTCCTCATCCAACCTGCCGCTGTTGTTTCTTCACGTTCCCCATTCTTGGGAATTTTTTTCTACATAAGAGTAAATGGTTAAAAGCGCTATCAAATTTCTACATTTTCCACAAGGACTTATGCAACTATTTTTCAGTAGCAAGCAATAATGCTTTGTGCAAAAAGTTCTTACCAATCAATCAGAGTTTGCTTTAAAGGATGAAACGGACCAAGTGTGAAAACACCCTAAGACTCTAGACTGACTTGCTACTGGCATCACAGATTCAGGTGATTGTATAAAGCAGAGTGGGCCACACACCCATACCATGACACAACTGGATGTCCTAACCTATTCATTTTTGCTCTCTTCCACTGGCCCCCTTTAAAAAAACACTCAGGTGGTCCCATCTCTGGCCATTCTTTTCTTTCCCAGTGCTCACTCACGGTACCTATGCACGTCAGCTGTGATCACCTGACCCTCACTGAGAGAGCCAAGAATAACTATACATTTCTGCCTGTAGTGTGGTCAGTCTGGAAACTTCATCACTACATGTCCCGCAAAAGTGGGTTCTCACCGGTAGAAAGAGGAGTCACCTGATAGTCCTAGTTTACCTGGATGGTGCTCAGTCTTTACAGACCATGTTTCTCATGCCAAGTCATAAAGAATCAGCTCTTTGTTGTTCTTCGAATGCAATCGCTGCTGGTGCTATTCATGTGGATCAGCAAAAAAAATCAAAGCTGTGGAAGCCATCGGGAGCTTCAGCTCTTCCTGGAGTTTCCTCATTTTTACCACTGGTTCATTTGGAAATACACCTCACAAATGATCACAGGAAAAACAATTAGTATACAACACAAAGAAACTTAGCATATCCCCTGGTATGGCTTGTGACACTATGTTGTACTCTGGTTTGTTCCTGTTTAAATACTTTATATTTACAACATTTGGCAGACTCTCTTATTGTAGTCCACAAGTAGTCCACACTAGTAGGCTTGCACATTAAATAAGACCTGCTAGGAGACTAAGATTCTACCAGTGATGAAGTTAGTACTCTACCAGGGTCAGATCACACACAGAAGGCAGTTTTTTGTGAAGTACGTGTTATTTAATTGAAGTGGTGTGTCTTCAGTCGTCATTAAAAAAATAGCGAGGGTCTCAGCAGTTCTGACAGTCAGGAGAGCTGAAGCAGAGAGAAGTCTTGATGCATGTCTTCGCCCTGAGAAGAGGTGAGTCAAGTCAGTCTGTGCTTAATGCACCGAAATGGCGAGCTGTGACCCATTGTCTGATCAGTTGCTTATTATTAAGACCGAACTGGACAATTCTTGGCTTTGTATGTGAGTGTTAGTTTTAAATCTAATGCGAGCAGACACAGGAAGCCAGTGAAGCATTCGCAGTATTGGTGTAATATTTGAGAATTTTGGTGTATTGAACATACGAAATGCTGCAGCATTCTGAAAAATCTATAGGGGACTTGTGGTCTTCAGAGGAAGGCCAGCAAGGAGTGAGTTACTGTAGCCCAGACTTGAGATGATAAGTGACTGGACAAATATCTGAGAGTCACCAGGAGAATGAGTTGAGTACCATCAACATAAAAGTGAAACTCAGTGAAGATGTAATCTCGCCAAGACAACAGGTGTATGAGGAAAAGAGAATAGGGCCAAGCCCTAAACTCAGGGAACACCAGTGGCGAGTCTTTGTGGGGCAGACATTGATGCTTTCAGTGACAATGGGTAACTGAAACCTTCAAGGTAAGATACAATCTATTGCCATGCAGAACCAGTGATTCTGAGTTTGGTGAGTGAAAGCAGGAGGATCTTATGTTTGACAGCACCAAAAGCTTCAGAAAGATCTAGGAGAATTACACCAAAGGTGGTTTAGTTGTTTAAGCTCGTCCGAGCGGGCGGGTGTTTCACCACCCATCCTTATCTTTATGGATGAAGCTTTTTAGCTTTTCTGCTCTTCTGGGAGTCAGGGTGTTTCACCATCCACCTTTTTCTTTGGAGTTTCCTAGTTGTTCTGCTCGCCTTGGAGTCCAGGTATTCCACCACCCATCCTCCTAGTGTCTGATTGCGCCGCAGGCTGGTTGTACCTTAGAGTCTGGTTGTTCTGCAGTCCGATTGTTCTGCAGTTTGGTTTTTCTGCAATTCAAGACTTCTTTCCTCCCCCATACCTTTTAGAATTCAGGTGTTCTAAAAGCCATCTTTAGCACTCCCTTTATGCACCCCCTTCAGACACATAACCAAAAACACATACAGCACACTCTTACACACATCTGTTCAGCACATTCTCACATACAACCTACCAGCCTGCCCAGTCTGGGTTCGCCTGTCTGTTCCCTCCTGGCAGTTTCTCTTTTCCTTCTTCCTTTTCCACCTCTTTTGCTAATCCCCCAGAAGAGGCTTGCTCCAGAGCCTCTGCCTGTATTCAGGCTTGGTGGCTCAGTGGTAGTGTGCTCACCCCACCACCCCAGCAGAGCGAGTTTGAGCTGCAGTTCGAACTCACGGTAAGAAGCTGGGTGGAAAAGCTTTGCCCTCTCATTGCCCTGTAGTCTGTGCACTTGGGCCCATTCTCCTTTGCCACCACACACAGAGTTACACAGAGTCTAATATCAACCACAATCTGCTCCAATAATTAACATCTTCAAGAGTTATTAGTTGGCTTAATTAGATGCATTAGGTTAGAGAAGGTGTACAGCATGTTTGGTTTCTGTAGGGAAGTAGACTTTCAGGTGGAGGATTGGTGAACACTGCTAATTCAAGCTTTGTTTAACCATTTCAAATATTCAAGATTTAAGACACAAACAGGCATTCAGTGGAGAATCCAATTATCACACATATTTGAGAAAAAAGGGCTAAAACAGCTCTGATTAAAGATCTCCATGACCAGGGTGGGGGTTCAAATGGTGGTACTGAAAGTTATAACTATATTTTTTATATGGTCCTCAGCAGTTTGCCCATTTTCAGTTCTTCACTCAACAGCTGCCTAACTGCACCTGTATATATGACTCAGTCTGACATGGCACGTCTGTCCCTGTATTTGAGAGAAATACCAGCATACTGCTGCAGCCAAAGAAAAGTGTAAGGCAGTAGTAGTAGTCACACTACTTTACTCAGCCACTGCTTGAAATGGGTAATAACAAAACATTTGTTGCTTTTACCATGTTGGCTTTGTATTAAGTATTACTAAGCATCAGCCAAACTATTAAAACCACTGACAGGAAAATTGAATAAAATTGATTATCTTGTTACAGTGGCCTCTGTCACTGGGTGGGATATCAATTCTGAACCATCAATTCTTAAATTTGACGTTGGAAGCAGGAAAAATGGGTAAGCATCAAGACCCGAGCAGCTTTGACAAAGACCAAAATGTGATGGATAAACAACTGCGTCAGAGCATCTCTGAAATGGCAGGACAACCAGTGAGCAGGCAAAAAGATCATGTTCACCCTAGGCTCTTTGATGCCTCTGAGAGGTGAAGGCTACCCCTTCTGGTCCAATCCCACATAAGAGCTACTGCAGCACAAACTGCTACAGATTGCTAAATTGATACTGGCTGTAATCAAAAGTGTCCGAGCACACAGTGCATGACAGCCTGTTGCGTATTGTACCGCCTGAGTAAACACTGTTGCAGGCCATGTACATCCCTTCATGGTAATAGTATTATTTAATGGCAGAAGCCTCCTTCAGGAGGATGCGTCCTACCAATAACTGCAATAACTGTTCAGGAATGGTTTAAGAAACATGACAAAGTGTTTGACTTTACCCCAGATCTCAATCCGATTGAGCATCTTTGACAACCTAGTCAGAGCCATTGAAACCCCACCTTGCAACTTATAGCACTTACAAGCATCTGCTGTTACCGTCTTGGTGCCAGTTACCACGGCACACCTTCACTGGTCTTGTGGAGGTCGTGCCTTGATGGGTCAGAGCTGTTTTGGAAGCACAAGGGTGACCAACAAAATAATAAGCAGGTGGTTTTAGTGTTATGGTCAATTGACATAAGTGAGTTAGTCTACTACTAGACCAGTAGCAGACTAGCAGGAGCTTTTTACTGTAAGAGAAAAACAGTTAGCAGGATCTTTGGTCTGCTCATCAGTTTGTTGAAATAATATAATATTATTTAAGTAATGCGCTAACGCATACTGAAGCTTAAGCTTTCAGTTTGTAAGTGAAATATTTCCAGATCTCTAAACTGATCAGGTCAATCAAGATGAAAATCAAGATATTTTGGAAATTTAACTCACAAGGCTGTCTGATTGTATCTTGACATACTTTTATAAAAATATGTTTTGAGAAATGCCAGTCTAAAATGACGTAGTGTGGTTTGTTCAAAGCTTCCTTGTTTTGTTCTGGGTTGAAATTAGTTGTTATTACGGTGCAACAGGTTATGTCATAGTTGGTGTAATCTATGTGTGGTCCTTTTTTAAGTATGTGTGTGTGTGTGTGTGTGTGTGTGTGTGTGTGTGTGTGACCAGTCTGGCACTGATTGTCTTGTCAGAACTTGCTAATGTCTAATGAGCTATTGTATTATTTGGCACAGTAGGTCATTTAATCCCCAGAACTCTTTGACAGGTTACCATGAGACACACATACACACACACACACACACACACATATGCACACACACATGTGAATTTAGTGCTGCATGTGTGGCTTATACTGGCCTGAACTATAGGACTATATGCACAATGTATTTTTTACTCTAAACCTCATTATGAAAAGAACAGAGACAATGCAGAGTATTAGGATAATAAGCTGTGGGTTTCTCCGCACAGGAGTGTATAATCCAGGCCAAGCAGTCAGCCTTTGGGTATGCGTTGAGTTTGTGTGTGTGTTTGTGTGTGTGTGTGTGTGTGTGTGTGTGTGTGTGTGCGCGCGAGTGTGTGTGCTGTGCACTGTCCCTCGGCGTATCACAGCAGGCGGGGCTTAGTGATGCTGCTGCTGCTCCAGTGTGTTTTATGTGCTTTTCAGGGTGCATTAGCATCACGTAATAGACGCACTGCTCACCACTGAATTAATGATGAAATTCCCAATGTGCATGTGGGTGTGTTGTGTGTGTGTGTGTGTGTGTGTGTTTGTAAGAGATAGACAGACAGAAGAAGAAAAAGTGAGACAGAGAGAGAGAGAAAGAGCACGAGAAAACGAAAGAGCGAGAGAAACATGGACTGTATAGGAAAAAATAAAACTAGAACCAGGGGTGTTCCGGTTAAACCAACCAACGTTTAAAATTCCATACTGAATAAAGAGCGTTTGATGTATCATTACACACGGATAAATATATCTAGTGGTGTTTGTACATAGTGAAATGTTTCAAATCTTGAGATATTATTTATCTTCAAAATGCGTTCTGCATAATACATTTGCTCATTAAAATGTCTGTACATTACACATTTGAAAGCAGTAAGTACAGATCGATCAAAGTGCAAAAACCACATAAGAATCCAATCAAACTGTACAATGTGGATTTTCATTTTCATATTTATGATTACTCACAGATTGTCCCGTGTGATTCATAGCTGAAGTGTTGAATATTTCCCTAGCCTTTGTTCTTTGCAGTCACTCTGTAACGAGTGGTGAGCATTCCGGGATGGCTCACCACTCGAATATCGAGAAAAAAACCCAAGCTCAGAGTTGGCAGCAGCGAGGTTAAAATTGTGTGGGCCTGGACTGGGTCCCTCAAAGATAAGGTTCTTATTTACTAGTAACAAAAGAAAACTCGGAAAAAGGTAAAAAACTAGATAAGTCCCAAGGTTACAAGCCTCGAAGGACAAAATAGTGTGAATAACACAGGGGAGAGCAGGGAAAGCCAGGATAAGACTCGAGGGCTTTTGCCAAATTCCTGTAGTGAGTGTGACTGCAGGCACTGGTTTTAAGGACCCACCTGCAGGGAGAGGCAGTGGTGATATTAATTAGGAGGGGGGAGCCAGAGTTGTAGCAGTGGCACTGGGTCTCCCTTTAGTGGTTGGTGTGGGGTAGAAGCCTGCCCAGCTCCAGACTGACCCCTTACAGGCCTCTTACACGATTCCGCGTGAGGGCCCGGGTGAGTTTGGGGTGAATATGGTGAACTGAGACCTACGAGTGGTCCTCTGGTCTGTAGCCCTGCCAGTCATTTCGATATTGGGTAACAAGCCTGACATGTCGCATGTCCAGAAGATTCGTGATCGAATAGGCTATGTGCCCCCCAACAAGCGTCGCATTGGAAGGGGTGATAACTTGAGGAGAGCTTGCAGGCCTTGGGGAAGTGGTTGACTGCTACCATTATCCTAATGAGGCAATGCTGTGATAAAATCCAGCACAGTTATGGTGGAACAAAGGGCACAGTTATGGTGGAACAGCCTCTTGCTACTCACGTATAGCTAACTGCAAATGTGAGTGGTGCAGCCACCATGCTAAAACATTTAGCAGCAGAAGAAGATGGCAAGGCCCAGGAAACTCTGCACAAGCTGAGGCGAGGTGGGACACGGTAAGTCCACCACCGCTGTCACTTTGGTGGGGTCCGTGCTCAGCTACCCTTTGGATACCACAAATCCCGGAAAGGTAACCGACTGAGCATGGAAGACAGATTTCTCCAGTTTAATGTAGAGATGGTGCTCAAGAGCCCATCTGAAATGTGCCATGTGCTCAACTACTGACTGGTTGTAGATCGATATGTCATCTAAGTAGACACATAGCAATCCAGGGCTTCCCTCAAGACCGCACTGATGAAACACTGGAAGACAGTGAGTACGTTCATCAATCCAAGGTACTCATAGTGCCCAGACGGGATGATGAAGTGCCCAGACGGGATGATAAGTCTGGGGCGACATTAAAATGGGTTTACCTGACTGTTGTTAGACAAACGCAGCCCAGCACAACAGCACAACAACGCTTGCTGTGCTGACCAATGCAAAGAACAAGTGGCAGAATCAGCTGGGTGACCGCCCCCTTCTCTAGGGAGCAGCCGTCAGTGGCCAACAAGGGCAGAGGCTGTTCCAGTGATACAGTGGGTGCCTTTAGGGAGGCTGCCAAGGTGGCATCAATGAAGGTGCTCACTTATTTGGTCACTTATTGCTGGTAAGTAGTAGCTGCATTCCACACAAGCACTAAAAGCTGCTGCAAACAGAAGCATAAACAGTATATCATGTTGCCTGTGTTAAACTAGAAGAACTATTAACCTCAAGAATTTTGTACATTATGACAGCACTTGGTCACACTGAGTGCGTATTTTGACTTACAGTCCATGATTATTAGAACCCTTGAAAAGGCAGGTGGAGAGAAGAATTTAAAGAACATGAGCTGGATTCAATTAGCCTGGAAGCTGATGTACAGTAAACCCCCCAAATCTGTGGGGTAACGTTCCAAGAGCACCTGCGAATTGTGAAAAAACGCAAATTTGTGATGAGGCAGAAAAATGCCTATTTTTATCATCTAAACCCTACATATGCCTCCAAATATGCTCCCAGAACACTTTAATTTATTGTATTAGTTTTATACATAACCCTTAAAAAACTGTGAAGGTAAACCTGTATTCATACTGTACAGTGTACACTGAACTGCTGTCTCCCACAGTGCTGGAATGTAAAATACCCATGTTAGTAAATTATATTTTTCTTAATAATTTAGCACTAAAATGCATGAAAAGTTATATATTACCCTGGAAGAAGCAAAAAAAAACCATGTGGAGGATATTCCGGTTTTCGCAAATTTGCGGGGGTTTCCGCGAACTATGATTAGTTTGGTTCTAAGAAAAAATCTACAGACGACTGAAGCCGCAGGTTTACCGTATATTTATTTTACCCCCACGCACAGAGAGGAGGTTGATTAGAAAGGCAGCATCTCGCTAAGGTACATGGTTAGAGATTTGCGTAAGATGTGGGTTTTTTTTGTGGCCCCATTCAGTTTCTTGTTTCTCAATTTATTGTCAGTTTGAGAATCACACATTAGAATGTGGTGAAAGAATTATAAGATTGTGTGATTAGAGGATGCACTTTTTGTAATGCATGTCATCACTCTCTCTCTCTCTCTCTCTCTCTCTCTCTCTCTCTCTCCTCTGTCTTACCGCTTGCATGCAGCAAGGTTTACAGAGCACCCACCTGGGAATCATCCCTGTGGTTCTGGTGGCCAACCCATTTGGGAAAATAAAATTAATACAGACATGAAATGTAATATGTCTGTTCAGTACTGAATCCACTTAAATTCATGCCTAATCCATCTGGGAGGCCCGAGATCTTTCAGCATATTTCAGCTGTCACTGTAACACATAGATTTGTCATCAGTAAAGCAATGTCAGAAACTAAAAATTCTTCGAAACTACAAGCAATCTCATTTTCTAGACAGACGTTATGCAAGATGTGACTTTTCACTTCACTGAATGTCACATAATCCTCAGTTCAATATTGCACTTTTATACCATTGCTTCTAATGGTTTTCAGTTAAATTAGGTGATCAGTGTAATTGTTTTTAAATGGTGACTGAACACTACACTACTAATATAGTTAGGGAGACCAGACGTCCTCTTTTCCCCGGACACGTCCTCTTTTTAAGAACTGGAAATTGCGTCCGGCTGGTTTTGGAATTTTTGAGCTGCCTAAACATTTGTCACGTCATGGGCATCTCTCATAAACGAAAAGTCCAGAACGGCTGTCCAGCCCGAGATGCGCATAAAATAGATCAAACCAACCCCCCCCAACCACGACCCCCACCCCCCCAGACCACGCCTGTAGACCCGAGATGTGCATGCCCCCCCGGAAACACGGCTGAACCACGGTACTTCTCGGCCGAGATGCAAACGCCCCACCC
>JBBPCX010000002.1:16573070-16611356 GCA_037974365.1 Hydrocynus forskahlii | reverse complement strand
TTGATTTTTGGTTGATATTCTGTCTCTCTCCATAAAAATGAAACTACCTCATAAATTAAGAGACTGTTCATTTTTTTATAAGTCAGCAAACTTACAAATTCAGCAGGGGATCAAATAATTATTTCCCCCACTGTATGTATTGAATGCGTCACTAACACAGTAACATTTATTTGGAGATCTGTGGTAAGACCACACTGAGCACTGTGTGCCTCTGCGCAGGAAAGACAGTGAGCCTGAGATTGCCAGTGCTGACCTGTCCTCTCTTTTTGCAGGTGTTGCAGATGTACCTGCCTTTCTGTGGGATCGCCATCTCTAATGCTCAGCTGTTTGCTGCATCCAGAAAGGAATATGACCGGAGCAGGGTAAGACTGGGCCCAGTACCAGAAAAAAATCTCTATTTAACTCTTGAATGACTCATCAATCGTATTTTGGAAATAAATGTGAGTGCATGCAATCACAAGCGCTACCTGCTTATCCAGAAAAGAACAGATTCTTTGTTTCCAAGGACTTTTACACACAGACATTCATGGTGTATGTACCTGTACACAGATATTAAAATATTCTGCTATCACTGTTTAGATAGCCTGTAAAAAAAATCCACCATTGACAGTTGAGCTGTGTTTTACTTTGGTCAAAGTGAAAAACGTAATAAAATGTAAAATTTGCAATGAAAAACTGCCTTTAACCCATACGACACTTACAGTGCCAAAACATCTACTCACCTCTAGGAGCTGACAGAGGAGAATTTGGTACTCATTGGTCAGTTAATTAATAAGTTACTTTAGCTTGCAGTAGCTCTCCAAATTCTTGTTACGGTTAAAAATAATTATTATTGAAATTATTATATGATTTACCAGATGTCTTTCTCTACAATTTGTTTCTGGAATTTTGTTTTGAATTAGCTCTTGGAATCAGGCCCATTGAATTCCGCCTTTTGGGACTGGAATCAGACTCCAAAATTTGTGGAACTGGAAAGGGTAATCCTGCACTACCAGAACTGTCTTGTGGATCTAAAATGTTGCTACCACACTGGTCTGCAGGACTAAGGCAGGATGTTTCACTGCATTTTCCCAAAGCTCAGCTGGGGGCAAAAATTCAAACTGAGGTTACAGAGCATGTTTTTGAAAAGAAGCACTGCTGAAAGTATGTACCACTCTACTGTGCAAAACAGTAGTGATAAAGACTATGGGAAAGTGAGAAGATAAAATGATGTGAATTCTCCATCTCATTATAAACCCAGTATAGACCTTCGCCCACTACTGACAGTATAGGTGTGTGTGTATATATGTGTGTGTGTGTGTGTGTGTGTGTGTATTGATCTATAGCTGCCCACATACTCTCCTGCTGCTTAGACTGTTCTCACTCAGAGATTAGGGGCAATGTATGTGCGTGTGTGTGTGTGTGTGTGTGTGTGTGTGTGTGTGTGTGACTGCTCATAATTTTTTATGCACATTTTGCTTAGAGCCATGGCTAAACGATAGTGTGTATGCACTTTTGTGGATGTGTGTATGTTGGGCTGCATAAGGCCAGAGCTATAAATCTATCGTCAAGCGTCTTGAGAGAGTCTATGACATTTCACTCGTTGATCCCAGAAGAAGGAGAGAACTTGATGATGAAGGAAAATAGGAGAGGAGGATGATTATTGATCATGGCGCATTATGTTACAGCTATTGTAAAATTTTATTGGATTGTTGAAATGAAGTTGATTTTGTGAGAGGTACACATAACAAAGTGGCTAGAGTATAAAACCATGAGTTTTGATAAAAACAGAGATTCTGACATGATTTTTAAGCCAGTTCCAGCACGGATGCCACTTATTAAAACAAATTCAGATGATCTTCTACCATGTAGATGCTGTTGCAACGGTAACTTCTGTGAAACTGTTTTTTTTAGTAGGAGGGCAAAACATTTTTTAATTAAAAGTGTCAAGATTTTATGCCCTGTCGTTTTGGTACATTAACTAACTTTGCCTACATTTGTTACATGATTAAACTCTAAGTCGCTCTGGATAAGAGCATCTGCCAGATGCCTGAATGTAATGTGACAGCAATGACAATATACTTTTTTGTGTTTATGTCAAGTTCGTTATAACAACACTGCTTCTACAAAAAAGTATATTATTCTCTACATGAATACAAGACAACACCAGTGTATTACAGCTTGCTCACACTAGAGCTGTTCTACTTTTTAGCATAAATATAATCAGTTTTTCTGATATGTTTAACTGACCATGAACCTTACAAAATAAACCTCATAAATATATATTTATAAGAATGATGTCTGTAGTCCTCTGTTCTAACGAAAGCCTTCAAGGCTAAAAGCCAGTACAAAGAAACAAAGCTGTCAGTTGACACATGGTGAAAGTGATGAACATCTTTTAAATGTGATTGATTGTGTGTGCAGGCACTGTTGGAGGTGGTGAATGATTTGTTTGAGGAGCAGACGGATCTGGAGAAGATTGTGAGGAAGATTATGCACCGTGCTCAAACCCTGCTCAAGTGTGAACGCTGCTCTGTACAGCTGTTGGAAGATATTGAATCTCCGGTGAGCCTTTTCGCCTCTTCCCTCTCCTCTCCTTTCCTTTTCTCTCTTTTATTTCCTATCCTTTCCTAAGTCCAGAAACTGGAACTTTTTATATCCTGCAGGTAGTGAAGTTCACCAAGTCCTTTGAACTGCTGTCACCGAAGTGTAGCGCAGACACAGAGAACAGGTAAAATCCACACTTGTATACAGTAATTGGGCCTGACATTTTTGTGTTGTCTTGGAATTCTGTTCACACTAGAGCTTTCAATTATGTGAACATTTGATATGCAAAATGATTTGAACAGCTTTGATATGAAGAGCAATAAATCGTAAATAAAAACATACATATGCCTTGTCAAACCTCAGTACAGTTGGACAAAATTCTGTCCAAACCCGACTGTAGCCTGACAAAATTCCTCCAGATGGCACATGTTAAGTTACCTTAGCAACTCCTCTTTCCTCCTTCTGCAAAGCCTACAAAGAGCCTTGTGCACTGATCATTTGCTTAGAGCCTATAACACAGCAGCACACCGCAGCACATAAACATCCACAATCCATCCTGTCACACTCCCTCAGAGTTGGTTAGCAGCTCAGCTGGGGACTTGTCTGCAGCAGCACAGCGTAATGTGCCCGAGTAAATAGGAGAAATCACATCAGTGATCATATTAGCTGGTCAAAGCCACAGTATTTTAGCGGTTATTGTTGCTCCCCATGTCTATTGTCACTCAGAAGTCCTTTAATAACCACACACCCACGACGAGAGGACAGAGGGCGAGGAAGAGAGAAGCAAAAATAACATCCGGAATAAAAAGTTCCAAATCTTTGAAAGCAGAGTTTGAAATGCTCATATTGTTTTACCTCAGTGTACAGCTACATATTAGCTTCTCTTATCTCAGCGCTTTAGAAGTGAATAGGCTTGCCAATAAAGCATGACTGAACAGAATTCAACTGAACTGAACTGAGATGGTCCCATGTTTGAGCACTTTCTCTCTGCCTGCTGATGAATTTTTAAAGATGGACATTATGAGGCTTTTAAATATTTCTTAGCAGAGTCATTAACACCCCTCAGTGGCTCCTGTAGAATCCTCAGCCCTTTTAATATAGCCCAAAAATGTTTGTAGGCCAGCACTCATCAGCACCCAGCAAGGCTGTGTTCTTTTATACCATGTTATGTTGGGCCATTTTTTCTGTGTTGAGTTTTAAAGCATCTTGTTTATTTTTTAATGGTATTACTTGGTTTTGCTTTGCACATGCCATGTCAGGGAGTGTTGCACTGTCTTGCTTTGCGGTGTGTTGTGTTGTTGCGCTGAGTTATGTCGATGGGGACTGCACTGCATGTATTTGATTGATGAGTCTCCAGTGCTTCTGCACCAGAAGCGTAAGGTTTCTCCTCATGTCAGCTGCTGCTTACCTACTCCATTCTGCATGGCGCAGGATCTTCAAACTCTCTCTATTCAGCATTTAGGAAGCCCCTAAACCCCTTACCTCAGCTCCCCAACCCGCCAGCACTATCCTACCGCAAAAACACACAACACGCAGGCTGCCCCACCTGCAAACGCGCTCACCCGCAAAACGGGAGAGGAGCATGTTGTTCAGAGTGCGAACATCACAGCAGTGCTGAATGGTACTGATTACTCTCTCGTAATTGCAGAGGAGGAGGGGAGGGGAGCGTCTAAGCATCGTGATGTTTTGTATAAGAAATGCCAGCTTAGTCAGAAAAGGTGACTAGAGCAGTTGTTTTGCATTTGCTGCTCGTTTCAGCCATGATAGAGCTCACGGCAGGTGGAATCATTACGACGGCAGAGAGGACACACAGCAGGCCATGTGCTATCGAGAGACCGCACGCCACTCATTCCCTCTCTCTCCTCACTACGAACACCTGGCTAATGTTTCAGTGCCAAGCTGCGAAATCACACGCTGCTGGCTACGTCCTTCACAACAACACATTTTTCAACTCAGTGACAACATTAAAGGAAGAAAGCAATATGGAGCAGCATGTAGATTTTCAACTCATGAAGGGAAATGCTCTGTATGATTATGTTTAAATATACATATAATAGTTGACAGGATTTAGAATCGGAATCAGAATCGCATTTATTGGCCAAGTATGCGAGCGAACACATACAAGGAATTTGGTTCCGGACGATGGTGTTTCTCAAGCACAACAATATAAAACACAACAATATGTAAACGACACGATGCAGTTGGTCAGATTTCACGGTTATGTCTGCAGTCCTGGGTGTTTTAGGGGAATGCAAATGACATCTCGTGGGTAGGGATACATTCTGATTTGATACATGATGTATTTATCCTGTATTTAAAAAAAAAAATCAGAAATCAGGAAAGCTTTAAAAGAATTAAATGTCGAGAAAAACCCAAAGTGTTCATCAGAAAGTTTAGGACCACTCTTTACTGGGCCTGTGAGTGGAGCGTACAGAACTTATGTGTTTAATTTACTGAATACTTCAGGGGCTAAGGGGGCTTGAGTATCTAAAGCCATTGCAGGAGCCATTTTGTCCATTTGTGTGTGTGTATGTGTGTGTGTGTGTGTGTGTGTGTGTGTGTGTGTGTGTGTGCACGCTGTTGAGAGATTTGTCCTGTTCTGCTTCCATAGGCTCAAACTGCTCAGCAGTGAGTAGCAGCAAAGAACATACGGCCCCAGAGAGCCTGCACATCTCCAACTCTGCGCAAATCACACACGCTCTTATTGAAGCAGGCCAGCAGTTAGCCTGTGGTTCACATGGAACAGTGCTGTGAATTGTGTTACAGTCACAGGGGTGTGATGTGGAGGCATGATAGAGCTCCCTCTCTACCCGAAACAATAGACTAGGTTGATCATACAGAATGAGAGAGAGCGCTTCATGCCTCTTTGGTGCATGTGGGTGGATATAACAATCAGAGCGTTAACTTTTCATTACTCTAGCAGGCTTGGGAGAGCCTTATTAAAATGCATGAAAGCTTCATTAGATATGAATTGTTGCTGAGGGAGTGGCATCACAAACAATAATAACTGTATAAAACCTGCTGGAGCTACATGCAGAGTGGATTGTTCAGCTTTTGTTTCACTGAGTATACATAACTTCAATGGCCAAAGCATCCCTAATATATCCGAAGCACTTCAGCGGTGTTGTGAATGGGTCAGTTCTATTTCGAACCTTATGTCTTGACTTGTCAATGTTTCATCATTGTTCTTTCCCTTATTTTTTAGCTTTAAAGACAGCATGGAGAAGTCCTCGTACTCTGACTGGCTGATTAACAACAGTATAGCTGAGCTAGTGGCCTCTACCGGTCTGCCAGTCAACATCAGTGATGCTTACCAGGACCCTCGTTTCGATGCTGAGGTAGACACACCACATCTCTGGTACTACATTTCTATCAGCACCAAATTAGGCCTTTTATTCCAATTTAACTTTTGAAGCGCTTATAGTTCAGATATGTTGATAAGTCGTCTTGCATGCACATCGAGTCACAGATTTTCAGTAATACCTGGTATATTCACATGTCAATATTGTACAGTCTGGAGATGATGGCAGCCTAAAACCAAAACCTAAACTAATTTCTGTAAGTTGTGCAAGGTTTTGGATTATAGTCTTGTTGCAAACTTATTTTTTCTGTGAGAATTTGAGACACTACATCTCCGCAACATTTCCTGTGCCACTGGTTACTGCTCAGCCCCAGAGCATAATAGATTTACCACCTTGCTTAAGAGTTGGTGAGGTGTTTTTTTTTCACCAAACATACAGTTGGTGGTTGTAGACAATGCATCAGTTTGTGTTTGTAGCACATTTCAGACATTGATTTTTGATCTTCTGATGACAATGTTAATGATGTTTGTGCAACAAAATTGGGTCAGTGCAACACTATATCTGTGTCAGACAAATATTTCTGTAGGTTCTTGGCAGTGATGTGGGAGTTTTGCTGTGCATATCTAACAGTATCCTCAGACATCACATTTTTATTCACTCTGAAAATGTCAGCACTTGATGGAGAGATTGATCTGACAGTGAACTACTTTAGACACAAAATAGAAAACATGCTGGCTAACTATTTACATTCATTACAAACTGTTCCAGAACAGTTTAAAATGTGACCCTAAAGGCATGTTGTTTCCTCAGCTATACCTGATCTGGTTGATAACTTCCTCGGTGCCCTGTCTCACTTCTTTTGTGGGCATCATTAAACAGGCTCCAGCAGAAGTGAAAGATAGCAATACAGATTTTGACTTTGGATTTTTCTATATATGACTGGCCTAATACTTCTTAAACATTGTGAACATTGGGCTGCTTCAAAAACTGCTTTTACTTCTGATTATCTTTCATTGTGTTACATTAACAAATATTTTAGAATAAATTGAAAGTCCGTTGCGTGCCGTTCTTTTCAGGACTCGTTTCAATTGGTACAAATAAACTTATTTTCTTAATTTTTCAGTACTGGTCTGAAATTGTCACACCCTTAATAAATGTATACATTGGCTACTCACGTTCCCACATTTCTATGGTTATAAATGACCTGACAAAAAACTACAGAAATAGTAGTTTGATCAATGTAGGTCTACCCCAGGAGTATCACAGAAAGTTTGGTCAGTCAATGGCATATCTAATATGTACCCTCTGATAGGAAAGTTCAATGAAATTCCTTTCCATGTCTATGAAAGGAACATTACACCTTCAGAAATGGACATAAAACAGCCACATGAAAAATGGGTCTATGAATGTATTGCCATGTAGGGAAGCATCTTATTTACCAGTCATATTGGATCTTCTGGAGTGTTCCAGGTGTTATTTAGTGTACAGTGTAAATGGAGAGCAGCAGAGCAGAGTGCTGCCTTATACCAGTCCAGCTTTGATCTCTGTCTGCTGTCGCGAGCTGATGAATTATATAATACTCCTTTGATGTATCTTTGGCGCAGATTCTTTCAGATTCTCTCCTGTATCCCTCTGATTCATGCTATCACATTGTATTGTTACACAAAAAGGTCCCATAATATGTATCTGACACATATGCTTTGCCATTAGTCAAGCTGCAAGTATTACAGTGAGTGCAATAATTTACTAGTGTTTCTGTGTTGTGTGTGTGTGTGTATTCGCATTAGGCAGATCAGTTCTCTGGCTTTCATATACGCTCAGTCCTGTGTGTGCCCATTTGGAACAGCAACCATCAAATTATTGGTAAGTTAATAAATACTCTGTGAATATGTGCATTTTGTTCCACTCCACAGTAGATTGCTTTATGTGTGCATACATACAGTCATATGCAGACATTTGGGCAACGCTGCTCAAATGGCATGTTTTGTTGATTTTTAAGTGAAAAATAAGTAAACACCCCCTACAGAGAACATACTTTTGCACAAATTTCAAATGCACAATTCATGTTCATAAGCAGAATATAACATACTGGATATGCAAAATGCATGTAACATTTTCTGTTTTGTGTTTTATTGGTTTCCAAAATGTTACTAATTTGTGCATAAACATTGAAAACTGAAGAAAACATTCCATATTTACATTTGTTCTCTACTAAAGATGTATACCTGTTTTCACCGGTTATTTCATTTGTGAGCAACATGTTATTTAATTTTTTTTTTACCCATTTTAATAAGAATGTACTGTGACATGGTCCATGACTGTGTGTAAGAATATTGTAGCGAGAGGTGAGAGGCTGTGCATGCATGCATGCTTGCTTCTGTATTTTAAGAGACTCTTTGTATGTACTTATTTTTGTGCTGATATATTGATATTGCTACAAAACAGAAGAAGGGGGAGCTGGCTCCAGACTGTAGAGTGTATTGAAAAGTACCACAAGATTTCACAGGCTTATCACACAAAGCTCACATACGAGAAATATGTCTTGATGAGTGCACATATGTAGAACATGACAAGCTAAACAGACTGGACAAGTAGGTAGGACTATTAATTCAGAAGGCTACATGGCCAGAAGGCTACGTGGCCAACAGCTACATGGCCAACTGGCTGATTCAGTAATATTCAGAGACAAGGTCTTTACTGAAGGAATGAATGTTTTCAATTAGCTTCAAATGTCTCTGATTACTGGAGCTACTATGATAGTTTACTTACCCCGCACCACCATTAGCTTTGACACTGACATGCTTTTGGAAATTTCAGAAGAGCAGTGGTGATTTTGGATTAACATAATGTACTTGTCGAGCATCACAACGTAAAGACACACATGGCACATGCTCATCATGTTTTAACTGTATCTGCCTCTCAGTCTAGACAATGTACACTCGTATGGGTGAGAGTACTTCAGAAGTGCTTCGAGGGCCTCAGCCCATTGGATTTTAGATCAAGACCCGTCAGCCCCGAGTACTCAGGGTAAACTGTGCTTCACAAGCTTAAAAAAAACAACTCAAACCAATAAGAACTAACAAATTTCACAACATGTAAACTATTACCACAGACTTTACAGATAAGGTCCATTAATCTACTGCTCGAGAATAATAGAAGTTGATCTATCATATAGTCTTTTTCTCACAAACATTTAGTGATGTGTTTTTTCTTCGGTCCACAGACGTCCCGAATCAGCTTCTAGGCATTTGTTAACAAAGAGAAAGAGGACATGGATGCCAAATTAAAACTGATTCTGATGTGAGGGCAAGGGGCTTAGTCTGTTTTTGTATTGTGAAAACATAAACACACAATACAAGTTCATGTGGATGTGTGTTATTGGCCCTCATTTGTGTATGCATGTGTGAGAAGCAGAAAGAGCAAGAGGGTGAGAGTGTGCGTGCTTGTGCAGGTCGTGTGGCATGTGTGGGTGTGTGTGTGTGTGGGTGGACTATCAGGAAACGGACTGAAAATCATTATAACTGCACAACAGCAAGTAGAGGTGCAGTACAGAGTCAAGGATGTGTTCATTCAAAAGGATGATCATTCTCTCTCTCTCTGTCAAATTCTGCTCCTCTCTCTCTCTCTCTCTCTACCTCTTGAAGGTTAGAAGAGTAAGGAATTTCAGCAACAGATGCAGTATTTTTCAAATCTGCTGTTACTCTGTGATTTGCCTTTGAAAGGAATTTCATCCATTCTGTTCAGTGTAGCAGATGAATTCACGCTTGCAAGCTTAGTCCCTGTCTGTCTATAAAAATGGAATCCTCTATTAACAGCCAGTTAGACTCTTGAGCCCAGCCCCTGATTTCTTTAATGAGTCTGTAAAAGGGATGGAGAAGTAAAAGAGGTTGTTTTCTCTGTGGCATTCTGCCCAAACACAGGGCTAGAACTCAAAGGCAAGCGAAGATATTCCCACAGCAGATTCATGCTTGAGATGACTATGAACTCACGATTACACAAGCAATATCCTGCGTCATCACTACACACACACACACACACACACACACACACACACACACACACACACACATGCACACACTCCTGCCTTTTATCCCTTTCATCTGCACACACCTCTCTCATCGACCAAAACTTCTCCTCCTGTCCCAGATATTCTATCAGCACTGAGACAGAGTGTAGTGTAGACTGAGAGAGCATCAACCTTTTTAGCACTGCTCACTAATTGGGGCTGTACATTTACATTTACACATAATTATACAATTACTTTTATCATAGATTCTTTCTTTTTTTTCCTTTGGTTATAATACTCACTGGATGCTTTTATTCCATTCTAATTCTATTCTGTTCTGTTTCATTCAGAATTACCTTACGGAACTTCATGATTACATCTTTCATTAATTATTTATGTCCTTTATTTTTCCTTATAGTTTATTTAGTCACAGTCTTGCAGCAGTAGCTGTAGGGCTTTAACTGTAGGGCTTTAACTGTACTGTTTCCAAAAGGTTTTATTACTAGAACAGTGGCTATGGAGTCTTCAGAGCAAGGGTTAGAAGGGTGTATTTTGGAGCAGTAGCTACAAAGTTGTATTTCTAGAGTAGCAGCTACAAGGTTGTATCTGTAGGGTACCAGCGATTAGATTGTATTTCTAGAGTAGTAGCTATTGGATTGCGTTTTTAGAGTATCTCTAAAAGCAATAATTGTATCTCTGTTGTATCCCTAGAGCAATAATTGTACGGTTGTATCTCTACAATAGTAGCTATAGTGTTGTGTCTCTACAGTAGTAGTTACTGTATCATGTATCTTTACAGTAGTAACTATTGGACTATGCTGCTGCAGTAGTATCTAAAAGATTGTATCCCTAAAACAGTAGCTATATTGTTGGTAGTAGCTACTTTAAAGTAGTAGGGCTGTATGTCTAAGACACAAGCTGTTGTGTTGTATGCTGAGATCAGAAACTATAACTTAGTATCTCTTGGTAAGAGGTCCAGCTCTGCATCTCTAGAACTCTCTTGGCATGCATCACTAAGCTAAAAGGCTGTATCTCTAGAGCTGCAGCTGCAGCACTCTATCTCCAGTGCAGCAGCTCTATGCTCAGCTTTATGAATGAGCATAATGAAGGGATGTGTGGGAGGATGAGCAGGGGGCTGAGTGGAGGGGTGTCTGTCGATAAATGCACAACCAGCTTTAATTGCCCGCCAGCATTCACCACACTGCTGAGACAGAGAGAGAGAGAGAGAGAGAGAGGAGAAGAGAGATATTTGACTCCTTTATTGGAACGGATATAATGGTTGGCTTATTTTAATGAACAGGCTGCCATAATAATAACAATAAAACCCTCATCTTGTATGGGCATGAGTATGGAGAAAGTATAAGGTATGAGAGGCAAAAGTCAGACATATGCTGCATTCTGTGTGTGTTTGTGTGTGCGTGCGTGTATACGTGTGTGTTGCAGGTGTGGCACAGGTCCTGAACAGGTTGGATGGGAAACCATTTGATGACGCAGATCAAAGACTGTTTGAGGTACAACAAACACACTGGGTTTGGGTGCTTTTAATAGTACCATTTTTGCCAATGCTTTATAACATTTTCACCTTTTCTTTTGTCTCTCTCTCTCTCTGTCTCTCTCTCTGTCTCGCTATCTTTCTTTCAGGCTTTTGTGATATTTTGTGGGTTGGGGATTAATAACACCATAATGTACGATCAGGTGAAGAAATCTTGGGCCAAGCAGTCGGTCGCACTGGATGTAAGTCTTTACTTACTAGGCACGCTGAAATGTCCACGCTGAAATGTACACTCACATAATCCTCATAATAAGAAGATCTGGAGGAAATATTCAGACAGAATGAATTTGATTGGTGAGCTGTTGGCCTAGTTTTGGAGTCGCAGGGGTAAGGAGGGGGTGGAGTTTTATGACTGTGCGAAGGCCTACGGCAGCTATGACTCATACAGGGCACTGAACTGACACCCAGCTACTAACCCCACCCCAATGCCCAAACTCCCACTATTCACTGTTGTCTGTTTCTCTCTTCTCTCACTCTTAATTCCCTCTTCCCCCTATTTTTTCTCTGCCCTTTTTGGCTATTTGCTTTTCTCTCATTTACACTTTCTTTTCCTTCTATATTGCTCCTTCTGTCACTAGTAGCCTCTGGACCCCTGACCACCACTCTCTTCCTCTCCACTCTCCTTTACATCTGATGCTTCATCACTTTTCTCTGTGCACTCCCTAAGTAACTGTAAGGTGACATGTTTGTTTTTCTCATGCTTGTTTGTTATGCATCATTGCACATTGGATTTATAGTGAAATAAATTATTTGTCATTTTACACATGAAAATAAGTTTAAATAAGCTGATTTGAAGTCCGGAACCCATAAAACTGTTGGGTATCTCCTCTGGTGCGCCATCATTCCAGAGCTGTAATGTTCCTACTTTTCAGTTCCTACTTGACTCCACGCTTATGCTATTCTTCACAGTTCAAGAAAGGAACATTTAACATGCTGTTCATGCTGAGTGACTGACATAGGCAGCCACTAACATTACACGTTTTCGTCTGAAACCTCTACAGTTACTTTCATGGAACGTTTCACATTATTGTTCTGCTGCAAGGAGAGTCTTCTGAGTTTTGAGGCATTTAGTTGGATCTGGGCAGTTCAGATGCTTTAGTGTGAGCTATAAGAGTCACCCCATCAATAAATTGTTTATTGATGAGGTGACTATGCTTGCCTATGTCAGGTTAATACTCAGCTGTCCATATGAATCTGTCCCTGAAGACTACATGTTTCTTCATTACTTTTAAAGCTTTGAACTGTCCTGAGCTTTACTTGTAGTTAAGCCTTTGAGGTCATGCTGATGTATGTTTCTCTTTACGTAAGCCTTTGATAAGTCTGCACCTACGTCCTAGATAGGTTTTGGGAATTCTTTGGTGCTCACATTGAGAGATAGCTGCAACAAACTTCTTATGCCACAACTACAATTGGCTCTTATATTGCATGAACTTATGATGCAAATAAACAGCTGTTCAAGAAATAAACTATATGTCCAAACATTTGTAGACACCCTCTCATCCATTTATTAAATGTAAATTAGTCGCACAGTTCTTGCAGCAACAACCTCTACTTTTCTTGCTTTACACTTGACGTTGGAACAGTGCTGTTAGTATTTGATTGTATTTAGCCACAAGAACATTAGTGATGCCGGAGGCTGATTACTTGTAACAGTGGAGTGGAACCCCTTTGGAGGGTCAGTAGGAGCATTTTTAAGAGCTTCTTTTTGGAATCGTATATAAGGCCTGCACTGAATCTCTGCCCAGTGATTTTTTGTTTTAAAGAATCTCCGTTGCAAGTTTGATTGCACTTGAAAACATAACATCCTGCTCAGTAAGCAGAATACAGCAATGCAACAGAATCAAAAAAGAAATGGCCCTGCCATCACACAGCTGTTGTTGTAGTTTTGGCAAAAATTGCAAACCCCAACGTCAAAGTGCAAATTATAACCTCGAACATGAAAATGGCTGTTTTGTTTCCAAGGGCATTCTTTTTTTTTTGTTTCAGTTAAGAATGTTCATTCTGAGGTATCACTAATTTAAATGGCTTACTGATGAGTTTATATTTTTATTTCATATTTTAATATAAACGTCATTATTTACACTTTTAAACGAGCTAAACTATAAGATCAAAATAACATAACGTAACCCCCAAAGGTTTGTTTCCAATGTTCCTTGGTTTTTGAAGTTGTCACAGTCCTGTATGTGATGAGAGCCTTTACAGAAATGCTTGAAGAACCCTCATTTTAAGGATGTACCTTGAATTAAAACGATATTCCTCATCCTAACTGGACTGTTGTAATGTTCAGTAATTTATAGACTGTACAGTGCCTCTCTTTCTCTCACATTCAAGACCGCTAAGCACCTCTGAGGTACCCTGAGGAAGGTACCATCCCCACACACTGCTCCCGGGCGCTGTGTTCCTGGCTGCCTGTTGCTTCACTTGGTGAATGGGTTAAATACAGAGGATGAATGTAGAGAACCAAAGCTTCAGTCAAAGTAATGGTGCCCAAATTCAATCCTGGAGGGCCAGTGCTTGGTGATTTCCTTATTCAACCCCACCTACTCCATATCACATGTTTAATGCCTGGTTTAGTGTTTGAAGTGGGGAAAAACTGTGCTGGACACCGGTCCTTCAGGGCTGGCTTTGGGCGCGCCTGACCTAGGTTATCAGTGACACCTATATGTAGTTTTTTTGTACAAGAAAGAAACCCTCATGTAATGAGAGTGCAACCGGATCTCATGTATATCTCTGACTGTTTCCTGCCCGTGGATTTACTCTCAGTGGATGTGGCTTTGTGCATAAGCAGGTTTATAGTTACAAGCTATTTTAAAGTAGCTGATCATGCAGACGGTGTATGTACAGAGTTACTGTGGTACTGTTTGCATTCACCGATGCAAAGGATATTCAGTACTTGATATTCTTTATTGAGGAAGAGCACATTCACTGACCAGGGAATGTTAAAGTGTTTCTTAGTCCATATTGCTCATAATGTGATAAGTACCTCTGAAGAGACACACACTTAGGAGTGTGTGTTTGTGTGTATGTAGACAGTTCTATAGATTATATGAGTATGGAGATGATGCTGAATAAACATGAGCAAGCGTGATCAAATAAGGAAGTCAAAGACTAAGGAGCTGGAGTTTATTTCTCAGCGGATACTAAATAAACATAAATACACACAAGTGGCTTGGGAGCAAATATGTGCCACATATTTGAGGGAGAAAGTGGGATGTACTTTATTATCTGATTCCTTATACAGACAGGGGCTTTGATGCTGTTGTTTAAATAAGTGTGTGTGTATGTGTGTGTGTGTGTATGTGTATGTGTTGGGGGTGGGGTAGGGTGTTGGCGGGTATCACTGGTCAGCAGAATAAAGTATTATAATGGAGTGGGTTCACTGTATTGGGTTTGTGCTGAGAATAGGCATGCATTGTATTTGGATGGCCCCAGTATGAATACAGTGGAATATGATTTCACTAGAAAAAGAATATTCATTCACTTCAATTTACAAGTAAAATTGCATTCAAGTTCTTTTTGGGGAAGATAATATGGTCAAAAAACAATGATGTTTTATATATACTATGTAACATACATATACAGTGGTTTTGGATTGTAAAACATATCCACAATTTTCCTCAAACAACATTTATGTTGAGAGCTATTGTGGTCTGGTGTATCTTGAGTGCCAAAAAAACTGAAATGCACTGTTTGCTCTGGAAGCTCCAGGTTTACACAAATGATAAATTAATCGTAAAACGACACAAAGGAAACACTTCTATGACCATAATTAAACATAATTAGGTACGACTTTTGAGCTCTTTAAGTATGGATGTCTTTCTCGTCATTTTCTTTTTTGGAAAATCACTGCAAAAATGAAGACAAAAAGGACCATTCTACTGAACAAAATCACTGAAATGCACAAGGCAGGAAATGGCTACAAAAATATCAAAGGGTTTCAGTGTTCTGTATCCATCATCAGAATGTGGAAGGTTCATCACAGCACCCAGACCCTTACTCGAAGGAGCCATTCCTCAAAACTAAGCATCAGTACAAGACATTGACTGATGGGAGAAGCTACTAAAAATCCAACTGTCACTCTCAGAGGTCTGCAATGGTCTTTTGCAGAAACTGGACTGAAGGTGCAAGCGTCCACAATTTTAAGAGCTCTTCATAACACAGGCCTCTAGGAGAGGGCAGTTTTTCCTTATTACAGCATGAGAAAGAGAACGTTTTATGATCAGATGAAAATAAAACAGAACTTTTTGGCCAGACTTCAAACAGATACGTGTAGCATAAAACTGACATAGCCCATGCCTATGGTGAAAAATGGTGGTGGCAGCATCATGCTATGGGGATGCTTTTCATCTGCAGAGACTGAGAACCTGCTATAAATGTGTGGCTTGGGGGAAGAATCATCTTTCAACATTATAATGATTCTAAACATTTGGCCCAAGCGACACTGGCATTGCTCAAAACAGAAAGATAAATGTTTTGTAATGGCCAAGTCAAGGCCCTGATCTTAACGCTGTTGAGAATCTGTGGCACTCATCTGTTGAATCGATGCTGTCCCACCAAACATGAGGATCTCTATAAATGAATTACATTGCATAAATAACATTTAAAGGAAATCTTAGATGAGCATTCTATTTACTCTGCAAAAACTTGGTATGAAATCTCTTTTTGGTTCTTCAATTAAACTGTACATACTGATGCCTGTACATACATAAACTGTACATACTCAAATGATGCAGAAGGACCAAGTTCAAAGCTTGCTAATGATAAGGAGTCAGTTTTAGAGTTCAGATTTATACCATTTTCCATTCAGTTCAGCTATAGTTGATTAGCCAAGATGTTTGGTGTCCACATTTTTCTTGTTTAGTTTACTGATGGAGCTACAATACCAATTTTCTCTACCAAACACTAGTGACGCAAATAACTAAAAACACACAATCAAAACATCTATTCACGGTTGATATGGTTGATATGGTTTTGGATACAGGCCTCCAATTTACAACTGATTCGAATACCATCCTGGTGCTGACTGAAATGACTGTCCAGAAGAATGAGGTTTTGCTCATTTTACAGCTCAGTGATTTATACTGTCCTAAACCACATCAACAAACCTAATTTTGGACTATTTGGTTGATTTAAATTCATGTGCTTGTTATCAGTGTTAACCATTCAGCCGTTGATCTAAACAAAAGAAGCAACATTTGGACAATAAAATGTTTTTCCTGATTGATTACATCTTGGGAAATTGGCAGAATGCACAAGTTATACTTTTTACAGAGCTTTATAAAAGTAGACTGTCTTGTCCAAACTACCCTAGATTTGATACAGAAATCCATTTGACTTATTATTTTTTTCTGTCTAAAATGCAGTCCAGCATTTTCTGCTGATATCAGCCCAATACTGACTATTGGGCCAATATGTAAACACTATACCAATAACGATGTGCCGTCTCTAATTCAATATTGATTATCTGGGAAATATTTGATTGCATCATCAAATCCCACAAAGGATTTGATTTGACTACCTTAGTCAAATTAAGAAATGCTTTTTTGAAATGTGCTGATGAAAAAAACAAGCATGTGGTGGATTTTGCTATAGGTTTTTTAGGCAGTGTGCCAGCGACCATGCAACCAAGTAGACAGGTTCACAAACACTGCCGTGGCTTTACTTAGCTGCTCATGTAGAATGTGAAAATGTGCTAAACATCAGATCTAATGCTAAATTACTTATTGTGATTGAAGCGTTTGTGCATGTATCTTTATCTTTCTCTCTCTTTCTGCAGGTGCTGTCATACCATGCCACTTGCTCCAAGACAGAGGTGGACAAGTTTAAGGTGAATGTTGATGTGAACCGTGTAAACGAGCAAAAATCATGTTTTTTCTTAGAAATTTGAAACAAATGGCCCTTTGTGAACTAATGGCAGTTAATTTACTGACAAATTAGAGGCAGAAAAAGAATCTTATCATTAGCAGGTGTACAATGGCAACACATTAACACACTAACAAACAAGGTGTCAAACAGTTACAAATGCATACATTAATAAATGATCAACCTTTCTAAAAAAACACAATTTCCTTTTTTAACTATGAAGCTGATTGAATTATTTAAAGCATGATAGATGATGCAGTGCAACAACTCATGTACACATACATTCAGATTGATTTTATCGGACCCTATTTTTTAATGATTAAGCCAGTTAATAGCTCATCAGTGTTGCTACATTATTGATACTGAGTTCTCACTCGTTTCCCTGTCAGTAACAATGCATTCATCAAATCAGACTTTTCCTCAAGCATTTCCCCTGGAAGTTCACTGAACATTTGTTGGAGCTCAGAGACCTGTAGGTTTACAGACTAGTACTGATCGAATGAAGCAGGCTGGAACACTCTGTCTTTTGCTCTTTCTGGGACTATCATTTAAGAGAATCTTTTATACACACACCGATATCTCTCTGTCTCTCTTTTTCCTCACACACGCTCTCTCTCTCTTTCTCTTTCTCGCTCTCTCTCTCTCTCTCTCTCTCTCTCTCTCTCTCTCTCTCTCTCTCTCACTTTCAGACACCTTTCTTTCTTTTTTCTTTCATTCGTTCGTTCTTTCTTTCTTTCTCCCACAGTCTCTTACATTCTTTTTCTCTTTCTCTCTTTTTTCTTTCTTTTCTGTGTGTAATACTGAAATGTTCACTCACACTCACATGATCTCTTCTACTTCACTGACTCTCTCTTTCTCTCGTCTCTCTCTGTCTCTCACACACACAGACACACAGACACACACACACACACACGCACACACAAACACAAACTGGGATGTGTTTTAAATGTCACTGAAGTACAAACTCAACAGCCATTCATAAAATCAACGCTGCAGCACCACTTAAGCACACACTGACCTTACAGGCTTAAAGAGAAACACTGCAGCAGAGGAACACTTCTGCCCCTGTGTCACCAGTATATACAGAGTACATACAACACACTGTGTGTAAATATGGAGACAGAGACAGACGGACAGAGAGGAAGAAAGATGGAGAGAGGATGTTACTTATTCCCGTCCTCATTCTGGCTGGACTCTGGGGACTGTTCTCCGAAAGGAAGAAAAGCTGGTTACAGCCTGGAGCTGTGATACTGGCACTCCAGCACACAGCCCATGTTCGAGTAATGCAAAAATGTGCTTTAGTCAGGCTCTGAAATGACCGAGAGGAAGGGCAAAAAAATCCCCCAGAACTACCATCATAAATCAATGAGAGTAAATGTCCTTATTTCACTGAAACAGCCAGCCTACTAATCAGTCGTGACAGCTTGGATATACTCATATGTTGGTAGAATTGATCTCTATGTCATATGAGAAACTGCTGCAATGATGCCCCAATCCAATCATATTCATCTTCACCAATTCTGTAGTTTTTTCTTAATAACAAAGGATTTCATTCTTGTTCTGTTTTTGAAGATTAAATTACTAGTCAACTTTAAGATTATAGTAGTATGTTATTTTGAATAGTTTCCAATAAAGGTGTTCTTTTTTGTGTATAAAATACCCCTGAATCTCAGTTCCCATGCCTGTTTACCACCAATACACTTAGTAATAGAATTGATAGATACATACAATTAGCAGTTGTCAGTGATGTCACCAAAGAACAACACCAAATTCCCTTGCCAGTGTTTTCTCATTAGCCCCTCTATCTCTCTCTAAGTGTTAGCTCTATGTATAGCCCCCTCATTAGCAGTTTATCTGTGTGCTGTTCGGAGTCTCAGCCATTCAGAACATTCCTAGCATTAACAGGGCTGGAAGACGCAGTGGAATTAGAAACAATGCAAGGGACAAGTGATCACTGAGGAGCTACAGCAAACTCTTCCATTCACAAAGTGTCTGAATAGGAGAGGAAAGAGATTCAGGAACGTAATGCAGCCTGCTCATCTGCTCTCCTCCATTTCCTGAAACACTCCCTATATTTGCTTTCACCTCCTGATCTTTCTCCTTCCCTCTGTCTGAGTATCTATTCCTCTCTGTTGGTTCTCCTCTGCCTTTCTACTTTGTTAGCTCCAAGAGAGTAGTAACCCTCCTGGCAACTCGTGCAGAACTCTGTGTCTCTAAGCACTAAGCAGATTTGCATTGGCGAGTTTCGTATTGAATTGTGCCCACAACTCAGTCTGACTCAAAGTATGTCCTTTGTGTCCTGCTGGTACAAGTATTGGTCCAACATTTCTTTATTTATTCTTTTTTTATTCATTGTTTATGTTCTTTTTTATTTTGTTTGGTGTAAAGAGTTTCTCATATACTGTTTTGTGCAAAACGTTTGGGCATACCTGAAAGAGGTCAACACAACCTCAACTGAGTGTGTTAAGAAAAGGAAGCTGAGGAGAGAAGAAAAGGAAGCTGAGGATGTTGGGAGAAGGTTGCTGAGGAGAAACTCTGAGTGTGATGGGAGAAGGATGCTGAGGAGAGACTCTGAGTGTGATGGGAGAAGGATGCTGAGGAGAAACTCTGAGTGTGTTGGGAGAAGGATGCTGAGGAGAGACTCTGAGTGTGTTGGGAGAAGGATGCTGAGGATGGAGCTGCAGGGAAGAGAACAAGAGGAAGGACTTTATGGATGTGGTAAGGGAGGACATGCAGGCAGTAGGTATGAGAGAAGAAGACGCAGAGGTTAGAAGGAAATGGAGATGGTTGATCCACTGTGGAGACTCCTAATCAGGAGCTGCTGAAAGTAGAAGTGCAAGTGTTAATGCACAGTTTCAAAATCCAAAATATGTGGCATGTGTAAAAGTTTGAATGCCCTTGCATTCGTAATGTTTCAGAACTGAATTAACAGATCAAAAACTGTCATTAGGAATTGATGACGTAAATAATTATCTGACTTTTTAAACTTTCTGCTAACACTTAACAACCATGGGCTCATCTAAGCAGCCGGATGAAGAAAAACAAAATCTGTGCCTAGAAAGTAGGGAAGGCTATTAAAAGATATGTGCTTCCAGCTCACAGTTTCCACTGTCTGAAATATAATTAATTAAGAAATGACAGTTAAAGAGAACTGTGGAGACCAAGGCTAGATCTGGAAGACAAAGAAAATTCTCAGATAGAACTGATTATTGTATGCTGACCGGAAATGCAAACAACAAAGGACCTGCAGGAAGGTTCTCCGACAAAGGAGTGGTGGTGCACGATTGCACTGTGCCGTGGACTGATGATGCCATAGAAGTTCTTTGGCCACCATAATGGCACAGGAAAAAAAATGCATGGGTTGAGATAGAATGGAAGAAAATGAAGCTGAAAAGAGACTGGTTTCTACAAGAAGATCCAACAGACACCCCCAAAATTAGAAGAATTTCTGAAAACCTTTAAGAATCTCAGGCCAGGAATTTATAGAAAGGCCTTCGCAGTCCCTTGATATTTGTGGGTAGATCTTAAAAATACTTGTTTTTCAAGATGACCCAAAGAACATTCCAGAAGTTGAAGCGTTCTGCAAGGAAGAGTGGGTGAAAAGTCTTAAAATAAATATATAAAGACTGCTAACTGGTGATAAAAACAGAAGCAATCTGTAATGTCTGTCTAAGGTGTCCATATATTTGCACATACCGCAGTTACTACATTTTTTTAAAATTGATTTTTAAATTAATCCAACATACATTTTAGCTTAACTTCTTCTTACTTTAAAAATACATGAATTTGTAATTTGGTCAGGGATGCCAAAACTGCATACTTAGAAGCTTGCCATTTTAAATTCACACACACTAAAGTGGACATTGTTAACTATGGTTGATTTGTTGTCTACATCCCAAAAAGTTGAACACATTATTTTCATTGCTCTTGCTAGTGTTTTAGGAGAAATGTTTGATCGATTCATGTTTTAGAAAGCTCTTTTTCTCAGCTAGCCATAGCTGAAGAAACAGCCTTTTCCTGTCTATAACTGTCTCTCTCTCTTTCAGGCAGCTAATATTCCTCTGGTGTGCGAGCTGGGTATTGATAAGCTGTCCTTTGATGACTTCTCTCTGGATGTGGACGCCATGATAACTGCTGCCCTCCGCATGTTTATGGAGCTTGGGATTTTGCAGAAATTTAAGATAGACTATGAGGTGACACAAACACCCACACATCTGGTGGTTTTCCATATATATATCTGTAACTTAAATATGATACGCACTTAAACATGAATATGTACAAACCTAACCATAACCTTAACACCAGTAAAGGAAAGTTTTGGGAGTTTTTCTGCATTCTGCACACAGACACAGACACACACACACACACTCTCTCTCTCTCTCTCACTCACACACCCACTCTCCGCTAAGACCTTGTATCTTTTCATCCTTTGACATTCTCAGGCCTATTTTTTTGCCAGTTTCTCTTCCAATGCTCCATTCAATGTGGGTTTGTGTTACACTGTATGACAAAGTGGAGGACTCAAATACACTTCTTTCTTTTCCCTTTGTGCATAACTTTGCTTTTTTATCTGCGGCTATTCATCTTTTCTTTCTTTATCACTCTCTAGCTGAAAATGCCAAGGTTTAAAAACCTCTCTAGCCTTTCACCCGTTACTTCATCCTTTCGCACTCTCTGCAAGAAAAGAATTCTCTCACATGCCTGTCTCTTTCTGTTTTTTTCTAATTTCTCTCTCCCTCTTTCTGACATGCCCTCTTCCTTCTTTCTTTCTCTCTAGACTCTGTGTAGGTGGCTGCTGACTGTAAGGAAGAACTACCGTATGGTTCTGTACCATAACTGGAGACATGCGTTCAACGTCTGTCAGTGCATGTTCTCCATGCTTACTGTGAGTCACACACACACACACACACGTTTCAGAGAGCACTTTACCTTTGACTGGTGAAACTGTGAGTGTGTATGTTTGCATGTGTTCAGCTGGCTTTTTAGGCATAACACATATTGGGAAATTTGGTGGGAAAGTCTCCTTTCCTTTTAGTTTGACTCTAAAGACACACAAGGATTAATGTCAGTAATGTGGTAGAAGATTTTCACCAGTTGGGTAAGTAACATCACAGAAGCAAAAACTAAAATTAATCTTTTATGTAAATACAATGTCTGCAGTGGCCCATTTCCTAACCTGGAATGGTCTCTGCTATTAAAATTATGCGTTAATTTATGATTAAAAGTGAACAACTTTTTTTTTTATTAGAGGTTCCTAAGTCCTCAAATTTGTTTTGGTTGCATTTATGACATTGGTTTCAGGGAGTCATTTGTATTGCTATAGCACACAATGTTCTGGCCAGTAGCATGTTTTCAGCTTCAGCTAAGATCCACTTGAGATCAGTAGCATCTCTGAAGATACTGAACAGGTGTCTCCCAGCTGTATATTTAGGCAGTGCCTCTATTTTTCTAAAACCCAAAATATTCCTAATGTGCTTCAAACTGGATTTGATCGCCAAAAGAAAAATTGTTTTCTAGGTTACCAGCTTTTTTTTCTGAAGCATTTTGTTTGGTGTGGCATTCTAATGTTTCTTTGCTGCTCTTCATGAGATGTTGTGTAGATGTCAGTGAAATACTGTATTTACGATGCACCTCAGAATAAGTCACTTAGTAAATGTTTCCAGTGTTCTCTGCAGTATCTAATTTCTACCACATAATCTGTTTTAGTCATTTTTTTTTGACTAATGTGTTATAATGTATTGGTTTCACTATGGATGTAGTGACTATGTGTATGTTGTTGTGTGTGCATGTGTGTGTGTGTATCCCAGACGGCAGGTTTCCAAGAGACGCTCTCAGAGTTGGAGACTCTGGCTCTCATAGTGGGCTGTGTGTGCCACGATCTTGACCACAGAGGAACCAACAATGCCTTCCAAGCCAAGTGAGACACAGACTGACTGCACTGTAGTGTAACCAGCATGCTACAGTTCCCTCATAACGAGCTGCCAAAACACCAGCAATAAATCCCACGCTTGCATCTCAACCTATTCTAATCTTAGACCTGAGTAAATGTAACTGCCTCAAAATAAATTAAATTAGGGTAAATGCTATTATCCCTTTATCAGAATACTGTATGTCTGCAGTGCTCAGGTGTTGCTTCTTAATAACTTCAGTACACCCCTTTTCCAACACAACTATCACCACACACACACACACACACACACACACAAACACACACACACAAATAAAAAGGAGATTTTCCATTTCCAACACAGCTTGAATTCAATGATAGTCCCATACAGGACCTTGTGGAAAAATGAAAAACATTCAGGATTATATGTAAGTGAAATTACTCCATTAATGTATAACGGGTTACTGGTATTTGTGTAGCTAGCTAAGCATTTTAGCTGCTGGTAAATGCTTGCTTAGCCTTGTTAAGTATACGTGTTTGGCAGTTTTGTGTGTTTTAACATGGGTGAGGGATATGTATGTAAATGTATGTGTAGAAGCATGTGCATGCATGTTGTTCAGTAAGACAGGGTCGTCTAGCTCTAGCAAAGAGATGGAGAAAGAGACTTGCATAAGTGTTGCATAAGAGCGAGTGTGTTGGATAAAGAATCAGTAAACACACATAACCCAGTCAGTCCAGCACACTCAACTTCTGTTCCACCTCTCACTCACATTTACCTGCACTCGACCGCTCTTACTATATATTACCTTTGCTTTGGCATCACATGAAGCGCATTCTCTGGTGGGTTGTGAGTGAGGTGCAATGCATCTCTTTTATACTCTCTTTCTCTCTCTCTTTCTCTCTCACACACCTCTTCCCCTCGAATCTCCACATATTCCTCTCAGGACGGGTTCTGCTCTCTCTCTGCTCTATGGGACCTCAGCCACATTGGAACATCACCACTTCAACCATGCCGTCATGATCCTGCAGAGTGAAGTAGTTACCTATTCTGTCTCTCTCTCACACACATACATACACACACACACACACACACACACAGACCACAGCTTCATTCAACATCATTACAGGACAGGACCCTCTAATAAGAACACATCTTCCTCACTTTAATAGTGGTATTGATGGCTGACAGGGCTGCTGTCTTTATCAAAGACACCTCTGAGTCACTGGGGAATTAGAAAAGGTATCTTAGCCCCAGTAAATGAAATCAGTGTAATTATGGAAAATTAAGTTTTTGTTAATGAGGGGAGACAGGTGTCTGTGTTTGTGTGACTGTTTCATTAGAGGAAGGTTAGGAAGTGGAGTACTGGAGAGAGAAAGATAGAAAGATAGGAGGGCTTCAAATGTACTTTAGTTAATGTTCTTTCTCACCACTTTTAATTGTTCCCCTTGCATTACAACTACTAGTAACACGATTAGCAATCAGATTCACTAGACACTTCATAAAGATAACAGGCATAAATGATTGAGTGTTATTATAAGAATGGTGTGCTGATCTCCAGCGGAGGCGAGCTGAGTGAAATGCTGGAGCAGAGTGTTCCTATTGGTTGTTCTTTTAATATTGATTTTATCGTAGCCAGCGGACTAAATGGGCCCATTATTTTTCATTCAACACGTTGTAGAGAATTGTAGATTGGACTCCCATTGCTATTGTTCCTTTTGTAGAAGTTGTAAGTATTCAAACAATCCTCCTAATTAGTGAATTTGGCAACTTTAAGGTGCCCCCATTGCTGACACAGGCATATACAGGTCTTCAGCATTGGGCTGTGGAGCAGTGGAACTACATTCCCTGGAGTAATAGAGCACTAGCCAGTACCTGTGTTGGTACGGCATTTGAGAATGCTAACTAATCAACTTGACTAAGCATTGGCTCTATCATTGGGAGATCGCAAGTTTAATTCCTGGTGGTGCCACAGCTGTCTGTGGTCAGAGAACATAATTAGCCTCAATCTCTCTGGTTGAGAAGATGATCCTGCTCCTCCCTCCCAGCAGTGTGGGCATCTGTTACAGAATTGGCATTTTTCCCCCGAGCAATGTTCAATCATGCTGAATTAGCGGCAGTTCGAAAGGATACAGTGACAGTCTTCACATGATTCTTCACCCTTCACCCTCCCAGTGCTGGTGGTATCATGTGACTAGCTAGTGGGTGGAACTGGACATGACTAAAGCAAGTAAAATGTTGGGAAAAATGTAAAAATACCCTTAATTTTAAACAAAACAGGTGTACTGAGCAGGTGTACTTTAACTTGGTGGAATGGATCCCAGATTTACCCAAACTGGCATGAAGATTCACAGAAAATATTTATCATGTCGCTTTTGTTCCATCCCTTGGAAAAAAAAAACTGATTACAAAGAGAATGAATGATAAACAAATGGAAACAGGGGAGGAAAACAGGACAATAAAAACAAACTGTTTGCCCAAACCGTATGTGTGCCAGCCACATGAAGAGCAGCAGAACACCAAGCGGCAGCATAAAAACAGCCACAAAACTCACCTCCTTGATCTAGGATCTCTCAAATCATTGTATTATAAATCTCATAGTGATGATCTTTATTACAGGACTGCTGCTTATAAATAACTTGTTGTCAAAGCTAGTGTTAACATACACATGGCACAAAATGAGAAAGGTTCAAGAAAAAAAATATGACCTGAAGAGAGATATCCTGATACCCTTTCCTTTCCATTACAGTGGATATTTTAGTAGTGCTTAATGCCTGTATTCATAAGGCATCATCCATAAGCCTTTCATAACAACTGACATAAACCTGAATAAATATTTGTAAATGCATATTCCAATAAGCGTTAATTGTCATAAAGTTTGCTGCAGATAATACTGATGACATTTCAGCTCAGAAAATGTTATGGCAACTCGTGTCAGAATGAACTTTTATTAACGTTGGTGTTGGTTTAAGTCAGTTATTATGAAAGGCTTATATAAGTGTCAGGCATTAACTAAAGTGTGACCAGTATTTCTTTATAGAAAGTCAAACTGAAGGCTTCAGCCCGCTGCTGTTCAATAGTAATTCTGGAAGACACGATTCTGCCGCTGGAATATTGTTCAAAATGAATGTTTCCAAGTTCAGCATTCTAAAAGGGTTTCAAGTCCCTCCGATGATTAAGCACAGCAGTTCTTTCTTGCATATATATTTAGACAAAATGTTTACATTTCTGTTATCTTGTCTGCCTGTAAATGACCAATGGCCTTAACTCAAAAAGAGAAATCATTACTCACTTACCATGATCAAGTAACATTATTCAAGATACAGAATCCACACAGCATGAGAACATCCAACTCAATAATACTTGCATGCTGACATGCTATCTTTACTACAACAGACATGAATAAAGTGGCCCCTTACAGTCACGTGTGAACATGGCACAGCACACAGTGTGAACAATGTACAGTTCTTTCGCTACATTTAATCCACTACCCCAAGTGAAGCAGTGAGCAGCCACAGACACAGATACCTGCTCAAGTGTAACTCAGTGGTGCCACTGACAGTCCTGGGATTTGAAACCACAAATCTTCTAATCATAGGGCAACTCCCTAACCACTAGGCCATCAGCTGACCCAAAAGTGCAGAGAGCACCCAACATGGAGCACAAACCCACCACCCTGAGAGTAAGAGTCTCATGCTCTACCAGCTGAGCTAGCCAAGCACAGTGAAATAGATGTTGTAATAAATGCTGTTTCACTATGTTCAGATATTTAGGAACCATTTTGCTGGATCCCAAAGGTTAAATTAATGTTAGAACCAAGCTGCATAGAAGGAAAGATCTCCTAGAACCAGGCTGCTTTGTTTTTTTCAGTCGCATGGTTTTAATTATTATACCTTATTTTACCTTATGTTAATGGAACCCCTAATAGAATCCAGGGGTTCCCTACCCTTCTCCTGCAGTAATCTTGTCCTTTCTAGCATTTTTTGTGCTAAAACTCCCACTTCTGCTTAATGTAGGGCATGGTAATGGGGGTAATAAAAGATTTGCGAACAGTAGACAGCGAGTGCTTCGCCATCTACGTCATTGTCCAGCCACACCCCATACCCAGACCTGGGCTTTCACCAAAGGACACGCTGAAATTCATTTATCTGAAAACCCATTAGAGAACCAAGAAAATACAAAGCCACAGATCATAAGTCACATTTTATTGTGTGTCATGGTAAATGTTTGCGCATCCTTTCTACTTCCCCAGATCTTTTGCCACTGATCTTTGCCTCCTTGCTCTTTTTAGGGGCATAATATATTCTCCAACCTGTCATCACGGGACTATGGAGACCTGATGCAGCTGCTGAAACAGTCCATCCTGGCTACAGACCTCACACTGTACTTTGAGTAAGTGTTGCAGTGTGTCTACATATCAAACCCAGGACTTTCACACAACCATGCCCATACACGCTGTAGAATCCTCAGCTTCAAAGAATACCAAAACAGTTAATTGATCCTTTTAATCTTTACTTATATCTCCTGTCCCTGATGTCTCTGCCATTAAAGAGCAGCAGTGTTTTTAGAGGATCAAAGGGTGGTTGTGTAAGATGGGATTGTGTTGGAATGTTGATTACTTGATGCTTTCTAAGCCTCTACTGCCTCTTAGTGGTTGCAGGATGAACTGCGACAAAACCTTTGCAGAGACAGCCTAACAGCTCTGACAAAGTGGTAGATTAGAAAGTCCAAGGGGTTCCAAATTTATAACTGTCTGCACACTGTATTAATGTTCCAGTGAAAAATGCAGTACTTAAATGTGTGGAAAAGCTGTGAAGACATGGCAATGTAACATTTTAAAGAGGATAGTAAAAATGAACTGCAGGTGATTCCAGTTCACAGCTTTGAAAGGTGAATTGGGCCATTAGTAATCTGACTTCATCTCCATCTTCCACAGAAATAGAAGCAGTTTCTTTGAGCTGGTGAATAAAGGAGACTACAACTGGAACGTTAAGGAGCACAGAGATATGTTCAGGTGAGCCACTGGAAGATCGATTTTTTCTCAAAAACGCATCTTTACTGTTTTGTTACACAGTTTATTTGCATAGTGCAGCCTTTTATGTAATCTGTACCGGAAAGGCCAACATTGAGATAATCATTTACAAGCAATATGTGCATTCTTGCTAGACGCATGATAACATGATTCTGTTCTCTTCGTATGTCAGGTCAATGTTGATGACAGCTTGTGATTTAGGAGCCGTGACCAAGCCCTGGGAAATCTCTCGCAAGGCAAGCATGACTCATTCTCTTTTCCCCTTAAGAAAAGTGTACACTTTCATTGTTTCTGATGTAATGTTGGTTATTGTGTGTGCATGTGTGTGTGTGTGTGTGTGTGTTCTTACAGGTGGCAGAACTGGTCACCAGTGAGTTCTTTGAACAGGGCGACAGAGAGAGATCCGAGCTGAAGCTGACTCCTTCTGTAGGTCCAGGGACCACACACACGACCACATATATGAAGAAAATATTTATTCATTAGCATGAACAAAGATATGTTTAAAATTACATGTAAAGGAAACACATATTGATAGTACACAAATTAAAACAATAATGTTATTGTGAAATTTGCCCCCAGTGTCACTCTAAACGGTGTTGTGATTGGTTGGGAAGATTTCACACAGTATGTGGTAATCATCAAGAAGGCGCCTGATGATTAAGTTCTCAGTGAAAACACATCGGAATGGAAAAAGCAACAGAACATTAGCAAAGACCTTAAACATCCCTGTCAGTACAAGTGGTTAATATACAATTGAAAAGTACAATTGGAACATTTGTAAAACTAATTTTCTCATAGCAGGTGAGCCAAAAAGGATTTCTGTTAGACAACTGATAAGCATGGTAAGAGAGAAGCCAGCAGTCAAGAGTTGCAGTACAGCCTGATAACAGCAGGAACATCATTTACACAGCGAGCAAGTACTGAACTAGTATGAACTGCTGCACAATCAAATATGTGGTCCCACTTTATTATTAGGTTTCTCTAGTAAATGTGTGGTAATAGTGTAAGCAATGTATGCAACAACAGAGTACTTGCTGGTAATGTATTCACTGTTACAGTAAGTAAAGAAAGTAAAGTAAAACTGCTAAAAAGTAAAGTTAGTGCATATGTTTATTTATATAAGCTATACTACTGTAATCCATCTGTACCAATGAATACATCACCAGTAACTACCATTGCATATACTGGTGATGTGTAACTACACAGTTATATTTAACGGCACATACAAAAGCAAACATTTTGGCAGGAAGCCAAACATGTGTGTCTAAAATTTGTGCACAAGCATTCTGAAAAATCTAACAAAAATACAAATCTCTCGACAATAATTGAACTGTTTGGAGAAAGAAAGGTTACACATGTGGTCCCAAGAACACTATACCCAAGGTAAAATTTGAAGTGGGAGTGTCATGATATGATCAGCCAAGAAAAGAGAGATGAGAGAAAAGAGAGTTGACTTTTCAACAAGACAAGGACCCCAAACATACAGCTAAAATGACTCAAAACTGGTCTCTAAAACGTGAAGGTGGCTACAGGGCCTACCCAGTATCCTGACTTGAATTTATTTTAATCTAATTTATTGAAATGTATTGAACAGTGGGACAAAGTCAAAAGACACAATGTGTAGTAAATCTGAAGTAGATAAATGGACTGAAAGTATATTCAATTAAGAAAGCAAAAGTGTCTGGTGTACTTGTTTCCCCTCAGTATAGATAGATAGACAGATAGATATATAAATAGACAGATAGATAGACAGACAGACAGACATATAGTTTAAGATGCTAAATTACCTGTTATCATGGACATGATGAGACATTAAGGTCATATTAGAATGCACCTCCTACTCCAGACAGTAAACACTTTTGCTGAAAGACTTAATGAGATATTTTACTTTGATTCACAGGGCACACGAATAACTACACTCAACACACTCTGCAAGATTTACAAAAGCAAAAAGTTGGTAGCTTGTTCTTGTCAGTCTCAATCATGGTTGCTGCTAATTAGGAACAAGCGAGAGCACATTAGTGAAGTGAAAGAGGCTACTATTCAGACTCCAGAGCTTTGAAGCTCGGATGCTTTTGTGCCCCCCCCCCCCCCAACGTAATTATGGCCTGGCGCATAATCCGGGCTGGACACATTGCCTTTCTCTCTGAAGTATCGCTAGCCTCAGGTTTAGCACCCAGTCAAAGTCTTTAGCACCGAGCGCGTGGGCGTTCTGCATTATATATTCTGTTACAGTGCCTCAGCCTGGGAACTATCTCTCCACCACAGCCTCCTTTCAGTCGTGCTCTAATGTCATACATACACATACGCACAGAGAACTGAGTAAAACAGAAACAGAGGACTCAATGAACCAGTATGTGGAACATTCTCCCATTCCTTATTCTCCTTATTTTTATGAGCCACCCATGAACACATACTGCACATGCTCACACAGCACTGATAGCAGGACCAATGGTTAAATTATCAGAAAGAAAAAAACATGGTACTTAGCGATGATGAAGAGTGAAGGACATAAAACAGCAATCTAAAGCAACAAAATTCCACCAAGGAAAGGAACCTTCTCTCAGCCTGTGTGCCAGGTCTACTGTCTTTAAAAAGCCTGCATCATTTCTCATATCGTATTCTTATGTGTACTTTTCCTCGCAATGTCTTGATCCAAAATTAAGGTCAACTGAGCCTTCTGAGCATTTTAATGAATGCCAAAGAGCGTGGTAGGATATTAATTGCTTAATCATGCGATGCACCTGTCTGAAAACGTCTGCACTCATTATGTTTCTTTGCTCGTTCATTTGTCACAGGTCTGTATATTGTGTGAAAGGGGATATACAGGAGGAGATTTGCTTATTGTTTGGCTGCCTTAAGCTTGGCTATTATTTCATACTGATTACCAAGCTGCAGTGCATACAGTCAGTATAAAGCTGCCTGCAATATGTGAAGGGATTACACCATTTTAACAAAGCCTTTAATCTCATTTCTTGTGCCCACAGGACACGCTCACAGATAATTTTTGTCTCAATCCTGCAACATTGGTTTTCATGACTAGGCAAGGCAAACCCTGTCCCTTGGAAATAAGTACATTTGTGATCTAATCAGAGCAGCTGCTCAGTTTCAAAGCTCATATTTCAGTGTCCACTGAGACACACTTACAGAGAAAAATACCTACAGTGCAAATTCTGAGTCTGTTTTTTCTGTGTGTGTGTGTGTGTGTGTGGTCTTGATGCAATAAAAATGACTGTGTCCTTGCCGGAAATGTTTCAGTGCTGACAATTGTTCCCACCACTCATCACTATATTATGAGTGATTACACATCTGTACTTATTTTCGGTACTACTAGATGAATGGACTTGTATGATGTGTGTTTTCCAGGCTATCTTTGACCGGAATCGGAAAGATGAGTTGCCAAGTTTACAGCTGGAATGGATCGATGGTATCTGTGCTCCACTGTATGAGGTAATTATGTCCAACAAAGCCCCACGATTTGACTCGTTTAGCAGTGAAATAGCTGACGAGCCAGGGTACAAGGAACGTACAAGAAAGGGACACTTCTATTAAAGACCAGATGAGAAGTTCTGGAGATTATGGTTGAATTTAAAAAGCATTTTCCAGTACTATTCCAGTACAAGCAAGTAACTATTAAAATGGATTATAATCTACCACTGAATTATCAGTGATTAATTAGAAGTGTGTCAAATGATAAATGCACTGTTTAGCCTGAATTCCTGTTTAGGCACAATACAGAGTTGCCATTCAGATTATATATATATATATTAATTCTAAGGTTTAAAGAGAGGCCAGAAACTGGCCATGCAGAGATGAATTATTCACTATTTTGGCCACATAGAACTAGATAGTAGGAGGGGAGCCTTTTAACAAAGTGAATAGCCCTGCTTGTGACCATATTTAGTGTGTGAGACTGAGGACTGCAAGCACATGGTGCTGCCATCACACCTTTTCAAACCAGAGACCACAAACAGAGTGTGAGAAGAGAGGGGAACCTTGCTGTCCCGGTGAGAATGTATGGTCATGGATTCTTTGACATACAAGATATAAAGCACATTATGTACCTGTGCAGTTTATCTATTTAAACTACCACCCCAGGAGGTGCTGCTTCATACATTAAGAGTGGAACTGCACATCAGGCATAAAAAGATTATTTGAAATCATTTTAAGCAAGTGTTAAAACTGTAGGCTTGAGATTAAAAATAGAAGCCAAGCTGCAATAGAAACCCTCTTTAAGAACAATGGCGCCCTCTCCTGTAAGTAGTGAGAAATTAAGAGAACCAAAACAGAATTTTAAAAACTGAATACAAAGAACCAAAGCACAGCTCATAGTTTATAACATAGTAACCCAATTACAAGTGAAAAACATTTAGGTATAGGAGTGAACAAATTAAGATTCAAATGTTGAAATATGCTTTTCCCATTTTTTACAGTTTTGTATTTGAACGCATAAAAGCAAACATTAAAAATGCGTTTCTTCAGTCTAACACGATATGACCTACCGTTAATATGGTTTATTATTTTTGTTATTATGGCTGATAAACTGTATGAAGTAGGTTTATCAGAATTCCACAGTAATTAACCCAACTGGAATCAACTTGATTAATTTAGCCATGTATGAAGGAAGCTCAGACTGCTCATTTACATACTGGCTTCTGTCTTCTAGCTCTCACTCTGTCTGTTTATCTGCGGTAGGGGTGTCCTTGCAGGGGCAACGGATACAGAGGTGGCTATGAGTACTCTGTCCCATTTGTGCTATGTCGTATTTATGGCCAAGAACACATCTGCTTGTGTTGTTGCTGAGCAGCAGGAGTCATTTGTCCTCCGTTTGCTGTGAATATACTGGCCTTTTGGGTTTGTACTTGGTAGCGTGGCAGAGTCAGTGTTCTCGGAGTGTGATGAGGTGCTTAACTTAATGTTAAACAATGAGTCATTCAAAACAAATTTCTCGTGGTGTATATACACTTACTGAGCTCTGGGGGTGACGGTGGATATGGAATACCTGATCTGGCACATTGAATTGAAAAGCTTTTTGCTGCTTTTGTCAGCACAACATCTCTTACTTTATTTGATGAAGTTATTTATTGCACAGGTTAATGTGAGGCTGCTGTGTTACCAGAATTATTACTGGTTCACAGTCATAGTTTGGAAATGTGTTTCTCATATTGCAGATCATAATTAGGCTAAAGAACCGCAGTGTGGCTAACTGTTATGACGTGATCTACTTTACTCAGCTTCACATCATGTTGCTCTATTAAAATATGTGAAATTTCCGGCTGAATTGTTAATTGGGTTCGATTTTTCTTCTCCGATATCTGATCCAGTATTTTATGCTGTAGAGGATTTTGTCCATCCACTTAGATTGGGACCAATTAAACAGTGTGTGTGGGGTGGCAGGAGCAGACGGATCAGAGACATGGTGGAGAGTGTGGGTGGAAGAAAATCCCACATATCTCCCTCTCACTCATCCCCTAGTGCTGCTGGTACTGCCACGTAGAATATTAATCTAATGTTACATAAACTCTTTCTTCAAAGCCTAGATAACCACCCCCCTCTGGTTTCAGCAGATACCTGACACACACCGCAAGAGAGACTCAGACCATACATTATTAAGAAGTGCTCCATATTTTATGTTATGGTTTAAAACCAAAGGCCATCGTTTGGTCAGTGAGATTAAGGATGGGATTGTATGCAGTTACATACATATAATACAGTATGTATATAATAACTGCTGTCAGAACAAAACCTTCGAAATAGAAACTTTTATATGTATCACATAAAATCATCATCTGTCGGATTACTCAGTACAGAGTTCCAAATTGCTTCCGGCAGTAACATCAGCACAAGAACTGTGCGCTGAGACTTTCATGAAATGGGTTTGCATGGCAGAGTAGGTGAGCGCCCATGTTCACTCTGCACAATGCCACTTGTTAGCTGGAGTGGGCTAAAGCATGCCACTGGGCCCTAGAGCACCGAAAATTTCTGGAGCGATGACTTACACCTCACCATCTGGCAGTCTGGTGGATTGATCTAAGTTTGGTGGATGCTAGGAGAATGCTATGTCCCAAAATGCATATTACCAGCAATACAGCTGGGGCTGTCTTTCAGGGTTTGGCATGGGTGCAGATGGGGATGGGGGGGGTGAAGGGGGGTGTCTCCCTCAGACCTTGATCCATCCCTGCCGAAGCACAGATGATGTAGTGATGTATAACTCATACTCCTGTTTTAGAGTCTAAAACATTTTATTTTGCACATCTTAAATCGAAAACCTGAACATGCCACTCCATTTACCGTTCTCTTCATTTACATTTACATTTATGGCATTTAGCTGACGCCCTTATCCAGAGCGACGTACATCAGTGCTCAAGTAATCCACATCTGTATCTTAGACCATGTAAGCTAAACTAAAGTCAATCATCCACAATTCAACCATGATACTGCACGCCCAGTACACCTAGGTACACATAGTTCCTAGCAGTACGTCTTGTGTTATTGTTCTGGGGTCCTGAGACCTAGGAGCTGCCTCACTGGTGCACGCCACCAAGCCCCCCACCCCCAAAAGTGTTTTGTTTCATGATATACCAAGCTTATTGTGTTAGGGTAGGGTGTTAATCATGGCTCTTTCAAAGATATTGTGGCGAGCGATGAGAGAGAATGCGAGAACACGCTGGATTCTCAAGCAGCTGTCTTTTTATTTGTCAGTTTCACAACCTACAAACACAGACTTTCACAGGGTGTACTGCATCCCCAAATGGCGTTAGTCAGTATAACCTGCAATTCCGACAACTACTCCTCCCTTCTCGTCTCTCACGACCCTCCGGCCCATAACACTCCAGAGGATGGTGACAGACGAGAAGGGCTCACACACACAAAATAACACATAGCAGCACACATAATCACACATGACACTCATAACACAGTTGTACCCCCCCCCAATGTCCCCCAAAAACACAATAAATGGCCAACTGGCCACTTGTGCTGGCTCGCAAAGGCTCATGGTAGCCAGTGTGACTGCCGTCTCTTCACAATATATTTCACTTCATCGGTATTGTTCTCACAAATGACAGAACAAAAGAAGAGGATTCAATCTGCATAGAAAAATGGGAACTGTTTGCAAGTGATCTTTGCTGTCACCTGTTCATTACAGAGGATATAAAATTGCACAATACAAATCTGGCAACAAAACAGCAGTTTGCCCACACAGTTTGAACAAACAGGTGGGTTGATGGGGTGTTTACGGCTGTCCTGTCTGCTCACCAGAGCCACGCTGGAATAAGAGATTAGTCATAAATAGGTCTCTTGTGTTTTGTGGCAAAGTTAGACCACAGTTGCAGAAGAAAAAAGTGGTCAAGGGCTCCAATAGAACAAAATGACCACCTTTAGCAGTGTCAAACACACAAGGCTGCAGAGCTGCTCCAAAATTAGAGAAGAGACTGAGGGCTTATTATTATGTAAAGCTATTAAAGCAGGGAAGACTGTCTTGGTGTTTTTCTGAAGGGCCAAATATTCATTTTAATGGTGTCTGCTGGCACTTTGGTGTAAATCTGCTCCTCCATGCCTGTAGTTAACCCTTCTAACATAGTAAAATAAAAACAGTTAAAGGAATGCATAATAATCCACCATACTCTCTGACTCTTCTGCGATACTTTAATGATAAACTGTGCTTTTAGCTAGAAAGAGGAGTTGATATGAGTTGGAACTGAGGGAAAAAAATCCCTTTTTTAAACCCAGTAAACATATTTGATCACTTGATTTACTCTGAGCAGAACACTCACACTAAAGTAGCTCGGTGAATCATTCATTAATATTGTACTTTAGTTCTGTTTTAATCAGTTCTCAACAGTGTCAATTAATTTGTGAAAAATGTCAGAGGAAGTGTGTGTGTGTGTGGGTGTGAAATGCGGGTTAATTAAAACACCTTGCGAACTGCGTGAACCTAAGGAATTCAGACTACTCTTAAAATCAACTATAAATGAGACACTTGAAATGTGCTTGTAATTACTTCTTTCTCTTGTTTCTTTCTCTAGAACCTCGCCAAACTGAACACTAAACTCCAGCCGATGGTTGACATGATCCAGGCCAACCGTGCCAAATGGGACGAGCTCCATCAGAAGAGGCAGCGCAGCCAAGAACTGGTGAATCTTGACGCTCCCTGCGAGGGTGATGGCTCAAACAGCTGCAGCTGTTTGGCCTCTAGTGACAGTGACGCCTCAAAGCTAGCCAGTTAGCTCCCGTCCCACCGCCTCTGCCCACTGACCTGTAACCCAACCGCAGCGCTGTGCATGTGGGGAGTTTTGGCTCTGCTGTGAGCTTCCAGCCGCTGGAGCAATGAGGGGGCTTTGATGCCACGGTGCCCCCTCCAGGGTGCATGTATGAAATCTCTCACCGCTGTGAGGGACAGTTTACAGGCAGCTGTGACTGATTCTTTCTGTTTGGCTGCAGTGCGACTCGTGCACGTTTAGCTAGCACTGAGACATGTTCTAAGACTCAGGAAGAGAATTTGGATGCTAAAACAGGCACTACACTGCATTAGTTGGTCTGTTGTGTTAGCTGGTTCTAGCAGGGATTGCTAGGACTGAGCATCTTCACTGTTAAAACAAGCATATTGTCACAGTGCAATCCAATGTTGCTTTGATCATTTTAAATGGCATTTTCAGGGGCTTGTGTGGGGGTCATCCTCTGTTTTCTATTGTACATATTTAATTTGAAGAAATGAGCTATGGGAGTACTGCATAGTATGAATTTCGTTGTAGTTTTTGGCTGTGTTTTCAAGCTGATGTAATTATAACTGGATCAGGGGTTTGCTGAGCGTCAGTGCTCGTTGCAATGCTTGCAATGCAAATACAATACAGTGCTGCTCTTTGTGCCTTGGTTAAAAATCCTTCATGAAAGATGCATGCAGTCCTCTTCCAGCTTCATAATTATCTAGAAACTATGTTGTATATCATTAAGAGTTGTGCAGCCGGTATGATGTCTTAAACTCCCTCTGGATTTGTGATGTTGCTGCTTGTGCCTGCTTTGGCTCCATTAATTAACTCAGGCATGGTGTGAAGAGGTCCATGCATTACCATAGAACAGTTACATTAGCTTTCTCATCTGTATTCACACCTTACCTTATTAGATTTGATCCAAACATTAGTTATCCTACTTTGCAAACTGAGGTGTAAAAGTGTGCTTTTGTTTGTTGAGGTTCTTTTTTTATTAGTAGGCCTGTGTGTAGGCTGCAACCTGCAACTGTATTATTGTCCTGAGGCCAATCTGATACTTGTGCCTTTGTAAAGATTACTAAACCACAGAAGCGTTTATCTTAGACATAAACATATTTTTGAAGTAAAATGATATCAGCATTGTTTCAATATGTAGTTCACATAGTATGAATCTACTCTGACTCTTATCACTAGTTGACATATCAAACACAGTTTTGCAGCTTCTTTATTACAGAAACCATAAAACTAGCAGCACTGCTGTCTTAGAAGAGGTGGAACAATGTGAAGACCCTGTGGCAACTATAGTTACCACTTTCACTTTACGGATCACAAGTATATTAAGCTCAATGGAACGAAATAGAAAAAGATCCCAAACTTAAGTGTGAGATAAACCTAACGACATAGACTAGCCAAGAGTAAGAACAGGCATACAGGCCAAGTAGCTGATCTATTGATAGCCCAAATAACCCACACAGTTCTTTACCGCTAGCCACAACATGAAGCTTCTCTGCTGTCCTTCATGCTCTCTGCCATATGGCCACATGCTCATAATCCAGTCAAAGGTTACACTAACGTGCAGGAAATATCATTCCTAAGCTGCAGCTGTGTCCAATCGAATTTCAGACTGTTACTCCCAAAAATAGCCTTTAGCGTATTAATGAGCTGGTCAAGTTGGCTTTTACATGGCTTTGTACATATTTAACTGTTTAAATCGTCAGTTTGTCTTATATAACTGCTTTAATCAGGACGATTTATTTCATAAATTCATACCAAATTAATGCAGGGGTGGAAAAAGCAAATTTTGCTTTGTTAGTTTGGAACTGGAGGCATGAGGTAAATATTGCTAACAAACACTAGAATACTGGTTCTCAAACTGCATGTTTCCTCTAGTGGTAATATATATATGTGTATATA
>JBBPCX010000002.1:16549300-16559754 GCA_037974365.1 Hydrocynus forskahlii | reverse complement strand
ACACACACACACACACACACACACACACACACACACACACACACACACACACACACACACACACACACACATATATAGTGCTACTGCAGAGTCAAGAGGGGTGTAAAGAGAAGGCACTTCTGTGCAGAGTTCACACAGCAGTGAAAGATTGAGAGAGTGAGTGATTAATTAATTAATGCAGCACCAAACGTTACATGTGAATGGTTACAGTGGATCAGTATTGTAATATTCGTCCCAACTGTAGTGACTATACTAGTTTCCTACAGGCAGTTTATAAATTGTTTCAATGTCTCAGAGCTTTTGCCCGAACAATGAGTTTAATATACATAGAATTTACAAAGATCACAGCCTAGTAATAACTATAAATGCACACATACACATATCTACACGATAAATCTATAAATGGTGAACACTATAACAGGTCATTTTTTAGAAGATGCACAACATTCATAAGACTAGAACATTTATAAGAATAAGAATTCCACAAAAAAACTAAAATGTCTTACCCAAATTTTGCAGCGATGTCATAAACCTGTTTCTCATGCTGCAAAACCTTTTCTCGGTCGCCTTCAAACAGCAGAGTGGCCACGCACAGGTGATTGGGATCAAAGCCTTTAAACTAGAAGGAGAATGGATTAACGTGAGTTTGTAAGCAGTGATGAGTCAGTGATGAGGTTACTACAAGATGAACTGAACTACTGTTACGGCAGTCACGTATTTTTGCACGTCTTTTACTTTTGTTCCTAATTAAACAATAGGAGTGACTTTCCATTTAATAAGGCATCAGGGAATAAGCCTTTATTATGTGGCTTGAACCTGATACTATGTTTTGACATGATCCTGGTTCCAATGTATATTTACCAATTAAAGCATTTTAGAAGTAATGAGGCCACTACAAGACGAACTGAACTACTGTTGAGGCAGTCACATATCATTTTTGCGTGTCTCTTACTTTCGTGATGTAGAATTTTTTCAGCCCATCCAAAAACGATGTGAAAATGGAGGACACTTGAGGTTTAAGGGCATGACCTGGAAGAACACAAACTATAATCACTAAACATCAACACAATGTCAACTGAACAGTGCATTAAACCTTTCAGTAGTTCTACCCCTCACAAGTAAGCTTGACTCTCAAAAAGCAAGAGATAAATGAAGGTCATATTTTCACCACCCACTTGTGGCCTCTTTCCCCAGTTTATCCACACAGTCTTAGCGTAGCAGATTGATCCGCTGGTTGAACAATAGCAGTGTAATGAATGGGGTAGAGTGTAGCAGCAGATACTCTGAGGCTGAGGGTCATAAATCAGCCTCTCACTGAGAGGAAATGCTTTCTGCGCCGCCGTATCCGTCTCCCTGACATACACTGTCTGATTTATTCCTAAACGGACGCGCACAAACAAAAGCGAGTGGCCACAGTCAATAGGACAGCTATCAATTTCTCACTTACAACCACACACAGACGAAGACAAAAAAAAAGTCAACTGTCATGTTTTTTTCTGTACATTTCAGTTTCATTTTTTTTAAATACACATAGTGGAGGGTCAGCTGTCAGTGTCTGGGTACTCTCTTGCTCTCCATTCACCTTTTCATTGTTTCCATTTCAAATATCACACTGTTAAATATGTCAGTTGAACCTTTGGTAACAAGCAAATAAGCAATGAATCAATACTTTGAATGAACATGAAGTCATTTTAGGTTACAATTTTTTACAATGTACAAAGTCACTGTCAATTGCTTAGTTAGTTACTCGATTCAGGATATGAACCAAGACTTAGACTTAGAAAATATAAAGTATTTCAAGTGTTGGTTTAAGTTAAGTATTAACCTAATACTTCTCAGAGCAACCAACAGCAGAAACTGATCATCTCTCACTCTCAAATAAATACAGGGGGTCCTTGGGTTACGACACAGTTCCGTTCCTCTGACAGTGACATAACTCGAATTTTGGTGTAAATCGAAACACACCCTAGCCTAATTCACTTGCCTATCCTAACACAATTGTAAAATCACGGAAAAAGGAAAAGGACATACATATACGGTACTTGCACACTGTAATGTACTGGGAGCCACCAACTTCCTCACCCAAACTAGTTCGCCCACATAGTCCGTAAGTTTGACGCTAAAACACGTCTCAATTTTTTAAGTTTTTATGGGAAAGAGCGTCGTAAACTTGAAACATTGTATGTTTCATTTAATAACCATAAGAGATCAGATATCTTCAGATTATCAGATCAGATAAGATAAGAATAAGCCTTCATTACGTGGATTGAACCTGATGCTACGTGTTTTGACATGATACTGATTTTATCTGATGTATATTTAACAAATACAAAATTTGATCTAAACCTTAATAATAAAAACAATAAATAAATAAATATAGAAAGAAAGAAAGAAAGAAAAAGATCACAGACACTTGAGTTTGATTTTAGCAATGAGTATGTTAACCTCGGTTACTCTACTGTCTGTTAAGAATATATTTGCGTTCTCCTCTTGTTAAGAGTGTGTGTGTGTGTGTATTGTGTGTGTGAGGCTGAGGCTGAGAAGTGCACCGTCGGTGAAAATGTGAGACTGCAAGAGAGTTAATGAGGTCCCTAGAGACCAGGGGAACTTTCTCAATGATGTCTGGCAACCCCTCACAGATTCCTTCATATCTCCAGATATAATTTTATAAAACTTCAATATGCTGTGAGCTTAATTGTTGCCTGGGCCATTTTTCATTGTTCGTGAATAGTACGTTGGTTTGTTCTGCTGCTCAGCTGGTAAGATAATGATCAATTTAACTTTAGATGAGACAGCGAATGGAGGGGGCCTCTGTAGATGAATTATATCATGCAAAATTAAACCACTTGATGCACCAAACATCACAGAAAGCATCAGCAACAAGCAATTAAACAACAAACAATCTCTCACACATACACAACACTACTTTGTCTCCATAAACAGATATGAAAGCTCTAATACAGCCCCAACAAAAGCTACTGAGCCCTTGAATCATTAAGACAAACCTGTGAACAAAGACAGAAGGCACATTTCTGCAGTATTGCAGAATCTCAAATACCCAGTGGAGGAACTCAACATAGATCAGAGGTTATCCTGAGCTAATATGCTCAATCTCTGTGTAAATACTCTTAATTCACATCTCATTCTGCGCTTATCTTCATAAAAAAAGGACAAACTACACAGCAGAAAGAGTATTTTGCAAGATATTTTGAAGGCAAAGATAGTTTTCGTGTCTGTTTAAATGATATACTGTATTTGTTACCTGTTTTGCTTTACTTCATTTTAAAACTGCATTTTAATAGATTGTCAATTTAAAAATAAAAGGTCTAATTCCGAAAGCCTGGAGAACGCATGAGCAAGAAATTTCACTCCTAATAACCAGTTTCAACACATGACTAATTCACCTTCTGGTTTAAAATACTGTGTACCTTGCACTAAAGACTAAAGTAACAATAGCTGTCTCTATTAAAGTAGGTCAGTAAGGCATGAGTTTTAAAAAGTAAAGGAGCCTTAATGTTTCTGGGTTCTTCAACAGTTTTTCAGTACATCAACATGCATTTAAGGAGAGGAAAAGCATCTATTTGTTGTGCCTTTCTGATCTTGGAAAGAACTTACCAAATTTAAACTGCTCGTTGTCCATCAGTCGAATAGAGGCAGGAGCACACCTCTGGGGAAAAAAGTAAATACCAAGAAACTGAATAGAGATGCACTGACACAAAAATGACTTCAATTATTCCACAAAAAGGCATTCACTAAAGAAAGGTGTATAAACGTCTTAGCCTGTTCAAATTTAATCCCATAACCTATTTAACCTACTTTGTAAGGTTGCAAGAGTAAGGAATGGAACTTACTTTCAAGCGGCCGATGGGTTAAAAAAAAAAAATACTCTGAAGGAATTTCTTTGGGAAACACAATTCTTTTGTCTTTAATTTGCCCTTTTAATGTTTTAATCAATACTGACAGAAAAACACAAGGCCATGCATTCCCCAAAAGGCACAGTAAGAGTTAAGTCTTATTTCACTGTTGTGTTGGAAAGTATCCTCAGGCACTGCGAGTCGGGGGGAAAGTCTGAGTCTGTAACTCATGGATCCTAAACACCATGATCAATATTTTAATTGTCTGCTGTGTTCTGAGGTAATTTATGCCCTCATAACAAGCAGAGCTAAATAGAGCCAACACATACACTCATCAATAACAGGGCCATCAGCACTAGTCAGTGGTTAAATAATGAGCTAAGGCAGAAACAGACAGTGTCTAAGGTTGTTATCTGATGTCTGAGAGTACAGTCCAAACAGGTCATTAGTTATAGAGTGTTACAGTACTTTGTACTACAGATGGATTGTAACTAGTCTTACTTAACATGCAGCAAAGCTTCAGAAGTTCTTCAACAATTTTGATATGCAGCACAACATATTTCACAAAAACATAAGTCATTGTGCAAATTAATTTAAGGGATGGTTGTTGTTTAAGGGATGATTCATTTATTTACCCTTTAATTCAAAGACTATTTTGCTTTACTTTTAACTCTGCTATAGCCTATATTTCATAATCTGCTCTTCTACTGTCAATACTGTTGGAATAAAACCAAAAATATTTTTTTGTCCCTATCAACTACACAGTCTCAAAGCATAATAGGTCCTCCTTCACGCTAAACAGCTGGCATGGTGTTTGTTTACCGAAATGCTGTTCCTTTGAATCCAAACAGTTTTAGTGCATTTTAACACTTTTAGTTTTTATAGACAAAAATGTCCATATTTGTTTCATTAGAACAAAATCAACAGGAATCATGAAGTGTTGTTTTGCATATTTTATATAATGATGTTTGTGAATTCTGTGGCCAAAACTAAATAAAAAAAAAAATTAAACAAACTGTTTGGCAACAGGGGCACTATTATATGGGCATCACAGATATAATGCTCACTCAATATACATATTTTCCTAAAGTATCACTAAACATTACTAAACATTACTAAATCTGAAGAGCAATATAATGTCAGCGCCATGATATACTGGTATAGACATATACTGCCCAACACTATGTACTGGCAGCAAGAGATTACGTATGGTCTAAACGAAGGAAGTTGAGTTCATGTTCACCTGTTTAGCTACCTCTCGCAGGCATGCAACACCCTGTTGGAAGTTCGGGAAGACAATGGAGCCATATTTCTGATATTCAGGAATTGGACGGATCTTCATAGTCACCTCTGTCACTACACCCAGAGTACCTGTGTGAAGACATATTCATATATATAATATTGTAATGCAGCTGCAAATTAATATCGTTAGGCATTGATAACATCATTAGTATTACTGTTAGTATTAATGTTTACACTACTTTGTGTGACTGTAGGAAAATATGGAATAAAGAATCTGAAGGCTGAATGCTGTTAAGGGAGCAAAAGCATGCAAACACATGGGCAGGCGGGCGGTCGCTAGCGCGCACACACACACACACACACACGCACACACACACACACACACACAGATGTAACACAGCCCCTTCTGTCCAGCGGGGGCCCGTGTGTTCATTTTCACTTCGGTGATCTGGTTTCATCAAGCACAGGGGAAGCTATGCAAGATTTACCGGCGCTGGCTTAGCTGAAATAAAGCAGGACTGTATCAAAGGAAGTATCGGGCCAACACCGGAGCCACAGGGTGTTTTAAACCACGAATCCCAGCATGCTCCACGACCCCTGAGAGCACAACTGTGACTGCTGCTTTGAGTCTCATGTTCCCAGTTCATTTAGCCAGTGATGTCCAGCCCTCTGCCCCTAGGAGGCATGTCTACAGAGACTGGCAGTGATAAATACCAACACAGAAGTTACAACTGAACCGCCAGACCAAAGCTGAACCAATCTGAGTGTAGACACTGAAAATTAACAACCTACACAAACAACCACCCTCAACAACCTACACAAACTTCATGTTAATCAACTTATTCAAGAATAAGGAATTAGATATATTAATAAAAGGAAAAATCAATGGTGTTTAAACTAGTCACTTCACAACTATTCACCTCTAATCACATTCTCATCCAACACACTTGCACCATAAACAATTACTGCACTTTTACTGCAAAAGATGTGAAGTAGATTTTAGACATATGTAAAGTCGTAGACAGCATCGAGATATGTTCCTTTCAGGGGAAATAATTTACCACGAGAGGTTGTAATTTTTCAGAGCTAGAAGCTCATCTGTCCTGGCCAGCACTTGGAAATAAATAACAGGTCTCTGTACGCTGTGTGAAAATACAGCATCTGTGCGGAACAGGGTGAGAAAAAGATGACAGATCGCAGAGCCAACTTTCTTTGGCCCACAGTCAAACGGAGCAAAATACAACCAACAAACGGGCTCAACAATGCAGTAAACATGCCAATAAGGCTGTTTACTACCTCATACACAGAGTACACACATTCCCTAATAGCCTCCTCTACAAACACTCAGTCACAGAACTGACGTTTATAACACTTTCATCTTAACAGATGACAGTAAATGCTCATAAGCTCCATCATAAAAACCACTCCATAATTCTGTCATCACTGCATTGTTTGTGTGAAAGGGAACTGAAACTTCTTTAGTATCTAAATGCCCCTGCCATTACAAAATCCATTTTAAAAATCCAGATGTCTTCTTAATGGGATTATAAATGTTTATGTAAGACAATTCATTTGTGAGAAAATAAACCACTATAAAGAATTCACAAACACTCACACACACTCACACACAGGCTTGTACCGATTGTACAAATTCCTTTTGAACACAATAAAGCAAAGAACTTAAAATCTAATAAAACATAATAAATGCGCGCACACACACACGCGCGCACACAAACACACAGGTGGTCTAGAGAAGATCCACTGACCAATTCCCATGTGTAGTTTGTCAGTGTGGGTGCAGTGCAACATGGCATGCTGCTCTCTAGCGGTTCAACATGGAACTTATGTATGCTGCCGCTACCTTTTTTCTAAACCTATGAAGCACCATGAAATTTTCATACTATACTATACAGGTCATACTATATTATATACACTGACCAACTCTACGCTCATAAAACATGAATATACTTATTGTGTGTTAACACAATTAGACAGTCACCAGTGTGAGCTGAAGTGCTTGTTTGTTATTGTAATTACAGCAGGGTTCTTGCAGGTTTCAGTAAGTTAAATTTAAGACCTTATAAGACCACTATGAGTAAAATTTAAGACCAACACGATGCACTACTAGAAACATTCAAATGCTACCAGAAATTCTCAAAACATTCTATTTTTATTGATTCAGTATTAAAAGAGATAATCAAAATACTTAAAATGACAGAACTTGATATACATATTCCCAACACAACACTAGCCTAGCACATACAACCTAACCCCGCATGTGCCGGAGTTCATCCCCTTTAGCACCGATTTCAGTTTCAAGGACTTTCAGTTCGGCAAGTTTTTCTTTGTACGCCCTTCTCAGGGCATTGGACTTTGAGAGAAGCTGAGCCATCTTGGAGCCAGCCAGCGCTTCTTGGGAATGAACGGATGTAAGAATTTAAGACTTGGGTAAATTAAATTTAAGCCCTAGGATGAAAATCTGGGCGTTTTACAGACATTTTAAGACCTTAAATGTAACTTTCTGAATTTTAGACTTTTTAAACTTTTTAAGACTTTGCAAGAACCCTGTACAGGTTACGCACCTACATGCATTACACTACTTCATAATGTCGGCTGTGTTGGTAAGCAGTGCACTGAATTGGCGAAGGGATTTGGAGACTTTTTAGCAGTAAATAAATGGGGACGTGGCAGCAAAAGACTGAACATACATACTAACTCAATCTTCATTTAAAAAAAGGACATTTTTGAAAGCATATTTAAAACACTGCAAGGAAATCTGAAGTTCTGAATTCTGACTTGCATGTCCTGAATTTGATCCAGAAGACATCAGAAATCTATTCATAAAAAAAGGAACACAACAATGGCAATAGTGTATACCAAAAATTAAACAAAATATTTTAAGTATTCAACATTTTCTAGTAATGGGGGCTGAGGGCAGGGGAAGTGCAGTTCAGTCACTTTTTTAAATAAATACACTCTTGTTGAGAGGAATGGCATTTGTTCAGAGGGCACATATTATATTTCCAAAGCAGTAGCACTGATCTCGGCATGTCTGTGTGTGCGTGTACACACACACACACACACACACACACACACACACACACACACACAAACACACACAAGCAGATGTTGAACGATGTAATGCCAGCACTGCATGTATTTGTTAATAAGGACTGGCATATGGTTGCGGTATTCTCAGTGGACATTTACAAGGACGGGACACAGAAAAGAGGGATTGTGGGGATTTGTCTGTGCGTGTGTATGCATGCGTGTTTTATTCCCTTTCTCTCATGCACAGTCCGAATGGTCATACCTTCAGAGCCCATTATGAAGTGGTGGATGTCAGGTCCAGTGGACATTCGAGGACCCTGGCAGCTCTTTTCAATCACTCCTCTAGGGGTCACCATTTTTATATGCACAACCTAGTGGCAACACAAAATGATAATGTTATGATACATATGTCAAAATATAGATTTTTGTCTTGAGATCTGGTTAGTTGGAATAAACAAAAATAGCTGGAGCAGCAGGAAAAAAAAACATTTTATTCAACATTTCACACATTGTACTGCACTAAATCCAATTAAACAACACTGTTTTCTCTCTAATAAAACATGCAGCTGGTCAGTTGTTAACGAATGCTGATTTCCATGATATGCTCAGAAAAACAAACAATAATATCATGACAGCAATAAAGACCGTCCCACTCTACTAACCATGCTACAATACACTTTGCACTCCACTGCACAAGCAGATAGTTTGGTGTGCATGTAGGCCCAAGCTTGTGATTTCTCCTGAGTATCAACCAAAAAGCATGAAGGTCACTCTTCATTTGAACAATCTTTGTAGGTGAATTAAAGATTCAACAACAGGTACCAAACTGATAAACACAAAATACTGCATTGGACATTGAAAGTAGAGAAACAAAAAAATCTAGCACAAATCTAGCACACATTTCTTGTAACAAATCTAGCCAGAAACTACATACTCTTCCAATGTGTGATGTTGTTTGTTGTTGGGTTTCTTCCTGTTGGGTAATAAATTATTTGAGTAGTTTTTGCATGGTAGTCTGCTTTGATCATTTTAGGTGAAATCTTTCAAATAAAAAAGCTCATTTACCTTAGCAGTTAATAAAGAATATAACAAACGGTTTTGGCAGTGAAGAATTCAATATCAGTGTCTGAAAAGAAAAGGTGTTTTTGTGTAGTTTTTTTTCTAAGGGGTGTACTACGTTAGTGTGTGAGTGTCTGTGTGTGTGGGGGGGAATAAAATTAAGTATGTATACCAAGTCTTCAATGTTGCCATAGATGTTCTTCTTCATTCCTGATGCACGTGTGGCCACCCAGCCCCCTAAAGAACTGAACTCCATCGAGTCAGGCTCATGGCCAGTGCAGTACCCGCTTTCATTCAGCTGCATACAATCACAAACAAACACACACACACACACACACACAGATGATGTGGACACATATAGCCAAAGTTTTATTACCAAATCCCCCAGAAACACACTCCTTAATGGTGTGCCATCTGTGCAGTCACAATGTCCTGCATACAGACACACACACACGAGTGTGTGATGGGCTTGTTAACACGCTCCCCCCACCACCGCACACACACCAACAGACACATCTACATTATAGCAGAGACTACATTGCCATTTTTCAGTATTAGTGTGATGGTGCCATCTGCTATGGTTGTTGTTGTTAATAATATGAACAAACACACACACACACACACCTTGGCAATCTCTGTGCTTGAGTACATGTTGAACCTAAAACTCTTCTAAGTCTCCATACAATCTCAGTACGAACAGAGAGAAATTATTCTGACCTGTCTTTCTAGGTCCTGTCCAATGATTCCAGCTTCTACATGGGCCGTTAAGTTCTTCTCATCAATCCACAATATTCGGTTCTGCATGAAAAGAATAATCAAAGCTCAATACATCATCAAACTCATTTTCATGAGAAATTAAAACTCACAATCTGATCATGGGTAAACGCAGAAGGAGGGGCCAATAAAGACTGAATGCAGGGGAAAAGATAGGGAAAAAAAGTGCATAAGAAGAATTTTGGTTAAATTATAGTTGTGTTTACAGTGTATATCAGCATCTGTCTACACAGCTCCACACACATGATTGTCTGTCTACCACATGCATCTGTGTGTGGAAGTTTATTATTGCATTTTAGTTGTACAGTGTGGTGGTTTCTATATATTATATATTACTTGTTTAAACTGTTAGCAAACAAAATGTTATTACACTTTTGTTCATATAGCAGTCATTTAAATTAAAAGCTTGCAATACAATACTTTGGAATTAATTATTCAAGTTTGCATATAACTCACAGAAAACTGAGATTAATC
>JBBPCX010000002.1:16534527-16549200 GCA_037974365.1 Hydrocynus forskahlii | reverse complement strand
TGTTTACACAACTTGAATAATTCAAAGAAAACAAATCTCTTGTTCACTCAAACAAAATGGCAATAATTACCTTTGACGTACTTCTAGTGGTGTTTTGCCACCCAACTGGTAAAAATGCAAGAATTAAAAACAAATTGCAGTAGTCTCTAGTTAGTGCTGCTCTTCGTGTTTTGTCATATAATTATTAGATTTATATATAACCAAGTATCTGTAATATAAAAACAGGACTTTTTGTCTTACTGACACTTTCAGTAAACAAGTTTGATCACGTCAGTGACACACACACTCAGACTTGCAAAAGGGGGAAAACATTTTATTCTTAATGATTTCAGTATGTCATTCAGTCATACATGAGAAATTATAATGGGATAATGAAGTTTCTGTTGTACAGTAGGAAATGTGTTTAGAAAGTTTACTGGATGAACTTCAGACTTCTAACAAAACCAGCCACTCTTTTCTGATTGTGGTAGGGTTCCTTCCAATTATATCAAATTTCATTTCACCAGGGGACTGGAGCAGGAACTGCAATTTGGGTTGAGTACGTTAAGTCCAGAAGGTGTGGCAACCTACTTCTACTCCTGTTACCTGTGCCCTTCTGTAGAGTCGTGCCCCCTCAGGAGAGAGCCAGGTAAGTGCTAGTCTGGGTAGAAGTTGACCTTTTTGCACTGTTATAGGAGCAGCCCCCTTCATCCAAATCCTAACATTAGCTGTTATAAATGAAACAGCAAAACTGCTCTCAGATCAGCGGAGACTGTAGTGTGCCTCCTGTGGGCCTGACTGTGTAACAACAACCACAAACCTCAAACCTCACTCTCTCCATTTTAACAGCTCTAAACTATGGGACTGTGCTCTACACACAGCATAGTTACTGGTGTACACCCTAAAAATGGTTCTTTGAGGGTGCTTTAGTAAAGACAATAGAGCCATGGACACCCAAAGAACCATGTGAATGCATTAACTTGTTCTTTTCTTGGTTAAAAGGTTCTTCGACATGATGGGAATTTTTTGTGGAACGCGGCCCCTTTAAAAAGCCTTTTTAAAAAAGGCCCTATAGCACTACAAAATGTTCTGCTATGGTTATAATTCAAGGAACCCTTTTGGTATTATAAGGAACCATTTTAGCAAAGAGTGTTGGACACATCTGAGAACTGTTGGCCAGAGCATTCGTGAAACATTCTGTGAAACAGTCATGCGAAACATTCTGACTTTTGTTCTCATTCTCTTGATTTCACTTCACCAGATGCTGCAAAAGACAGTGGAGATATGACCAAGGGAGACAGCCACAACCAACAGTTTTATTTGCATGTGATCAGTGTGGGAGCAATGGGGCTAAGTGCTGTTGGGGGGGGGGGTGTTGTGTGTTGAGTTGTTATCCCTCCCTCCAGACGTAATGTTTGTTCCCTCCAGGCCAGAGCTTTAAACTCTCAAAACAAAGTTCTGTAATGCACTGACTGCAAACAATTAAGAGTCGGAGTGTATCACAGAACTTTACTTGGAAAGCCACAGCAGAAGCATGCTAATCCTCTTTCACTTCTCATCTTCTCACTGCCATTCGAATCAAACAGAGGGGGTAAAGAGACAGGTTAGAGTTTAGAGTTCTATAAATTGCAGCAGGGTGTTATGCATTCTTTCATCCTGGTGGTCTTTTGCATTTGAGACAATCCTGGAAACAACAATAAAAAGCAACTTGAAACAAATAGCTGTGGGTCAATAATGACCATCCTGGGAGGTTGTGGGGAGAAGAAGAAGGAAAAAAAGCTTAGAAACATGAGTAAAATATGGCTGAACATGAGCTGGAAGAGGCAGGCACTCCACAGGCCTGTGCAATGAGTGTAAGAGTAATAGGACGATAAGATGCCTACAGTTGGAAACTTGGACCCATTCTCCCCCAACCCCCTTCACACACAGTTACATATGGAGCAGCAGGGTTGGCCACACGCTCACGTTTGCATGAAGGCAACAGCTTTCTGTGCGTAATGAATCATGCCAAGTGTGCAAAAATGAAAGTGTGACATGAGAGTCTCGTGTTTGTGGGCAGACTCAGTCTCACCTCGCCTCAAGGTTGTGGAGTTAACAGTCGGGCCAGCCGATAGGTGAAACAGCTGACGTGTCTATCCGGAGCCGTGCAGAAGAGCTGCTTTCTCGTGGAAATCTGTCCCGGACTGGTTCACCAGCACGTCCATAATGCCTAACTTGCCCCAGTTGAACTTTAACTCTGTGCCTCTTTCAAAAGCCTGTGCGTAAAAGTACCCTGGAAGAAGACTTTGAATGCAGTCGAGAGTGACATCTGCGCCCCCCCCCTTAAACCCAGCTTGTCATGTTTAAATAACGAAGCCAAACTTTGTCATGTCTTCCTCAAGTTTCAGAATAATCCATAAGAAAGGAGAGCGGTTAGACGTGCATGGAAACCAGCGCGTCGTGGCTTCGCTGTACTTTTATAGCAGAAGAGAGAGAGAGTGAAAAAAAATGTTAAGAGAACATACCTGCTGGACCTCACAGCTGCAACTCAGCACAATTATGCACGAGTAAAACGCAAAAGAAAAGAAAAAGTAAAAGAAAAACGCCATGGCCAAATATGGCAGCCGTGACTATTAGAGCCAGCGAGGAGGATTTTATGTGTTAATAATTATTTGGTGCTCGGAGTCCTTCTTCAGGGCCGTGGACAGTGTTCAGTACTGGTGAGGTGATTTCGTCTATCTCTCTCGCTCTCTCTCTCTCCCGCAGCTGGAAGACTGTCGACGTGGAGCTGCCAATCGTGAACGCGCTTTCGCGGACGCGCTCCAGAGAGAGAGTGAGTGAGTGAGAGAGAGGGAGAGGGAGAGGGAGAGAGAGAGAGAGAGAGAGAGAGAGAGAGAGGCAATATACACCGAGAGACAGAACAGAGACAGAACAGAGACAGAGAGAGAGTTTCATTCTGCTGTAGCTTCAGTGGCCCACCGTGCTGGACTGTGAGGTCAGGGGCCGGAGAGGCTCTTAGCAGATACGTGTCAGTGTAGAAAAATAGTCTCTTTCAGACTGCTGCCGTCTCTCGAGCACGGCTTTAATTTCGACGCGTCTCGCACACAGGTGGCGGAATGTTCATAGAACTACACAACAAACTCGAAAACACTCATACAGCCCACCACACACAGATTTTAAACTTTAGAGCTGATATAAAGTAAAATGGCCCCTTTATAGTCACGCGGGAACACGGTACAACACACAGTACGAACAATGTGACATTCTTTCTCTGCATTTAACCCATTCACCAAGTGAAGCAGTACCTTGCTCAAAGGATCCTCAGTGGTGCTACTGGCAGTCCTGGGATTCAAACCCATGATCTTCTGATCACCGGGGCAACTCCCTAACCAGCAGACCTGTAGCTGCTAGGAGCTCAAGAAATTATGTTCGAAGAAGTAGTTTTAAAAACTGAACAGGACGGTGAGAGATTCTGGTACTGGTCGTGAAAAATAAAAAAGGCAAAGTGAAATTCAATATGTGGCACTTCCAGGCCTCTGGGATCCTGCTGAAATTAGATGTTGAAATGTGGCCAGCAGAGGTCGCAAGCTGACAGTCAGAGAGTCAGAATCATACAGGTTGGGTCTCAAGGCCCACATGCTACACAGGCCACATGCAAAAGGTTTGTAGACACCTGCTTAACGTTTCCTCCGAAATTAAAGGAAATTAGTGGGCAGTCTTAGTGAGGTCAGATATATCTCACAGGTGGAGATATATCTGAAGCTCCAGCATTCATCTGCTTCACAGCAGGTCCTCTATCTGACACTTGGCCCTAGGCATGCTGACCTTAGGTTCATGTGGATGAGCATCCCATTCTGTTGGCAGTGTTCTTCTACGGAGATCATACAAAAGAACACATATTCATGCGATAGAACACATGTGTTGGTGATTGGTGACCTTGAAGTAGCTGAATCCTTTAATCTGAATGGTGCCTGGATACTTTTGCATGTATAGTGCATTTGACATTCAGCTCACTGCTCAGGTGTGAAGGTAAAAGACTATTCCTGGATTTGAACATATATCTAAAAGACACCCACGAATCCCAGTCTCAGCGAGGCTGGTCTCTGGATGTTCCTGGTTCAGTTTATCAGTTACTTAGCAAGGTTTTCACGAGCCACATGAGTGGGATTTTGAGGCTGTATGGAGTCGGCCTCTGTCTTTCTATCCTGTTCTCCCACACTTGGTTAAGTGAAGCTATGAAACGAACACTCTCTATGGGTCTGAAAACAGGCAAAGAGACTATTTTGGGCAGCTGGTGGCCTCGTGGATAGTGAGTTGCCCTTGTAATCAGAAAGTCGAGGGTTCAAATCCCAGCCTTTCTAGCAGCACCACTGAGGTACTCTTGAACAAGATACCATCCCCACTCACTGCTTCCCGGGCTCTGTGTTCCTGGTTGCCTGCTGCTTCATTTGGTGAATGGGTTAAATGCAGAGGAAGAATTTCGCGCTGTTCTCACGGTGTGGTGTGACGTGTTCACGGATAACAAATTGACGCTTTATTTAATTTTTGCGCCCTGGAGAAAATGATTTTTTTTTTTTTACCAAGCCTATGTTTGGCGCTGGAATAGGTTTTAAAAAACACTAGTGTCCAGGTTATTATATTTTTTACATTTTAAACACAAATAATCCTCCTATTTCACTGTTGTATTACTTTAATTCCTAATGTGGGTTACACGTCCGGCCCGGTGGGAGGAGCTCCCTGATTGCCCTGTGGTTGCGTCTGAGCCTGGGAGGGGGCGGATCCCCCCGCCGCCCAACGCGTGCTGCTGATTGGTCAGTGAGGCTCAGTGGTCACGCCCATCAAATGTCTGGGGCTTTCCGTGCATTTTCATAACTCCAGACTGTGTTTCTCTCGCCACCGGCCGGGCTAGCGAGTGTGCTACCACTTCCCCACTATTTTTATTTAATTTTCAGGCTTTGTGGAGGAACCTAAACGGACATAGAGCACCGGGAGCAACGTCGTGTAAGGAGGCAGTTTCTCACTAACATTATGGAGATTGAGATGCCTAAAATGAACCCAAGTCAACAGGTAAATAATTATTATTCTTGACATCATATTTAGAAACAATGACGCATGTTTGGGTTGAACTGTATGGAAAGATGAGGTCGTTGTCTCCAGTTTCCGTTTCACGTCTGTGTCTCTGGGGGTCTGGAGGCTGATTCTGGGACCCTGGAACTTTTATTTTCTAGAGGGAGACAAGCACGCACGCACGCACACACGGACACAGGACTGTCTTATCTCTGGGTGCGACACACTAACTGGAGCTATAAACCCTTTCTTGGTTTGGTCACAACAGTCCTGGGACATTCAAACAGTCGTTAGTGAATAGACTGGAATTTACTGGGACTGTGGTTTTACTATTTATTTATTTGTTTGTTTGTTTGTTTATTTGTCTCGAGGAGGCGTTTCCAGCACTTGTTTCCGAGCCTGACTTTCTGCTGGTGTAGAAAATTCTGCTCAGTCATGGAAGTCAGGCCATCCGGTCCGAAATGAGAATATAGGTGGGAATAATTCTGAGAGTGGGGTTTCCAGCTAAAGGCAGGTGTCAGTTGTCCCGTGTTAACATGGCCTTTGTCATGTGAGCGTGTCTTATCAGGAGGAAATTGGCTTTGGCTTCGGCTTCTTGGTGTTTTTGCCTTTGCCTTATTGTGGGGTGGTCCAGACAACCACCCGCCCCAATAGCAGGGCTGCTCTATTTCTGAGATCTCGTCCGGGGCATCGGGACTGTTACGTTTGCTCTACACACAGGAGGCAGATTGCACAATAGAGAGGCAGCTCTGACCATGAATGTTGCTGTTTCTTTTTCTTTTTTTCTAACCTTTTCATAATGACGCAAAGCTGTTGAAAGTCTGTAATTTAGAGGTGAGCCTTCAGGTGTGGTGTTCAAAAAAAGGTAATGGTCCTCTGCTGGAGATTTGTCCCAACACGCAGGCATGTATTGTATGGACAGAGGTGTTAGAATGCATTAAAACAAATCTATTATTCAAACATGACCCTCGTGTGTGAGAGTTCGTGTTGTTCGTGTCCCTTGCCTATAGGTCGTTGTTCCTGAGTGATCACATGATAAAAGAAAGGGTACACTTGAACTCAGTTCACCTCGCATTATCAGGCAGGTCTGCCCTTGACTGGAGTGTTTAGTAAACAGGTTCTGAACCAGATTTCTGTGTTTTTTTAAAACTGTCAAATCCAAAAGCTTTGTGAAGCATTTAAAGCAGGTGAACTCTTATTTTCAAAGTAAAATACTTTTAAAAAAGAGATACAGCTTTATACCCTCCTCTCCTTGGAAATTAGGTTTGTTTTTGCAGATCGGCCTCACTTATGATCTAAGGAAGAGCACATCCTACCTGTTAATAATGGCAGAGATCACTTTATGCATGTGTGACCATGGAAATATAAATGACTGATATCCCGATACTGTTCATCCGCCTACAGTCAATATATTAGGCCTATTGACTAATGCCGAGCCATGGCTTGATGTAAAAGGAAGTGAGGCAAGGTCTCATTTTTCTGCCTGGAAAAAGATCTTAATATTTACAATTCCGCTTCCTCATTGAGTGTCTAGTGATAACATTATGTTGAAAGGATGGACATACATTTAAATTACATCATTATAATTATGTTTTTGGTCCTAACCGTAATTTTACGAGGTCACATATAACAAGAGCAGGTGTAAAATATTGCATGGACGGTACTTCTTCTGCTTTTCCCCTTAACCTTGCATCATCCTCCCAAACGAAGGAGTAAAAGTTAAACATTACAAAGGCTGTGGCCAATTACACAAATCAACCACAGAGAGCAGAGTTTAACATTAGACATAAGGTATGAGAAACAGGTCATATCTAATTGATGTTATGCATCCAGGAAACATCCAGGGCTGAAAAAAAGCAGATATGTTGAATATTAAATAAAGGCAATACTAACGGGTTTTGAATTGAAATTGACATCTCAAATCTGTCATTGCTGTTTATAAATTGATGTAATTTGGGATTTACAGATGAAAGCTTGAGCTTTTCTCATTGGATTAATGTGCTTTGTAACAACAAAAAAGCACACAATCCTGACCCAATTAGTCACACATCACATTTGTTATGGATAGAACTTCTGAAAGGTCAGGTACACGAGCTAAAACCATGAATTTGAACTTTTTTAAAATTGATGTGTGTGAAAATAATACATGAAGCTTAAACCTGTTTCCTAGAGCTGCAGTTTAAATAAAGTCTAAATTCACCTGTGTGTCGTAAGACATTGTTAGCGTTAATTATTCGGTAAAACGTTTCTGCACATGATATTTATGAATGATAATGTAATTGGGGTCTTTATTTTCACTGTTTTTAAGGTTGTTTATCTTGTCTTGTAAGTCCATAATAAAACAATATAATGGAAAAAAGCATTCTCAAGTTTAGTGATGATGTGGACAGTGTGGGAGAAAAAGAAGAAGAAAAAAGGTTTCGCAAGGATTATGTATAAGTTCACTCTCTATAGTCATAATATTGCAACACACAGACTTTTTTGTTCACATTTACGGGAAGGGCATTGTAATTTTATTACATTTGATGGTGTAGTAACTTTTGGGGGCTAAGAACCCCATCATACCCTGTGAAGTAAGTGACGAAACCACTGATTCGTTCCCACAGAAACCGTCCCACCTTAAAAAAAACACCCAAGTCAAACAGCCCTGTGTGCTTTCCATTCATTGTTCCAATGAGAAGAGAGAAAGAAAGAGAAATAGTTTTGAATGTGTGTAGGAGGTCAAGCTAGGCTTGTCGTGAGAGGGATCCATTTAGTTCTTGTTTAGGTATTTCATCATCCCTCCTCCCCTCCCTTCCCCCTCCCTCTTGTAGCTGTAATCTGGGCCTGGAAAGTGTGTCTGACTCTCGGAGATTAATGAGACCTGGCCTAGAGCACTCACAGCACCAGCATTTCTGCCAGTGAACATCTCTGGCTTGAAATTTGCCGGGAAGGCCCTGACATAATACAGAAGTCAGAGTTGGGTCAGGGCTGATGGAGGCTGCGCGTCTGGCTTAACATATACACACAGAATTGATGTTGGTCATCACAGACTTGCTGCCGGCCAGAGCTGCACTTTGACGCCTGTGTGTAGTTTTATTGGTTTGCCAAACTCCACAGCTTGATTAGGAAATCAAATGTATGTTTATTTGACATGGGCGTGTTTTTCTGTTACTGCATTGGGTTCCTGGATTTAAAAAATACTGATATGTTTTTACTGCTCTGAGTTTATGGAAAACCATAAACTATATCTGGTCCTTTAGTGATACGTGTCATGAATCATGAATGTGTTCATTTCTAAATCCTCTAACCAACGTAAATGCTGCCACTTCCCACTGATTAAGAAGGAACAGCCTCTTTCGCGTAGGACCCACTTCTGCTTTGTATAGTCCCCCTTTTTTCTGGTGGTAGGCCTTGTGATCAGCATTCAGTGGAAGTAGATCTTTTACAGACTTTAGGAGAGTCACATGCTCCTACATCGTTTTCTGACCTTCTACACAGACTTTATACAATACTCCAGTAGATATGCAGTGTTTCCTCTCTGTAAATAAACACATCGAAAAGATGGTGGGAGACGATGGGAAGAGGAAGAGGAGACTTAACTGTTTACTTCAAGACATTCTTGATTTAATGGCTGTTAATAGCTCTGGCTGACAGCCATTTCGAGGTAGAAGGCAAGCGTTCTGAGGCCTTGTCTCTCTTAAACTCACTATGGATAGGCTAATAACTGTATTTCTGCTGTTTTTACTGCATACTGATTTATGACATGTTGCTGCTGTTATAGTAATTGTCAAGAAGGATCTGAGTCTTTTAAATTTATTCAGTTTTATATGTTACTTATATCTTTTCTTCAATGCTTGTCTCCATGTCTTTTCCTTTTCTTTACAGCAAGCAGGTAAAGCTGAACAAACCTGTGATCCTCCACCCCACCCTGCTCATGTGACCCTTGTTTTTTCAGTGTATTAAATATTGCTTTAGCCACGGCACCATCACAAAATCCATTAAGAATCCATTAATTACAAACCTTATCTAATCAGCATTCTTTAAAGGCCATGCTGTTTTAATTCGTTCTGTGTGCTGGGGCTTTGATATTTCCGTAAGCAGCTCCTCTGACCTGCTCTTAACACAGAGACAAATTCATTTTTTCCACTGCGTTACGAAAGCTAAGTCAACAAACTCTGATAGCAAGAATACGACCAACATGAAAAGAGGTCTTGGGTCCTTGCTCTTGCATGGATCTGAGCACTGAACACACACAAACAACATGACCAGCAGTGCACCTTTATAGGCTAAAAAATCTGGTTACTAATTGACCCAATATCAGTTAAGGAAGGCCGCGTTAAAAACAGACTTGTTTCATGTGTTACGTAATCATAAATTAATTTTTGTTTTAGTTGAACCAGTGCTAAGGTAAAATATTCCACCAAGGTCTGGGCCACTGGAATCTGTTTTCTTAAATGTGTTAAAGGGCGCAAAGCTAACAGAGCGCAGGGTGCAGTATTTTGTTCTTGTGGTTTTAGAGCCAGCAAGTTTTGTATGTGTGTCCTTGTAAGTATGCCTGAAATGCAGTGGAGTGTATCAGTCCACCATGGGTGGGTCTCAGAGATGTGAGGAAAGAGGAGAAGAGCATCTATTATTCATGCTGCCTCCTCTACATTACATTCATGATCACACAGTGAGTTGTGAGCTGAGCTGGGATGGGATGGGTGCCGGGTGCACTGCCGTGCGGCTAAACACTACGAATCCCTCAGAGACTCACAGGGCGTGGTGGCAAGGTGCTGAAAGCTGCTCTCTTTTTCTCGCTCTCTCTGTAGGATATGGATCTGATTGATATCCTGTGGAGGCAGGATATAGACCTGGGAGCGGGCAGAGAGGTGTTTGACTTCAGCTACAGGCAGAAGGAGGTGCAGCTGCAGCGGCAGAGAGAGCTGGAGGAGGAGAAGAGGCAGCAGAGAGTGAGAGAACAGGAGAAGGCTCTGCTCGCCCAGCTGCAGCTCGACGAGGAGACTGGAGAGTTTGTGCCTCGGCCCACGCCTACCAACACCACACTGACGCTTGCTAACACTGCACCTGCAGAGGTCACACAGGTACACACTCACACACGCACACACACCCTGATAACCTTCTGATGCAAGCCAAGAGGGCACTTGTAGATCTCTCTCAGACAGGGCATGGGGTCATACATACATAGATCTATTAATACTATCACCTGTCTATTGGAAAGTGCTACACTTGTAACATTGTGATCTATAGAACTGGTGTTGTTCAATCTTTTGTATATGACTGCATATTATACACATTCTCACTGTCTTGGATCTGCATTTTTTTTCCTTAATTCAAAAATATCAGCTGCTTGTTACAGTGATTACAGAACATTTGATCACTAATGGAAACAGTTTCCCTTCCCTTCTCCTGTAAAGTTACTTTTTTGTAGACATTATGTTCCAACATAGGATATTTCAAACTACCTATAAGTAGGCTTTTCTAAGTGCAACCCTAAACCTAATCCTAACCTCAGTTGACAAAAAGAAGTGATGTTGCCCTTGCCTATGTAATACCAAAAACATAGACAAACTTAACAACACATTGATGTAAGGGAAATAGATAGGCTTCCACTCATATGCATTCAGTCTCCGTATACATTCTGTTCTGGGAAAGGCTCCACCCTCCTGCTAACCCAGTGGGGTTCTTCTGTTGGGTTGCCAGGTTACTGCCGCTTTAGTGTAATTACTGGAACTCAGGTGGTTCAGATTTCCGAGTAGATGGCTCCGGGCTTGAGAGAAACACCTTTCTATAAGAAGTACTAACAGGACTCTACTACAATATTTATTTAGGTGTGCAGTGTGGTGTCCTACAATGTTCCAGTAATAAATAATTGATTTGAAATGGATCAGGGACAAGGATCTGAAATGTCAGTGACTGGAATCATGTGCTGTCCTCTCTGGGTGTGAAGTCACTGGTCTGATATATATGTGTCTGGCTTTTTGCGTGCAGAGTGTGGCATTCACAGAAGAGGATGGAGACGCCATGTCGTTTGATGAGTGCATGCAGCTACTGGCAGAGACATTCCCTCTAGTAGAGCCAGCAGAGGTAAGAGAATGTTAATGCTGGCTCACGCGTCATAGTTTCTCACCATACACTGTGTATCATACCATACTATGTCACACATGCTTACCATATTGCCATATGTTTTGTAGCAACATATGACTGAATAAAATCTGTTGTCTGTGTCCTCTTTTTCATAGCCTGCCCCTCCTTGTCTGGATCCCTCCATTCCTCCTTCCACAGACAACAGTCATCTAATGATGTCTGGAGATATATCCATGCTGCCTCAGAATACCCTGATGCCAGGCCCTATGGACCAGACCTGGATGGATCTGCAGGTATGGTTCACTTTTATTGAATCATTCTATCAGCTTTCACATGCTGAGGAAGACACCTTTCTGGGAGAGATCAGCCTTCAATTGAGATTGAGTTTTGGTGAGAGAGAGAGAGAGCGCCATAGATACACTTTCAGTACATAACCATGTGATTTGGTTGTGTCTCATGTGGTATAGAGAGGCCTCAACCTGCATGTTGCCGTAGTAACCAACCACATGACCGACCATTATGGTCACACTGTGGTTTGACAAGCTACTGGGGGAATGTTTGTCTCACTTGTTTTTGTTTTGCTTCCTATTTTAGACCTAACCAGATCCCAACTATTTTGAAGTTAATGCTGTTCTTTTCATTTCACATTTGTATCCAAAACACACATTTACTCAGAAATGTAACAACTCTTGTGTTTTCTCTTCTTTTTTTCAGCACTGCTTGAATATCCAAGAGATGCTGGACATGTCAGGATATGTGAACACAACCCCTGCTCCCACTGTACAGGAGTCAAATTACAACCAGTATCTCCCTGAACTAGGGGGCATTACTACCAGCACTGCCGAAATATGCCCTGCTGAATTCATTAATGCCTACGATGGCGTTTTTACCAGCGTAGCGCCTCCCAGCCTTAATCAGATGACTCTAAAAGGTGCAGATGTAAGCGAAGGCTTTGGAGTAGATAATTTTCCCGACATATTCTACCCTGATCTAGAAGCTAAAGTCAACAGTGCCCCTCTCCCGTGTGAAGGGGGAAATGTGGTGAATCAGCCGGATGAGATTTCCAATGACCCTCTGCTGAAATCCATGGACCTACACAGCCTCTCTCCTGAAGACTTCAGCACAGAAAAATCTGAAGAATGTCCAGATTCAGACTCTGGTTTTTCTCTGGACACCAGTTCTAAAACAAGCTCCCCTGAGAAGTCCCTGAACGATGATGCTTCCTTTGGTTTCAGTGAATCAGACATGGACGAGATAGAGGATGGTCCTGAGAGCACAGAATCAGATTATGCCGAGATGTTTCCCCTGATGTTCCAAAGTGACAGTCCGCAACAGTCTTTCACAGAGAAACCAAGCATGACCCAGACACAGGAGGGCTCAATGAAACAGCCAAAGACGGAGCCAGCGGAGGCCAGTGGATTCTCCAAACCGCCTTTCACCAAAGACAAGCAGAAGAAACGTTTGGAGGCACGGCTCTCGCGTGACGAACAGAGAGCAAAGGCCCTGCAGATTCCCTTTACCGTGGACATGATCATCAACCTGCCTGTGGACGACTTCAACGAGTTGATGTCCAAGCACCAGCTCAACGAGGCCCAGCTAGCACTGGTCCGGGACATCCGCCGCCGTGGCAAGAACAAGGTGGCGGCGCAGAACTGCCGCAAGCGCAAGATGGAGAACATCATGGGCCTGGAGTATGAGCTAGACTCTCTGAAGGAGGAGAAGGAGCGGCTAATGAAGGAGAAGAGCGAGAACACCAGCAGCTTGAGGGAAATGAAGCAGCAGCTGAACTCCCTGTACCTGGAAGTGTTCAGTATGTTGAAAGACGAGCAGGGCAAGCCCTACTCTCCCAGTGAGTACTCCCTACAGCAGACATCAGATGGCAGCGTTTTCCTCGTCCCCCGCATCAAAAAGACTCTCATCAAGAGCAACTAGCACTTTTTTCTGCTTCCTTCTATTTCTTGGTACTGCATATTCTCTAGCTACGTACTATGCAAAACAAGAAAAATAGAACTTTCTAGGTATTTTTGCTTAAGCTTTAGCCATAAAGATGGCAGAACTATTATATAGTTTTTGCTTATTGTACTTTAATATTCTTAATATCTGTTGTATTTTGTACTTTATATTTTATCTGAGATTGTTTTATCTATATGGTTTGTAAATACATTTATACTTTATTTGCTATTGAAATATCAAAAAATGTACTGTACATATATATCTTGTTTTAGGATGCTATTAATTTTGTTGCAATCACTGGCACTCAAGTCTTTTTATATCTTAATTTACGATTCTATTGCAATATCTCTTTTCTTCATGCTTTATAAAAAAATAAAAACATCCATTTAATCAAGCAATGTCTTGTCATTGCTGAAATGACACATCATGGTAGTTCAGGATTATTTATATAATGAACCCCTTACATTATAATAAAGAATAAGTGTCTCAGGCAAATTCTTTCTACATTGTACTGACACCATACAATACCTTGGTTTTTATTGGGAAAAAATGTATTGTCTTGAAAAGGGGGTTGTGTGAAATAAGCACCACACATACAATTCACAACTGCTCTTAATCTAGGAGTCTAAACCACACAGGGTTATGCAACAGAGATCCATTGTTCAACCGCTGCCCATGTGAAACCTGCATGATGGCTCCACTAAGCCCTGTTGGACAAACACAGAAGAAAAGCAGAGTGCTGCACATTGTAGTGTTTGCACTGCCAGGCACTTTCGCCCTCAAAATGCTATCTTTGAAAACCAAGCCCTCTCCACACCAGCCCTTCAGAAGCTATTAGCCCGACTGAACAAACAGGACTGGCTGGTTCAAAGAGCCACTGTGTACGTCACTACCTGCACTGTAACACAAAGAACAGCAGGTTCATTCTTGACTGCTCCACAGTGTGCTATTGTTATATTGATAAATTACACTACTAGCTAGAGATGTGAAGCATTAAAAGTTCTTGGTTCTACTCTCATGACTTCACCTGCTGTAATTCAGTGACGTTGTATAACAAAGTCCAAAGGGTTTCTTTAAAAGTCAAACCACTGGTGTAGTGTGAGTTGCGCAAGGCCAAGGCCTAAAGCATATTTTAGTAGCCTTAACATAGCTGTAATCTAAAACATTTATGTTGTCATGACCTTGATGAAGTTAAGAGGACAAAGTGTCATGTTGAGGCTGATAAGCTTTGTTGAAAGTAGGCCTCTACAAACCAACATAAGTTACCGGGGAAATGACACTTTCAGGGATTGAAAAAAAATATCTTTATTTAAAAAATCATAATAGTAATGTCACAATGGACGCATACACTCACAAAAGGCTTAAATCTAAATCTTTTGGAGTTAGAAAGCAACTAATATGTACATTAAAGATGTGTACTGCTAATAGTAAACATATAAATTATAAATGTTTAGTTCAATGAGTAGTTTTATTATCCCTGAGTGATTACATATATATATCCTCCCATGTCCAAATAACAATAACTGTAAACTAGTCTACTGTTGCAATGGTGATCAAACAAAAATCTGACAATCTAATGAAACATGTTAATGGTTTGGGGGGGGGGGGGGAAAAGTTTGTTTCCCT
>JBBPCX010000002.1:16482852-16534025 GCA_037974365.1 Hydrocynus forskahlii | reverse complement strand
GGGGGGGCACAGTGTGCTTTCATTAAAGTAGATATGAACAGTTTAACTTGTCTAAATGGGCAGTGACACAATTTTTCACTTTTCAATCCAAGTGCCTGTGCTTTTGGAGGTTGTGGTTCACTGGTAAATTCCGTTAGATGACATACACTACAAAGAGATATGAATATTGTGATTACTTTGTGATATGAACTCCCAAGATGCAGAGTAGAAACACTACCTGCCTTACTTTCATACAGATGCAAATAAATAGGTTTATTTTTTCTACATGAAATATATTTATTTAACATACAGAAATTAAAAATGCAGTTCTCTATAGTGAACTTTCTGGATTAGGCTGTCTGTGGCTATGGGAGGATATTTCATAATGGACCACACAATTTGAGGAATTAATCTTACCCATCCAGACCTTTCGCTGAAAACGTGTCATACAAGATTTTCTGACCAGCCGCTTCGATTTCGATCTGTAAATTAAGCAGAATGGTTACTCTTACCTGGTCCTAAGACCGTCATCGTCTTCTTCTTCTGTCTCTCATTTACCTGTTTTAAAACCCTCAGAATTACTCTCCTTCCTCTGCTGGCTAGAATTGGATGTCACATTTCTGGGGTCCATGTCTTTCCTACTTTCCAGCTGCTCTTGGAAGATTAGCCTACTCTCTTAAAAAATAAAAGGAACCACGAAAGGATTTTTTGAGCAATGCCACAGCTCCATAAAGAACCTCTGTTTGATAGCGACTTGTGCATGTGAAAAATATTTTTAAAGGTTCAAAGAAGCTCTAGGTAAGGGAGAAGTTCTACCAATTCAATGGTTCTTTTTAGAATGTCAGAATAGATTATATGGAGGTCCTTCACATGTACAGATCCTCTACGCAAAAATGGCCCATTAATAAAATAACCATTCATCAAAGAGTTCTTCAGAAAGCCCCAAATGGTTCTTCTGTGGCATCATGCAAATAATCCTTTTTGGCACCTTAATTTTTAAGGATGTACTTTCAGAAAAAAACAGAAACAAGCTTTCTGAGGAACACCTGTTGGCCTTCCTCCACACACTTGGCTCGATGCTCCCTTGTCCTCTTTTTTTAAAATTATTATTATTTTTTTAAATACCTTTTTTCTGGCACAACTACCTGCCTGGTCCGTTTGAGGATCTGCCTGACATTCACACTGGGCAACTGAGAATCGTTTGTTGTTCTCTAGCTAAATATTTAATCCCTTTACTCACACACACGTACATTTAAAAATGTTCTGAGTTCATTGGCTAAGCTTTAATTAGAACACATACAACAAACACTCAAAACAACTGCACTCGCTGACTCAATGATGCACTAAACTTCAATTTTCTACACAACTTTATTTAATCTGGTTTCTTTTTTCACTTTTCAAAAAGTTTTAACAATCTAGACTTCTATTTATACAAATGGATCTGTTACATGCCCTCAAATCTGACAAGTCTACACTGCTTATTGTTGTTTTTCATACACACTAACAAAAAAGACACATACACACTAACAAAAAGTTACACTTGACACTGTTAAGCATCACTGCCTTAAAAAAAGACCAAAACCAAAAAACTGTACCACAACTTGCAACTTCTTTTGTGACCTTAATCAAATGTCTGTATAATCGAATAGATACAAATCTAATAATCCAGAGAAAAACTAATTTAAGACCATACCACTTAAAAGCTGACTATGACTGTGACACTTGATATATATCACTGTGGAAAAAAAACCTTTCTGAATTACACAAAAAAGGAAAAAAGAAAAATAGGTAAAATCTATCCACGATCAAAGGAATGTACATACACTAACACATACTATGTCGTGAATACCTGGCTATACTCCTGCTCATTGTAGCTAGTGTGCACAGTCCTTCCTTGAGTTGCCATTTTAAGTGCTATGACTAGCAGGTCTTGGCTTTCTCACAGTAAGCTGCAGCTTTCCTGACCTCTCCTCTCCTTTCCTCTCATCTCCTGCTAACTGTCCACCTGAAGCCTGTTGAATAGATACAGGATAAAACAAATAGTTATTCTATGTCAGCATGTGTCTAAGGCAGATTTATTGGTGTGCGAAACTGAACTTACCATAAACATACGCACATTAATATCGTCTTGAGCCGTAGCCACCACCGCCGCCACCTGAACCATAACCACCTGAAAACGTGTAAATGAAACATCATACCCCTGTCCTCACACTGACAACACTTCTCATACTATACACTTCTGTATAGCATAGTCTAAGAGGAGTATTTTACCTCCATAGGGTCCACCTGAGTTCCTCCCTCCAAAGTTATTCCCTTTCATGGGGCCATAGTTAGACTGCTGCCCTCCATAATTTCCAAAGTCGTTGTAGTTTCCACCTCCACCTCCTCCACCACCAAAGTTCCCTTAAAGTGACAGTGACAAACGAAAAGACTAGAGGGTAGGTGCTTTTACTCAGCGGCCAACAGTCCATTGTGTATTTAATTTAGCCATGAAGGAGTGCATAGAAAACATTAACTTGCTTCAAACTGAGCGTTAATATCACATGGTACAAAGTAAGTCTGTAGTAAATATCTTGTGCATCACCATGCACAGGCTATTTTAGTGATGAACCTCATTGTGGCCCCAATGGAAAGCCTTAAATGGTATCCACCATCTTAAGGCAATTACCACCAAAACTACGTCCATCGTTGTAGTTGTCATATCCTCCAAAGCCTCCTCCTCCTCCTCCACTTCCTCCTCCTCCTCCTCCCTGGTGACCATAACCTCCACCAAATCCTCCACGACCACTGCCATAACTGGGACCACCACCATAGTTACCACCTGAACGCATAAATAAACATGGAAAAATCTAGCAGCTTATCACAGTTTTTTAAAGTGTGCAGGCCCTAAGCATCCTCAGATACACAAAAATTTAAATTACACTGAGTGTAAAACGCAATTTATATAATACATCACGCCCTTGTTGAAATTCAGATCACCTTACCATCTCCACCAAACCCATTGTAGCCATCTCCTCCATAGCCTCCTCGGCTTCCTCCATAGCCTCCTGTGCAAAACAAAGTACACATTTCTGTACTTTCTGACAGATCAAGCCATGTCAATAGACTGCTGTTGAAATTAGGGTAAATGTGCTTTCCTACCTCTCCCAAAGTTTCCACCACCAAAATTGCCCCCTCTGCCCATGAAAGTACCACCTCCACCACCACTACCACGATCTAACAGGGGAAAAAAGGGCGATTAAAACTATACTAACCTTTTTATGTGCCCTTTCCTACAGTTAATTTACAGTAAACCAAAGCTGCACAAATTGAGGCTCAAAGGCCAATGCTGATCCTCCCAGACAAAGAAGTGGACAAACACATCTTTATCGAAATCAACTACTTGGAAAATTAGAGACAACAGTATCACATTTAAGGGATAAGAACAACAATAAGCACCTTTCACCCAAATACACATAAAGCATCTGAGCTTTAATGACAACGTTATTAAATTTGTACTTACACCTCTGGTTTGAAACTGCCTGCATTTCCTGTTTGGGCAGTGCTTTCCTGACTTCACAGTTGTGGGAGTTTATAGTGTGGTATTTCTGGGCTGGAGAGCAACAAGTGGGAATTTTGCAGGGTACATATACAAGCAGAAAACCAACAATAATGCAGAGATATCTGAATATTATCTTACCAACAATTTTATCCACAGTGTCATGATCATCAAAAGTTACAAAACAGAACCCTCTCTTTTTTCCTGTTGGCCGCTCCTCCATAATGTCGATGCTCTCGATCTTTCCATAGCGCTCAAAGTATTCGCGTATGTGATATTCTTCTGTGTCTTCCTTAATCCCTCCAACAAAAATCTTTTTCACTGTCAAGTGGGCTCCTGGTTTATTTGAGTCCTAGATAAGATAAGAACCATTAGGTTAATAAACTGCTCATTATATAGGTATTATAGATTAACTCATATTTTTCTTACTTTTTCTACTTGTTTTCTTGGAGTCTTATCTCTGAACTATACTTACTAGCCAAACATATTATCAATAAATCTATAATTAACGAGAGAGTGTGTGTGAGTAGTAGTGTACGATCATACCTCTCTTGAAACGGCCCGTTTAGGCTCAACGACGCGACCATCAACTTTATGGGGCCGAGCCCCCATTGCTGCATCCACCTCAGTTACACATGAGTATGTTACAAAGCCAAATCCTCGCGACCGCTTGTTTCCTGGGTCCCGCATCACCTATGGATTTAATAAACCAGTTGTTACTGTGCTGATATGGCAGACTTCCATGTAAAACTACTGCAATGTCCTTCCAGCCTGCATGGTAAGATCCTTACAGCTGGTTCAGAATTCAGCACCTCGGCTGGTTTTTAATCAACCCAAAAAGTCGCATGTCACGCCACTGCTGATTGACCTACACTGGCTACCCATGGCTGCCTGAATTAAGTTCAAATCACTAACTCTTGTCTACAGAGTGACATCTTGGTTTGCACTCAGCTACCTTAATCTTATTCTTCAGCCTTATGTTGCTACTTGCTCCAAAGAACACTGCCTGGCTCTACCATCCCTATGCACAAGGCAAACCCAGTCCAGACTCTTCTCTTTTGTGGTTCCCCACTGGTGGAATGAGGTGTAGTAGTAGTTTAAGTGTAATGCCATATCAACAACAATGGTTATGTCTTGGCAAACAGGTATATTAAACAATATAAATTATCTGAAAACAAGAGACTTAGGATTCTATCAATCAATATTTGACAAAAATTCCATAAAACCTTATCTGGTGGTATCTTATTAAAACATCTTCCAGACTACTTCAGCAGTAAAACTGTTGCTTTGTGTTACTCAACACAACAAAGTAAACAAAGTAAAACAGCAAAGTAAAATATGTTTTCTCCTTTCCTAATGCACTTCTATCTTCCTGCACAACTCTTACATAAAGATTTAATACTTAATAATCTCCTCTGGTTCTCGCACTGTCCCAAAACTTGAATGTGTCCTTATATTGTTAGTTGGATAAAAGCATCCGCCAAATGATTGTAATTTACTGTAAAAAAAAAAAGGGAAACATTACCAGTCCAAAATCACAAAAACTAATACTGTAAATATCACTGCAATCTTTACTAACCACACAATCTGTGAGCTTGCCCCATTGCTCAAAGTGGGCACGCAGGCTGTCCTCTGTTGTTTCAAAGCTGAGACCGCCAATAAACAGCTTCCTCAGCTGCTCTGGCTCCTTACTGTCATGGCCCTGTTGACATCAAAAGAAGAAAAAAGGAAAACTTAAACAAAACATCTGACATTTAAAAACAACTGGCAGAAAAATACATGTTACTGTGGAATGTAAAAATAACTTTTACTAGGGCACATCAAGTATAGGACAAGAAAATTACATGTTTAGGAGCAACAGCCCTCATAGTCAAAGAACCCTATTAGGCACCACAGAGCGTGGTAACAGTTCGCTTGTACTTCTGTGAATGAAGATAACACAAGATAAACCTTTATTAGTCCCACAAGTGGGAAATTTACATTGTTAGGGCAGAAAGAGCAGCATAAACAAAAGAATAAAAGCTATACATCACAACAATACACGAATACACAGTAAATACAACACAAAAATCATAGATATGTATACATAAACCTATATGTATAGGAACGTATGTACACACTGGATATATATTGTACACAGTAAATATAGATATTTGTATGAACACTGTAGATACAGGTTCACATTGAAGTACCCTCAGTTGTGTGGTAGCAGCAAACATTGACAAAAAAAGCAGTAACAATGCACCACACAAATCATTTTCATCCCAAAGATCGTACATGTTGCACCAGAGATATCGCACACAAGAGACACTTCCAGTTACCAGACAAAGGTACTAACAATAAACTCGTAAAAAAAAATCTATTTTATTCCCATTTTGCATGAATTGTACATTCAGCACTGTCTTAAGGGAACAGTGACTTATTTCTGAAGGCTCAATTTGTTCTTAGGGAGAAAAACTGGCTGAACTTTGTTTATATTGGTAGCAAAGACGTCTAGAATATTCTGTTGTGCCTCCAACGCCATTTTAGAGCTCCTATCTTCTCTGTACTCTCCTCCATATTGTTAGCTAGTGTTTATGGTTCCAGCATAGCAGTTAAGCTGTGAAACAGTTTACAGTCCGACTTTCTCACCTGCCTAACATTATCAAACCGTTTCCAACCAAATATATACTAAAACTGGACAGGCTAACTAGGTAGCCACCGTACACAAAAATAAAAGCCTCCACTTTTCCTCTTTTTGATGTAAACACTGGGAAAAAATATTAAATATTAGACTCATTTAATGCTCCCAGTAACACTTGTGACACTGTCAGCATTCTATGGGATATTTACAGCAGGCCAGATACCAACAAAAACGATAAAACTGACAGGAAGCAGCTAGCGGTATGGCTAATGTAAGCTCCCTGCAGCTGCAGCTGCAGCAGCAGCCAGAGCGACTCACGTTAGTTTTTCACTGTTTTAATCTCCTACAATGTCTTTACATGTCAGGTAATACAATCCAGTGAGAGTAACAGTCAATAAACCAATTTTACCTCCATGTCGCAGCGTCTGCACCCCTACTTTTTAACACAAGCGGGGCTGTAGCATCAGAGATCACCACCAGGGGATCGACCAGTCACCTGTCACAGCTGCCTCAATCACTTACACTACATGGACAAAATGATTGGAACGCCTGACCATTACACCATCAGGGACTTTAATCACATTGCATTCAAATACATAGACTTTAATATGGAGTTGGTCCCCCTCATGCAGCTATAATAGCTTCCTCTCTTCTTGGAAGGCTTTCCACAAGATTTAAGAGTTTCTGTGGGAATTTGTGAACATTCATTCTGTAGGGCATTTATGAGGTAAGACACTGAAGTAGGACGAGAAGGCCTGGCTCAAAATCTCTGTTCCAGTTCATCCCATAGGTGTTGGATGGGGTTGAGGTCAGGGCTCTGTCTGGCCACCCTGGACGTTGTCTTTATGGACATTGCTTTGTGCACTGGGGCACAGTCATGCTGGAATAGAAAATGGCCTTCCCCGTATTGTGTTCAGAAACTTGAAAGAATGGCGTTGTCCAAAATGTCTTGGTATGATGAAGCACTGAATTTTGCCCTTCACTGGAAGTAAAGCTCAAACATTGAAAAACAGGTCTTAATACTATTGTCCATACAGTGTATCTTCAAAAGGTGGTAATAATAATAATAATAATAATAATTTTTTTTTTCATTGTAAGCAGGTTAACTTCTCATATAAAACAACGAACCCTTTGTTTATAAGGTTCTCCATACCTCATCAATGGCATAAATGGCTATCTTGTTCTTGGGGTATATCTAAATGTCTAAATCTTTTTACCTAAACAGATAAGTGTTAGCTTATGAAGCCGTATGAATCTCTTGTGAAATGTATACTAATGGCAGTCCAGAAACAGGATTCCCCCCAAGTTTATTTCTCAGCTGGGTGTCCACTAAATGTCCGTTCTTGAAAAAGGGGCTGTAATGTTGCCTGTCCTACAGCACAACCTTGACAATAGTCATCAACTATAGATAAACACTTTTTAACTGTATGTCAAGTGCATCTCATGGCCCTTTTACCTAAAGCAGTGTTTTCCAAATGCCACCCTGGAAGGAACTTGCTTTTCCTGTACCTGAATCACATCACCAGCTATTCAGGTCCATCTTCAGCTGAGGCAGGTGTGTGAGACCACGTAAACACAAAACTGTGCCATTCAGCTGAGCCATAAGAACCTGAGTTGGACAATGCGGCCCTAAAGGCTGATGCACCATCATTTAATTTCCACCCTTTTATCTGATTTCAGTATCAAGCCATATTGTGTTAGTTATTGCTGCCATTTTTAACCATTAAACAGAACCTTTTTTTTAATTGATTAGGGCTATGATTACTGCATGACCCCATTTACTTGACTTTAGACATGTTTCAGCAGACTGTAATCATTATCCTACCTACATTGTTTAATATTACTTGAAAGTATTTGGTTACTAGGGTAAAATCACTGATTTCACACCAACGCAATGTGGACCTATCCTCTGGATTTATCTGCGTGCTTCGATTTTACAACAGAAACGTAAGCCTGTGTGTTGATTACTACTCATTTATGACCACTCAACTGTAAAAATAAAATAGATGAGTGTTTGTAGGTGTAAGCGTTCTGTGAAGGGACTGTATTCAAAACACTTCCTGATGGATGTGGACATACTGGTTTTCAGTCCTGCTGTATCTCCCACGGAATCAGGCCCTGAAGCTCACAGCAGACCACTACACCACCTGCTGGCTGGGATTTAAACATAGTCATTCAAGCCACAGGATTAGTTACCGTAATGTTACCGTAATAACTCATAATAAAGTTAATTTCAAATGATATCAGCATGTGTGGAAGCCATTTAGTTAAGTTAAACGAATAAAGATGTATACAAATAATGTGACCACAAAGGAAAAACCTATTGACTCTGATTAGTGGTGATATGGGAACCAGGGGTCATGACATATACTCAAACAACACTTTTTTTAAATTATACAAAGTGACCATTGAATCCCCATCTGTCTTTTGAGATTTTATATATAAATTGATAAGTTGATGATAATACATTTGAAAAAAAAAAACAAGAAAACTTTGGGTTAATTCCAAAAATCTTTAAAAAATTCTAAAATGTAAGTCATTTTGGAAAATAGCTAAAATTCCTTTTGCTTATTTACTTTGCAATAGAGTTAAAAAGTTAAAATATTGGTGTATGTTTATATTATACTTAAGTACAATCTAGTATATTGGAGAATTATATCATAGTTTTATTTTGGAATAGAGATATTAAATTTACAAACTGTTGTAGCCTTCTTTTGTGTTCAGTGCAACAAAGCATCTCCAAAACATCTGTACTGACAGTGATGCCATTAAACTGATACACATTGCCCACTTTATGACTGGTGAACCTGTCGATGCTGACCTTTATCCGGGCGTAATTTATTCAGAGAAATTGTTTTTTGTTTATTTTTTAACCACAAATATACAATATACAGTTAAGATACATGAATTTCAGCTCTTTCACAAAGCTCTTTAATAATTTATGTTACTGTGCTTTGCCTCCTTAGTATCTGTTTGCTTTCAATCATCAGTCATAACGTGAATAACTTGTGAAAAGATTTATTAATGTGACTTGTGCTATTAGAGGCCCACGATACCTGCATTATGAATATATTGAAACCTGTGTAGTGCTGTATGATTTGTTGAAGGTTTAGACACCTAATGACTAATCTCAGGTTACAATGACTGTATAAAAACTATATCTGAGCTGCAGCAAAATGGAACTTTTGTCCTGCAGATGGTGCTACAACTCTGAGTGTAAGTGCCATTTTCTATGCATCAGTTTATATATGAACTTGAAAAATAATCTGGTATTGAATCTACTTTCTACTTTGTACTTCAAGGAATGGCGTATTTGGATAATTCTAATAATGCTAATAAAGAGACATGACACATATGGTAGTTTATGTATCGGCTTGATGATTGTGCAATTGGTTAATGTAATCAGTTGTTCAAAAAAGGTCTAATGTGTATAAACAGCATTTTAAAAAAACACGTGAATTTTGTAAGAATTCAATGTTCAAATCAGAGGACAGGAATAATTCTATAGTCATCCTCTCTCGCTCTCTCTCTCTCTCTCTCTCTCTCTCTCTCTCATTTCATTTAATACATTTAATAGACTAAATGATGCACAGGATGCTACAACTATGTATGTTCCAGTACATTTACGTTTTAATAGGACATGCATACAGTCAGATTACTTTGGTTAAAGTTGTTCTTTATAATCAGAGCCGTTTTATCCCTCTCCTTTCCATGCGGATGAAAGAGAATCCATTTGTTCTTAGACAAATAGGATGAACCTGTTTACATTCTTATCTTATGTGATACAAATCATTCAGCTTTGCATGCATCTTTAGGTAAAGAGTGATTCTGCCTAATTTTAGCGAGTAACATATTATTTCACAAAATAGTTTGAACAGATGGTATAGAAAGAAGCCTGCAAAAGTTCTTATAGTGCAGAGTTCTTATATTGTTGGATTTAGGGCAGAAGCTCAATGTAAGAGGGGCCGGTGGGAATTCTGTAAGATAACTTAGCATAAGGATGTGTTTAAAACCAGACCAGGTAAAGGTATTCAAAGAATTCAGCTAATGCCTACTGCTCAACTTTCACATTCAAATGCGTAGGCCTAAGCTAGCATTGCATGATGCTACCTTGGGACTTATCAATGATCAAGTTGTGTTGCATTTTATATTAATGATTGCTTTAAAACAATGTTAATTTTAGTAGAAATCCCTTTACCAGTGACGTTTCTGCTGCTACCACATAAGGAACCCCACCATATCCTCCAGAGCCCCGTTAATCGTTTAACAAATGTGATGAACTATGCATGTGCTCCTAAAGCCCATATAAATCTATATTGGCCTATAGATTTCTGTACATGAACAATTCATGTGAGAGGCTAAATTAACATCATTGAGGTTGATGCTACTGTTGCATTAGAAGTTTCCTGACTGAAAAGAGAAGTTATTCACTTTTTTCCACATGACCTTTGCAGGCTGCATGGTGACGTTGATCCATTGAGCTTTTTCGGCTCTCCCCACTCACAGACCTGTGTTGATGCCTTTATCTGTGTGTCATTTATTGAGTGAGTGTGTGTTCAGAGGCCAGTGTGTGTGTTTTAGGAGAGTGTGCTGTTGTGGGTGTGTGTTGTGTGGGTTATATTCTGCAGTTGCAGCATGATGGATCTGTTGAATGGCTCTGCTCACTGCAGCCCACACGGCCAGGGCTGCTACTCGTTCTTCGTCACACACCTTTACGCTCAGTGTTCAGAGGTGACAGTGGCCTGACACCTAGATATTTCATAGCCCACTCACTCACTCACTTTCTCTCTCTCTCTCTCTCTCTCTCTCTCTCTGTCTCTCTCTCTCACACACACACATTATCACAAGCTTTTAGCATTGCACACACAGTGTGACTGTGGGTTAGTGCGGTGACATAGATACTTAGATGTTGTGCACCTTTTGCTATTAATTTTTAACATACTAAAGTGCCAAAGCTTGACAGTCAAACTGGACATGAATCTGTTCAAGTTCATGCCAGCCTACCTCTGGATTTGACAGCCCTTTCATAAGTTGTACATATAATCTAGGATCCACACAGTGCAGTCTGGAGTAGTATTTATATCATATGAAGCAGTAAAAATACCAGTCTGCTCTCAGTGAATTCAAAAAAGGGGAAATAATAATAATAATTTTTTTTATTATTACTATTGAACAACAAATAGAAAAGGCTTTGCAATCTAATCTAAGATCTGAAGTCATGCGCAAATGTTCTAGGCCACCAAGAAAATGGATTAAAGTGATTTATACTGGCTGGAGGTTTTTTACAGTAAAAGGAAGAGATTTTAAAATTATCTAAAATGTTCACACATAAAATCCTAGATATATTGTATTTGTCTGTAAAATGTATTGTTTATTTGTATCTATTTTAATGTTGGTGTTATAAATGCTTTCTAACTGCCCAGATAAACAATATTCCATATTTTCTCAGAGGCATAAGACTTTTTCACAGTACTGTTTTCTGAACGTACAATACTTGAAAATGTGAAAATATTTTTTCTCACATCTGATCAATTGGAATGTAGAAAATAGAGTCAATGTCACATTACATAAACTCCACTAAACCCAAGCAACAAGGGAAAATTATATACTGTTTGTAATTAAACATGCAGTTGGTCTGTACCTCGCAAGAACAGCTGATATTCACAATATGCTCAGAAAAGCAAACAGAGACAAACTGTGACAGAACTTGTGATGACAATAAATAGTGTCCATCTCTATTCAAAAGCCACATGTAAGATAAGGCCATTTGAAGGGTCTCACTCATTTTAGGCTGGTATTGAACTGTTCATGTTGGTTCAAATGTCATTTTACAGTTTTAAGCAAATACATTTTGCCATCACCTCTGTTGTCACACATAAATAAAATATTACATAAACACTATTTCTGTCTTTTATCTTTTGGTAAGAACTGTGTTGATGTAACACATTTTATTCAAATGTTAGATGTACATTCACAGCCTTTTTTCTTCCCATTGTAGTCAGTGATCAGTACGTCCTCTGCAGAGGAGGATTTTGACGTGGATTTTCTAGTCAGCTGTACCTTCAAGGTCAACATGCTGTGCATTTTGAGGGATCATAAATGTAATACAAATGGGTGCTGGATGAGTAGATTGCATTATATAATGTGTGAGATAATAGCGCACATTTGTTATGTACAGTCTAATTACTTCATTGATTTTGCCTGCATGGATTGCTGAACTGTCAGATGCTAGCCTCCTGCATTTGCATGCCATTTTACTGAGTGCAGATTTCTTTTGGTTTTAGTCCTAAACTGTTGTTTCTGAAAGTTGTTTAGTGGTTTGATCGGCTTGTACAAATTTTCATGTGCAACATGCAAATGCTACGGCTCCAAATTCTCTCATGCTCCAGAGACCAAATGACCCAAATGTGAATTGCTATGACTACAGTGTATCAACACAACATTAATAAACGAGTACCTCCTACTAAACATCTACCACATATACAGCTCCGGGAAAAAATAAGAGACCACTGCAATTTATTTTTAAATCAGCATCTCTATGAGTATGAGAAACATTCCATGCTAGTGCCTGTTAAATTCCTACACAAGCCCCTCATTCTGATTTATGAGGTACAGATTAGTGATCACCTAAATCAAATCTTATTTAATGCAGAAAAGTATAAAACACTGCTGTAATCAACACTCTTCTTGCAATGTGACCTGTTGGATGGCAAACCACTACTAGAAGTACGTCAAAGGAAATTGTTGCCATTTTGTTTGAGTAAACAAGAGATTTGTTTTCTTTTAATTATTCAAGCTCTGTTAACACTGCATTGTTTCTCTTACATGGATGTATTGTCATTTCCTTTAAAATTATGAGTTAAAGAACAATATTGTTATTTGAAAATTAGGAGAAATATTGTCAACAGTTCTTGAAGACTAAGACAAAGCTGTTCAGTTCAATACTTGCACCTATAAAAGATAAAATCTGTGAAACTGAACATTTTTGCAGTGGTCTCTTATTTTATTTCTAAAGCTGTATCTCTTAATCTTTAAGAGGATAATTGTGGCATTTATTTGTGATGGCCAGTGCATGTGCACTCACCAACCCACTGTACTTCAAAACAAAGTAACTTTCCTTCAGATGAACTATGATAAAAACATACATATTAAAAATGAAGGGTTTCATTTGTTCAAGGATACTTAATGGTTAAAATAAAAGGTTAGTGGCTAGATAAATTGACTGTTTTTAGTTTAAAGCTGATCTGCAAATTAATCAGCCGACATTATCCTCTTGATTTACCCTTTTTATGTATGGGGGAATTTATCTGTACATCTTACAGTTTGGCAGACAAATGTATGATGTAACCGAGTGCTCAAATGGTGGGCACACTGTCATCTGGACTTAAAGACGGCACTTAAGACAATAATTAACACAAGTTTTATATCTCTTTCAGAAACCCAAATGATATTTCACTGTGTTAGCTATCTCTGTTGGCAGACGCTGTATAAATCTTGGTGTGAGAAGAAGTAGCCAATGTACTATTTATACAGAGAAGATGGACTGAAGACTGTGGAGAGGATGGACAGTACTGTGGTGTTGTGATTATAAATTATGTGTTGGCTGTGGTATATTCGAGATCATTCCATTCCTGCTGTTGAGGTCACCCAACACAAGTTTTACTTCACTCCACAAGCCACATTTGTATTTGAGAGCTAATTTGCGCATTTAGGTTTTAATTACGATAACACCAGAAGCAGGGAAAATTGTGATTTTTAAAAGAAAAGGCACAAAACTTTTCTCACCTACCTGTTTATTTGGTCAGTAGATGGCGCAGTGAGTTAAATCCTGTGGACAGGAGTGCAGTCTAGGGTCCACTGGTTTCAACACACATATACTGCAGAAAAATATGCAACATGATAGCAATTTGCTAGCAGAGCATTCAGAAAAATAAAATATATTATTTATAATATTCACAGAACCATTGATCTTCAAGCAAAACCCTAATTATGCAGTAATTTTAAAGAATCGTTGCAATGTGAGAATGTACTGCTTCTAAAAATATTACCATCATTCAATAGCAGCTATTATAGTGTAAGGGTGGCGTTTATAAAAAAGATCATCTAAATTTTTTTTTTAAGTTGAATGTGTTTTTAGACCTTCCGACATTCGTCATGCACTCTTTCAGGCCCCATTTTCGAAGCGTCCTCTAGATGGCGCTCTTATCCACGGAACCTGCTCATCATGGGCCTTTGCAGTGAGGAAACGGTTTCGGCCATTTAATGTTGATAAAAAACATAAATCCTCAAGTGCCAGCCTATTCGTTTCTATTACCATTATTAGCGGCTAGCAAAATTCCTCTGCGTTCATCACGTCCTCGGTTTCACTGTAGCATCTTATCAGAGCCGGAACGTTTTCATTAATCCGAGCAAAACAAAAGGCCGGTCAGCTCACAGTGAGGTGTTGAGACCCCTCTCTTCAGAGTAACCTTACGTCAGAGTAGAATAATCTTCACATAGGGCCCAGTATGTTTGACTGAACCTTCTGTATGGCATTTTTAAACTGTCTAATGGTTTAAAGCAGGGTGATGAGCTGTGTTTTAACCTTGGAGTTGGCTGGTTCATTAGAATGCTGTACTGTTAGTATTAAGGTAGCAGTAAACATGGCTGTGGGCTGAGCTCCAGCTCCGGGATGGAGGGTCTATCTTTCTCTCTCTCTAACACCCCCAACACCACCACAGCCGCCACCTCGTTGACCTTGCGCTGCGAAAACACCGCAGCCGCACACGGACATACGCAAGTGGAAACGCGGAGGAAGCGGAGAGCGGGACAGGCGCTCCGTCCGGGCGCAGTTTCTGCGGACCGCTCGCATGCGAGCTCAAAGTGGAGCGGCAGCGGCAACAGCAGCCCCGGGCTCTCCCAGGAATTTGGGGGACACGAAGAGTCTCGCACATCTGTTTCCTCGGCCGGCCCACGGAGGAAACCGGACGGAAATGACACCGATTAAAAATAGCATCCACGGTGTTGTTCACAAACCACCAGCCGGGAGCCTTTGGGTGGACCTCAGTTGAGTTTTTCACGTCTGCAGACACTCCACCAAAACCTCACCTCTGCACCCCTGACAAATGGGCCATTATCGGAGGACGATTTTGCTCGCTAATAAATATAATATCGACTATAACCTTTAACTGGGCTCTGTGTTATTTCAAAACACAACGAGGGGCAGCGCGCTCGCACCTACGCAAAAAGAGGCGCTCTTCTCATCCAAGGAACACGAATGGCCGTAAAGTAAATGAATTACCATCACATTTCCCAGTGACGCTGGTAAAAAGAGAGTTTGTCTGCTGAATTACGGTTCGTCCTGTCTGGCCAAACCCGTGGGTATTAAATCAGAATTTCTCAATGGCTTTGAATGCTCACGGAAACTCAAATAGCACATTTTCTTTCTTCCAGAGAACCCATAAACATCTCGGCGTGGTGCTCCTCCCAAGGCCAAGCACCACAGAGATGTGCTCACATCAAATGCTACGGCAGGAGCTGCTGCTGCTGTCCAAGTCGCTGCGCGTCAGCTCGGCGGAGCAGACAGATCTCTGGCCGGACCCCAGACCTCCTGCCAGGCCCTGTACGGCCTACGCGCTCCCTGTCTTATTCCTCTGCCTCACTATTTACTCAACATGCAAAATGGGCCTTTTACCTCGCCGTGCCTGAGAAACCCATTACTGCATTCACATGCCAGTGCGCCCAGCCCCGGCGCGCGCCTTCCCCTCCACGTGGACTGTAAATGAATCAGCTGGTGCATATTATCATGAACCTATGTAGGTGTTCCAGTCGCCTGACACAGAACATCAGAGGCAAACGCGATAAAGTCAAACAGCTTTAAGGTAAACGCATGGAAAGGCGCGTCGCCCGCACCGTTATTCCTCTACTGTCAGCCTAATTTCCTTCATCAGGAAACAAGAGTTCTACATTTTTTTCCAATGAGAAGATGTCACTTTCAGCAAGCATCAAGGATACCCTTTTCCCACCAAACTGCTGAGGAGAATGAAATGGCTTTTATGATGTTAAGACGTGGCTCTGATAGCTCAGCAACGGATCGAAGCCATTTGGGCTCTGGAAATGAGCTGCAGCCACTTGCCAGATTTAACCTCTGTATGACAATCGTGATTATTTTAAAAGAGCAAAGACGCATCCACTGTTCCATACTATAAACTATCACTAAAGTGCTACTTTAGGTATAGTGGGAGTGGTTGTTTTCATTATTATTATTATTATATTTTTTTTACTTTTACTTTTACTACTTTTTTTTACTACTTTTACTTTTTGCTACTACTACCGTTACTACTATAAGAATTATTAAAAACTAACTAAATACACATTTATTTGGTTATTTATTTACTGTAGTTGTTAAAGAGACCTCCGAGCGTCTCCATAACGCAGAGATGGTGAAACCAGGCTGGCATGAGGAAAATGTTATTGCAATATTGACGTGTGTGAAGGGGGGGGGCATCAATACTGTGCAATAATAAAGCTTTATTTACTGCAGCTCTGTGGGGAGCTACTGTAGCGTTCTACCTTCTGCCAATCGACTGGGTTGCCACACACACACACACACACACACTTACGCACTCTGCCTGCTTCGCTACTTTCAAATGTAATTACCTTCCTGGCTATTCATTTAGGAATTCATTGTCTAGTAAAATCATCCGTTTCTGAAAAACGGGCAGGGTCATGTGTGCTAAACTCCACAGGTTTGATTAATGCGGCCGGTGTGGACATTATGGTTTTGCTCGTGTGCTGTATTCTGGGGCTGGTGCACGCAGTCCGGCCTCAGTCTTGTGTGTGAGTGAGTGTGTGTGAGTGAGTGTGTGTGTGTGTGTGTGTGTGTGTGTGTGTGTGGTCTTCTCACTGGTTTGGTCTCCACCTGGGCCAGCCTGGCCTGCACAGGCCCAGCCAGCCAGCCTGCCTCTGGTTCCCCCAGCACCCTCACACACACGACAAACGAGCCTGAAAGTGCTGCTGTGACAGTTTTTTTCGGGCGATGTGTCGTGGAGCTGCTGGCGCGGCGTGCTGATGAAGTCGCGAGGAGAGGAGCTAGAGGAGCCGGGCAGGTGTTTCCTGTGCCTCCTGGGAGCGCGGGACTACACCTGCCGGCCGCGGCCGGAGCGTGTGATGGATGGATGGGAGAGGAACTGACTCAGCCGTTTCTCCCGCTCTACCTGGGGCCACGCCGCGCCGCACCGGACCAGATTGAAACACACTGTCATCACACAAACAATAACAAGCATTCATCTTTTAGCGGGCCACGGAGGAGGCCGCCACGGAGCCGTGCTGAGATCCAGGGCGGCGTTAAGGGAAGCGGGCCTCGCTTTAGGAAGCAGCCAACTCTCACTGGCCCCAGCGCAACTGCCACAACACGGACAGCCCCAGAAACGAACCCCTTCCCCCCTGACCAAAGCTCCTCTCTGTAGCGGCTGCTTGGGAGAAAAGCCACCTGGCCGCATTCAGCCTATTAAAGGCAGCGTCTCAGAACGGCTCTGAAAACACGTCACAATCCAGGCCTCTATGACATCACAAAGAGTCGTCCCGGCAACAGTGGAATACCTAGAATGTTCAAAGAAACCTATACGTACACCAAAGAGAACGTCTTCTCTTTTTAGTGCAGCAGCAATCCTGTGCAAAACAATGGAAAAAAACGCACAGCCTAAATTGCAAAGTTAATTCAATCAAAAGTTGAAATGACATTGATTCCATATCGAGCAGAGGATCTTCAATGTTGCTCCTTGAGAAGGCCATCTAAAATCAACCATTTGTGGATGGATTCAACAAGGATTAACATTGTTTCAATGCTTGTTTGGCGAAGGTGCTTTCAGTGTTGGATATTTTCAGTAATATCAATGTTGATTCAGCATCTTATTTTCAATGTTGAAAAAGTCACCTTATATCAATGTTGAATTAAGGTTTTGTTACCATCGTTACCAGTATTGAAAATCTGACCAAAAATTGTTTTAGTTTCAACATTGATAATTCAACACTGACCATAAATCAATGCATTTAACCATAATTCAATGCTGAATCAATAACATGGTGTTATCTGGGAGGCCTTGGTGCTCACTGTGGACTATGATGTTAGTACGTATGTTTTAATATGACATAGTGAAAATGTAACGTAGAGTGCCTTTCCCTAAATGTTTTGTTTATTTTATTCTGCGGCTGCAAATTGTCCTGGCTGAATTTATATCATTAATTTGCAAATGGAAAATACTTTCTGAGCCACTAATGCTGAGCGGTGCAGTTCATAACAAACTCAACAGAGGGCACCTTGTTCATTAGGGTGACACAGGCATGCTAATAGGCCTATTCCTTTCCTATCATAAAGGTGGGCCTTATGCTGTGGGTGGGCGGAGTATAAAACAGAGTATCTCCATTATTTTCGTAGAGCTGGTATATTCCATATGAAATTAAGAAACTATTTTTCACTCATGAAAGCCCTATTATGCTGCAGAAGCCTACAATGAATTCTAAGGCTACAAGGACAGGAGGTAATACAAACTGAACTGAACAGGCTCACAGAATACAAGTATCTGACAGTTATAGATGGACTCCAATATAATACTCCAAAAACCTCTGAGGCGGATTCAAAATTGAAAGCATAATCTTATCTAAAAGTAGCACGTTTTGAAAGTGTGATAAAAGCTGCTTTGTGTCGCTGTTGCCTCTCCTCCACACAGCTATAAATCTCAGCCTGGAATAATTGTTTACAGTTGAAATTAATGTAACACGCATTCTTCAGCAGCTAATAAATTAGAGCCTCTCTCATTAGCATCTGAATTGATTTCCTCTTAATTCACACACACACACACACACACACACACACACACACACACAAACAGCACACAACACATGTGGCTGGATGCAGCTCAACTCTTCATTTTTTTAAGTCCTCATAATCCTCACAGACAAAAAAAAAAGAAGCAAAAGCAGAGACATATTTAAAGAAACGCTATGAATATAAAACTGGAATATCATTGGTATGCAAATGTAACGTAGTTGCAATAAAAAATGGCCAAGTTTCTCATTTATTATCCTCATTGTTCTACTTTTCTGGCACTGTTTTATTTACTAGTGTCTAGTTTCAAAGTTATTCTCTGGCTTGTTGTTTATATAACAGCCTGTGCTGCTAATTCACACTGTGTAGCTCTGTGGTCTGTTCCAGGTGGTCTGTTCCAGCAGTGGCCAGATGCTTTAATAGGAGGGCAGGAGTGAGGCTGATGGAGTCCAGCCTGGCTGGACAACATCAGAGATGATGACCCTTGCTTTCTAGTTGCTAATGCAAATGCTCAGAGCGCAGGACACATAATAATAAAGAGCAGAGGTCTCTGTAGGGAATATGATGGTTTTAATGTAACAGTGTGTGTGTGTGGGTGTGTGTAGGACCTCTGGCTTGCCACTTCTCTTATCTTGTCCCATGCTTCTTATCTGGTCATTGTACAGCAGTAAGTCTGTACAAGCCCAGCACACACACCTTCAGCCATGTGCTGGGGAGAGAAGTGTGCATTTCCCTCTGTCTGCAGTCAACAGGAATGGGGATGCATTAGACTGTGTGTTCCACCAGTGCGATCTGGCTTTGGTATTGGAGCAAGGTGTGTGCGTGTGTGCAGTAGAATGGGGTGTGGGTCCCCGGTCCATAGGCGTGTTGACAGATTTAGGGGATGTTGCGGGCTGTGCTGGACAGCAGTTGGCCGTATTGCGGATACATGTGACACGTAACGCTCCCCCGGCGTCGCGGAGTGATGACATCCTCCCTTTAATGAGCTGAGTTAGCGTGGCTGTATCAGAACCGCCGAGGGCCATAAATCAGCCGCCATCACCAGAGCTCTCATACAGGAAGGATTATATAATGAGGAGATTTTTTTGGAATGGGGGAGAAAAGAGTACATGCCTATAGGGTGGGGCCTGTTACAATGCAGTTCTCTGTCTCTTACCTTGTTTTTCTTGTGAGTGTCTAGAGACATATGACTTGGACATGAGTAAGACTCAAATTTGATTACTTCAAATCTAACTAGGCAAAATCAAAAAGACTTGAATATTGGCTCGATATTGACTTGAAGGTCACTGACTCTGGCTTTGACTCAGCTCGAAAAGACTCAATACCCAAAGTGGAAGAAACATGATGGGGTGTCTGTCTGCAGACAGGACTTTCTGTAATGATTATTTGTGAACATAGATTCTTGGAGTACACATACCAGAATTCCATCAAAAGTATGACTGATATAGACCAACATACAAAGTTCATCTCTACATGTTGAAACTATGTTGAATTTGAATGAGAATATAAGTCCTCTTCCATCAGTTTAAAAACTTTAAGTATTTCAAAGGAACATGTATAAAAAAAGTCATAAATCACAGAATAGTGATGGGCAGCACTGGGAAACATGAGTAAGCTATGCCACTCTTATCCCTCAGAGAAGAACTAGGAGTTAGAGAGGGCACATAGGGACTTGAACATGCTCCCAAATAGTCAACTATTAAACTTTCCTAGTTTTGTAGTTTTTGTTTACTTTGTATTTCATGTGCACTACTCTTTATTTACACCCTGGTATCTATATATGATGGTATGTTATACATCTCATATAGAAAAAACTTGATCATGTGTAAAAAACACTTACACTGAAACTTACATTGAAAGAATGTTTTTCGACAGTGGCAATATGTGATATTCCTTATAAGAAATATAATTGTAATATATTTGATGCACTAAACATGCTATCTTTAAATGGGACATCTTAACATCACTGCTCTTCTAGTGTTCAGTGTTAAACCATGTTTAAATTTGCTAAGGAATCCATACTTGCTTAGGTGCTGAAGCTTGGGACTCAAGGCTCCATTTTAGACCTTCATGTAATAGCTCAAGGGGAGGTTCAGGAGGAGCTTCTGTCCTTAGGCCATAGAGCTTCTTAACTTTTTAAAGGCCCATCATAACACAGACTGGATTCTCTGCCTCACTGTACCTCAACTGCCGTCTGTCATTTAAATCTATTCATCAACTAGCAAACCAGCACACTGTACTGTACAGCACATATTCTGTTCTGTTACATTTTTGCACACCATACAGATCTTGCTTCTATTTGTTGTTTGTTTATATGGAATATATTTTTTCATATACTTTTATAGACTTTCCAAAAACGTTATTTAAAAATTTATTGCACAGTCTCATGGGTCAAGTCAGAGGCACATTTCACTACTTGTATGTGACAAATAAAGAATCTTGAATTTTGAATTTTTCACTTATGGATAGCAGCCCTTACATGACCAAACACAAAGTCACTAACTTATGATACAATTATTAACAAACTATTTGCTAAATATGAAACTCTTGGCTACTTTACAACAAATCTTCAAATGGGTGATCACAGGGATATGTCGGGGTCTGGGCTGTAACAGGCAGTTTAGAATATTTGATCTGTTGACTGGTTGCATATGTCAGATTTACAACGCGCCTCGTTAGGCTGAGGAAAGCTGCTCTCAAACAGTATCTACTTAATCAACCGAGTCAGTGTTGTGCTGCAGGGATAGATCAAATAGACCAAAGACGGAGGGCTTGTGAAGTGATTTCAGGTTCCCTTGCAAAAGTATTTTTAGTATTTTAAAAATATAAAAATACAGTTTTTGATGCATGGCATGGCTACTGTATTTTGCAGTTTATTTTGATACATTATTTCTAAAATGAAATCGGTATCTTATGTCAAAACACCTTTTGATCACACATATACAGCTCCAGAAAAAAATAAGAGACCACTACAATTTATTTTTAATTCAGCATCTCTATGAGTATGACAACAATTCCATGCTGGTGTCTGTTAAATTCCTACACAAGCACCTCATTTTGCTTCATGAGGTACCGATTAGTGATCACCTGAATCACATCTTATTTAATGAGGAAACACTCTCCTCTTGCAATGTGACCAGTTGGATGGCAAAACACTACTAGAAGTACATCAAAGGTAATTATCACCATTTTGTTGAAGAGAGAACAAGAGATCTGTTTTCTTTGAATTATTCAAATTCTGTAAACACTGCATCATTTCTCATATTTTGATGTTTTGTCATTTCCTTTAAAATTATGCTTTAAAAAACAATATTTTTATTTGGAAATTAGGAGAAATATTGTCAGCAGTTCTTAAAAAGCTGTTCAGTTCAATATTTGCACCTATAAAAGATAAAACCTGAGAAACATTTTTGCAGTGGTCTCATTTTTTTCAGAGCTCTACGTACAGGTAAACTTTTTAGGTCAGTTTCCAAGAGATTCAGATTCTACACTGAAAAGAAAGTATATAGTCCAACGCAAGGCTTTACACAGGACAAACTTCCAATGGGCCTGCAGACAAATGCCAGACCACTTTACCTCTCTTCTGAGGCCCATCTTGCTGCTGCCTCACAGACGCACACACTCACACACACACACACACAACCATGAGCACACACAAAGTTCTGAGGTTTTAGGGATGTCTGTAAGTTGAGTCATGATTTGTGAAGTGCCTATCAAAGCAGAGCAGTGCACAGTTTGTGCTTTGTGAATTTCTAGATGAGGATTATTCTCATTCTCTTTGCCTCGCAATAACCCATGTGAACATGACAGTCTGTAATTTCTAACTGACATTTTCATTTACCTCTTGTCTGGTAGAATTAAGAAATATGAAGAAAAATTGCATGAATTTATCTATAAACTTTTAGTTGCCCCACATGACCTCTGTGTCATGTATTAACCACAAACTGAATTATCTCTGTTCTGCCTTCTACCTTTTTTGTGCTACGCTGTGGTCACCAAGCTCAAACTTTGTGAGGAACTGTCTTTATGCTAGCCACATTATAAGCCACACTCATACTCACAGCCACTGTGCACATAAACACAAAGGTGGTGCAATAGAGTAGCTCTCTCTGTAGATGCGGGGACTGGCAGGCATTTGTTCTTAGTAGTAACATACTATATAGTGCAGTGTAATTGCTGCCTAGTCTCTTTACGTACCCATACAATGGAAAAACTCCTTTTACTAATTTCTTTAAAAAAGAAAAGTGTTCAATGTAGCATGTAAACCATGTTAACATTTCAAAATGTACCAGTCATGCCCCACTCCATACAGTAAATTTTTGGAAATTAGGCAGTAAAAAAATACCTGTTTTGAATTCACTGTTTTTGTGATGTCACAAACACCAACCATACAGCCTACAGTAGTTTAGCCCCAGTCACTCGCAATGAATTTCTGAGAAGCGCTTCAATCTGGACCGCTTTTTGAATGTGGTACTAGAATTGACAAATAAATATAAAGAAAAATGTAGGATACAGAAAAGAAAACTTCAAAATCAGTGCACCCTTGTGTCCGAAATCGCGCACTTACACGAGTGCACTGGAATGTAGTGCATAGTGCGCACTGAGCACTTCTTTCTGTAGTGCACACTGCCGTGGGTAAGTGTGGTCCGAAATGGAACACTAAAGTTTTGCACTTAGCGGAAGTGATGGACTAACATTTGCTTGCGGTTCTCCAGCCCGCAAAAATACTGATAATACTGCAGTATACATCAGTAAAATAATTTTATTAACATTACTTACATTTATACGAACCAGTTGGCAGTTGGCTTGCATTTCACCATTGCCCGCCATTATTCAACTCTAAGAACTTCCCTCCCCTTCCACTTCGTGGTCAAAATGGCGTCCTTTTGGTACGCATAGTGTGCATCGCTGCACGCTGTGTTTTTTGGCCATTATTAGTGCACCATCCAGGTACTTTCAGTGCACTGAGTTTTAGCTTAGTTGTCAGTATGAACGCACTATGCACTAAAAGTGTGCAAGTACGCGATTTCGGACACACCGACAGAGACAGAAATACACACACATACAGTGGAGCGAGCAAGGTCAAGAGAGAATTACTAATGCTTGCACTCCCTTTTGACTCAAGATGTGGTAAAATTGATATTAAATTACATTATAATTACTTGTAATGAATAGATTTCTGCTGTAAATTTAATCTAGTTTCAATTACCTTTTTTGTATTATGTATTACTGCTGTGGAAATTGATTTTGCTTAATTATGACTTTAGCATAGTTTCCTCCCAGGTGTGTGAGTTAGTTTGCCTAGTGTATCTTGCACAGATTTGATTGCTGCTTGCTACAGCTATGGGGAAACTGTCATCATGGCTCTGTGTGATGTGGCGCTATAACACACTCTCAGTGTGCTCAGCGCAATCGCCCACAGCCCTTTTTCCCTGCATGACTCTCACACTACGCCGGCAAAAACTCCAAAGGGTCTCAGCTTAGCTTGTAATTAGATCTCATAGAACTAAATCAAATTCATTTAAATGAGAGGAGAACGCAAAACCCACTGCTCGCTGTGCATTGTGCTTGTGTGTGTGTGTGTGTGCGCACTGGCTAATTCAGTAATCTAACAATGCTGGAGAAGACAGAGGCTACACAGGCTGCTTTTACTTCCTGAAGCTTAGTGCTTAACCTTGACGAGTCAATATGATACAGGCACAATTTGCTTATCTCCTCCTGACACCAGCACTGTACAGCTCAGTGCAGGACCGAGGGGCTATGCCATTAACATAGCTCACAAACACATCTCTCTCTCTCTCTCTCTCTCTCTCTCTCTCTCTCTCTCCAGCTCAGGAAGAGCATCAAACAGGCCTCCTCACCCATCACACCTTCTCTGTCCATCCACAGCTGATCCTGATATGCCAAGGGTCTATCAGTGGGCTCGAAAACACTGGCGACAATGGTCACTGTGTGTTAGCTATTTAGATAGAATGTTAGAGAGTGGCAGTCAGACCATGGGGTCCATGCTGAGTGTGTACGTGTGTGTCCTGGTGCGTGTTTATTTGTGTAGAGCGGCACGTGAGGCCAGGCCTTTGCCTGTCTGTGGGCCGTCAGTGCCGCTGAAGGTGAGATGATGTAGAGGCCTGGGAGAAAGTTAATTTCTCTTGATCACTGTGTGCAACCTGCAGCCTTAATGGCGGCCGTAATTAATTCTGCTGATGTTAATCACCAGGGCTGGTCCCCACAATTATCAGGCTGCCGCAGATGGGCCGCCAAGCAGACATGAAAAATTAGGAAAATGAATCTGTAATGGGGTGGCAGATCTAATCTACGTCAGAGAAAACAAAGTTAGGAAGAGCGAGGAGCCGCCGGAGAACGGGTGAAAGCCCCACCGCACAAGACAGGCCCCTGACAGTGCTGAAAAATGTTAGCGTGTCCGAAGTGTTTGGTAATTACTGGGCCATTGGATTCCTCCATCGTTAATTTATCACCGGGAGAGAGGTGAGGTGCTGGATATCGGATAGGGAAGAGTGGAAGTGGCTGTGGTCACGTGCGCCAGTGTCGCTGAAAGGTTAATCAGGTTCTGCTTCTGGTCTGTGTGGCCTACACAATCAACTACCAATCAGCCGCGAGAAAAGAGAAACCAGCCACTGATAACAATGGAGCCAGAGAGCGACTCCATCCCTCTCTCTCTCTTTCTCGCTCTCTCTCTCTCTTTCAGTCTCTCTCTCTTTCTCTCTCAGTCTCTCTCCCACACTCAGTCTTACCACACACGCATACACATGCACCAAGAGGTGTGTGATTGGTGCACTCATACACACTGATAGGGGAATGACGGAGGCACGGCTGGTCAGAGGACAGACCCTCCCAGAGGACGTCTTCCCTGCCAACGTCAAACAACATTACAGCAAATACAGCTGATTAATTGGAATGGTGGAGGAGCCATTTTTCATGCTGTGGCCTCAGCCGAGCAGCTCAGCTCACCGTCACTGCTGTTTGCTGGCCTTAATTACTCTCTCACCTATTCTCTCTTTAATAAGGCATGCCACAGCCTCCTCTGAAATTTGGAGGGTTAAAGCGATTCATCACTCATAATCATTGTTCTAAAGCACTGGGAAACCCAACAATAGACTAAGCTCTCTGCCAAGCACAATATAGCTTAAGTATGTTATGGATGAGGTTTCTAATTACTTGTGCTATATTTTCAACTTCCAATAACCACATGCAATCAAGTAAGGTGGAAGAGGTTATTTCATCATCAAACAAGGCAAGCACTGATTTTCTGCACCATTTCAGAAAACTTGGCGAGAAACTCGGTTACTTAGAAATGAATCCTTCTGGAGAAAAAAGTGGTTGAAACTGTATGACAGTTCTTGCCCATGGTCTCCAAACTGAATAATGTACTAATTTGTTACACTATGCCACTTCCAAACTATTCTTCTGGAAAAAAATACTGAAACTTAAAACATTATGCATATTGAAAAGGCCAGATCAACCAGTAACCTGTGTTTTGTTTGTTCTTTCTTTTCTAATAAACTCTTGATGAGCTGAATAATCACATGTCTCGTGGCTAAGTGCATGATCCCGTGCTGGGAGTCAGTCAATCGCTCAACCTTGATTACTTTGCCCAAGACCAAGTTTTTTCCAATAGTCATCGGAGGTCAACTGCTCGTTTTCTGCTAATGACACTCAGGGGAGATGTGTGGCTCTATAGGTGAGAATCAACCCATAATAACTAATGGGCCAAGGGAGAACTCTCATTGTTCTTTTTGCCCTGGTAACATAGTCACATGACCCCAGTCCAGGTGTTCCAATACTAAGGCAGTGCAACATAAAGATCCACCGCAGACACAGTTTAATAAAAACCATTTGTAAGGCTTGTAACTATACTTTTCTCAAGGCTAGATCATTATTTCTGAGCTAAGTAAGACATTTTTTTTGTCTGAATTCAATATTGGGAAAGAGTCTGTATAGACCAAATAGCACACATTGCTTTATAATGGATGGTAATTTTGTTGGGATCAAGTATGATGAAGGTGATTACCTTTTCCTGGGCTTAATTTATCCTCTAAGGAAGTGTGTTCTGTGTGAAAGCTCTGCATGCTAAATTCTAACTGCGATTAACACATCCAGAGTCTAAAGAGATTACATGCTATTACACTTTTCTGTTTTCCAGAGGAAATTGCATAGTGGTTATTAACGTGACATGAGGGCTGCGAAATGTTGCTTTGAGAATGTCCTCCTCTCCTCTACTCCTGGCTGCCCTCGCCATATTTGCATTTTTATTAGAGCGAGAGAACGTGTGAGCAGGAGAGTGAGAGGCAGGATAAAGAGGCATGAGAAGAGCCAAAAACCGCTACACCCAGAGGGAGTTAATTAATTAAATGTATTCAAATGTGATTCATAGAACAATTACACTCTCTTCCCATACATGCATGGCAATTATTTTGAATGTATCGGTTCTTTTCGTCCTGCATGCCCTCCTCCTCCTCTTCCTCTCCTCTACCTGCCCTCCCTTTAAATTAAAAATCGGACTGGCCTTTGTTGGGGACATGGAAGAAGAATCAATGACTGCATTAATTACGGCAATTCATTACCCAAATAAACACCGGGCTCACACACTGCAAGACACAGATTTGGGATGTTGGCTCCTGCTCTGAGGTCCCAACAGTGTTAATCTGTTGGTTAGGGTTCACAAATCTTCTCCATGCAAAGCTGTTTCTGGATCAGTTTTGGTGCAGTACATAATCCGGATCGGTGCAGACAGGGGAAATCTTTTATTGTGTTTAAGCAATACAAATATGAAAAAGGGTGCAGACTTTGCAATCTGTAGCGGTTCAATATTCTTATTCTGCTTATGAGCTATTCTAGTGTAGCTACAAATAACATGTGGTCTAACCATTCTTAATGTTACTGTCATAAAAACCTGTCAGAAACCTCCAACAGTAAAAAGAAATACATTTCAGAAAATAATATGGATTTCCACCTTTTAGATCATTTTTATCACACGCAGATATTCTCCACATGTCAATTCCCTGATTTCCTGAGCAAGCTTAAAGTTATTTATGCTCTGGGTCATTTCACTTCATTTACATTTAATCCAAATTTCTTGGGGTGCAAATAATTCTGATGCTTGATTTAGTTTTTAAATTTTTACTAATTGTTAAGCAGTTTAGGAAATAGTATCAATAATGTCTTCTGATCCTGATTCTGATGCTTTATTCTTTGACTAAACATATCTATGACCAGGTTACATTCTTCCATTGGTCCATGGTCCAGCTCTGATGCTCATGTGTTCATTGTAGTCACTTTTGGTGGTAGACTGAGGTCAGCATGGGCACTTTGACAGGTCTGTTATAGCTAACATGAACATTTTCAGCAGTTTGTGCTACAGTAGCGCTTCTGTGTCACCAGACAGGCTAGCCTTTGCTCTCCATTCTCTTTAGGGAGCTCTGAAAGCCGAGGACCCTGTCATTCATTGTTTGTCCTTTCTTGGACCAATTTTGGTAAGCACTAACTATTGCATACTTGAAACACCCTACAAAACCTGCCATTTTGGACATGCCCTTTCGTCAAGTTTGCTCAAATCCTTACTATTGTTAATTTTTCCTGCTTCTAGCACAAACTGACTGTTCAGAAACTGTTTATTCACTTGCTGAATAATATTGAAACTGGACTTTATCAAGACACTGACTGAAATCAGAAAGCTGCAGAAGGAATGCTGTCTCACCTCTTCTGAAGGAAATAACATAACATCAAGTTATGCAACAAAGATTTTAAATGATATTTAAAATTATGTTAGGTAATGCATTGGAATTGCTTCTCTTCTAAACAGCACTGTCAGATGAACTGAACATGTTGCTGCTCTTCGTTTAGATGTGTCTGTGGGTGAATTTTTAAAAGTATGTGTAGGTGTGTTGGCTATGCTCTATCCGATACAGCTGGCAGAGGACAGTGGTAAAGGACACAGCTCCTGTGTGCTGTCAGAGCCACTATCTCTGTCTATCTATGAATTATCTCATACAGCTGCCATAATGAAACATGATAATGATGGATCACAAGCATGAATTAATGCTGAGTCGATTGCTAGGTACGATATATGTGTTTGAACATGTGTATGGGTATGTGTATGTGTGCATTTACATACAAGTGCACTTACTTTTGTAAAACCTCAGACAATTAAAAATTGATTATGATAGCTATCACCCCAATCTTACTTTTTGGCAACCAGACTCATTAGTTGCTGTGTCATTATATTCCATCTACAGAAGGCCATCTTAAGTTGCTCACACGTTGACAAGTTTCTTTTACGTTTCTTCAAGGGAGGATCAACAATCTTCCTTGGCATCGTGTAATGTTCAGATCATATTGGTGTTAGCTTCTTTCGCCTCTTTCACTCATTGCTGGCCATGTGCTATGTCCACTATGAGTGAGTGATAATACTGTGCATGACATTCCTAACAAAATAGACATACTACAGTAACTGAGCGCTGGCTTACAGCCCCATCAAGGCCCCCTGCCGAGTCTGGCCCATTTCACTCAGACACGCATCCAGCAGCATCTCACTGGCCACATTGATGTATGTCTCCCAATTTAGAGCTAATCATCCTTTCCACGTCCCTCTCTACACGTATGTGCTCATATTTTCAGTCTTATCTAACATCCCAGCTTCAGTTACACTCTTTTGAACTTGGAATTATGCCAAGTCCAGTTTAGGTTCCCTAAAGAGCTTTTCATTCAATACTTCTTAAAATACCACTTATTGAAACTTCTAGGAGTGAAATAGTGCAGCTGAGCCAGATGAATTAAATCATTAACAGAATGTTCATTTTCCATAATGTACAATGTTATAGAGAATATTCACTGTTATCGAGAGTATTCTCTGTGGCTGCATCACAGTTTGGTATGGGAATTGTTCCCTACAGAGAAAAATAAGGACAGCTGAGAAGATCATCAGGGTCGCTCTCCCCTCTGTTATGGACATTTTCACCACATGTTGCATCCGCAAAGCCATCAGCATTGTAGATGACCCCACACACCCCTCACACACCCTTTTCTCCCTCCTATCGTCTGGCAAATGGTTCAGTAGCATATGGGCCTCCACTGCCAGAATGGGATACAGTTTCTTCCCTCAGGCCACCAGACTTAATCAGAACTGAAATGAATCATAAACTGTACACACACACACACACACACACACACAAACACACACACACAGACAAATACATCCCAGTCTCAACTGCTAGAATACAGTATCTGCCATAAATCTGCCATAATACTGTATTCATTCAAATGTCAACTGCACTGAATGTTATCTTGTTCTGTTGTACTGTTGCTCAGGATTTTCTTGCACTCGCTCTCCTGCTCTCTTTGCGTTCTGTGCGTTTTGTCCTGTCTGTTTTCATATTGTCTTGCAGTTTTCTGTTTTTGTTCTTGCGTTGCACCATAATCCTGGAGGAACATTGTTTCATTTCCCTGTGTACTGTCTATATGGCTGAAATGACAAATCTACTTGACTTGACTTGTTGGTATTTTGCACTGCAGTATCACAATGCTACAATGCCTTGTTACAGCCTTGCACTTCAAGATAAAACTTTACCTTTTCAGGATAGAAATGCTGTCACTGGGGTGGTACCTGGGCTCTTTATTTTATTTTTATATTTTAAAATGTTATTAAATGGTAGAAATACTCCACTTTCCTTTGGGAAAGTGCACAAAAGTCGTTTAAGGTACATAATTGGACTTGAAGACCTTTGTCTTTGAAGGTACAATTACATTGTTTGACCCTTCACTGTTACTGGTATGAGTCAATGTTTCATACTCAAGTTATAGTTTTAGGCTCTTAGCCTGGCCTTCCTAAGCTTTGTTGTCCTAAGCTTTGTTGCCCAGTACAAAATATCCTCAACAACGTCGAAACTTTTCCTTTCACTGACCATTTGATGAATGCAAAATTAAAGGATAAACATAATGGAAAGATAACAAGAGCTGTGTTTAGTCACCTCCTTAGTGACCACAAAGTTGCAGGTTCAAACCCTACTTTCTACGATTGTGTCCTTGAGCAAGACACTTAATCCTCAGTGTTTCCAGGGCACCTGTAACTGATGATTGTAAGTCACTCTGGATAAGAGCGTCAGCCAAATGCTCCCTTTATCTTTACCTTTTACCTCCTTATGGATCTCCAAATGAGGTCCTATAAGCTCTTTTATCATCTTCAGATTCAGAATGATTGAATTTATAAAAATAAATGAATTAATAAATAAAAATAAAATGAAAGCTATTTTGAAAAAGAACAGCACAGAATCAAACCTATTTAGGAAGAAATACATCATGTGTTTCTACAGATTTTGCACAGGGCATGGTTACACTGCTGCTGTCTTAAAATTACTCTGAACATAAGTATTAAAATCAGCTTCTTTCAATAACACAGATTTCAGCATGTAGCCAAATTAGCTACATGAATTATTCTGTTGACCATCTTGCTTCAGTACCAAGTTCAGTACCAAGCCAAGGGATGCAGCGAAAATTCGGCCACCGAAAATATTCGGGCGAAAATGGCAAAAATGCATTTTTTTTAACACAACTGAAACAGTGATTGTGACGCAGATGATGCAACCGCAGCTTGCTTGCACCAGATTGTCAAAATTTGTGCTTCTGCACTGTGTTTTCTCAGAATATCACTGCTGAATACTGAGTCGCTGCATTTGTATTTGGGTTTTAAAGCATCCTGATGTTATTGTGGTATGTTTGCCTCTGCTCTAAACTTGTAGCAGGATGTATGTGTGTTAATAGAGTGACTGGCTGAGTTGCTTTAGAAACCGCATCAGAAACGGGACCAATTCAGGATGAATGTACACCAAGGTCAGAATGTAAATATTATGGTGCAAAGAGAGTTTACTGGTTTCTGTGCTAGCTATCTTTATTAGTCCCAAGAAATTTGCATTGCTACAGCTGCAAGAGAATAAAATAGAATAGAATAAAAGCCATATGCAACAGTATAATATTAAAAGTACACTATACAAATATAACATATGAATATATATATATATATATATATGTATATATACACACTGGCCAAGAAATCTAAAGGATTTAGACAGTTTCTGTAAAGAGGAGTGGGTCAGAATCCCTCCTGAGATGTGTGCAAACCTGGTGACCGACTACAAGAAACGTCTTAGTGCTGTGCTTGTCAACAAGGGTTTTTCCACCCAGTACTAAGTCATGTTTTGCTTGGGGAACAAATACTTATTTCAGTGAAATGGAAATCAATTAATTGATTTTTGGTTGATATTCTGTCTCTCTCCATAAAAATGAAACTAACTCATAAATTAGACACTGTTCATTTGTTGTAAGTCAGCAAACTTAAAAATTCAGCCGGGGATCAAATAATTATATATGTTTGTGCATGTATATATATATGTACATATGTATGTATGAATGTATATATGTATGTGTGTGTGACGGTTGGCGGCCACTAGAGGCCGTCCTTTTCAGTTCCTTGGTTTTGTATTTTGGGACTCTTATTATGGAAACCTGAGCACACGGGGCATGAGTTTGTTTATTATGTGTTTCAGCCAGAGGTGTGCTCAGGGAGAAAGCTATGTCTTTCTACTGTTTTGGGGTTAGTATTTAAGTTGGTTTGTGGTGGACCCTACTGGAGGTCCACTGTCATACTATGCTGGGTTGTGCGTTTTCTCCAGTCTCATTTTGTTTAAAGTTTCTGTGTTTTGGTTCTGGCTCTCCTGCCTTTTGTTTTGTTTAAATAAAGATTTCAGCATGGATGTCTGATTAGGCGCCTGCCCTCATTTGGGGAAATGAGATGTGGCTTCTGTCCGAGCTCGTCGCGTTTTCCCAGGAGCGGATAGCGTGAGACATGGCTGCCTACAGGTCGGCTAACTGGCTAGCCCCTCAGCCAGCGAGGAGGAAGCGGGCAAGGAAGCCCGCCTTGAGCCCAACAGCTCAGGAGCCTGCCACGAGGGATAGAGTCCCGGGTGCTTTTCCGGTCCTCCCGCTGGCGCCCTGCCGAGTCCCTCGACCAGCGAGGAAGCGGGCAGAGAAGCCCGTCTTGAGCACACCGGCTCAGGAGCCGGCCACGAGGGATGGCGTCCGGGGCTGGTTGTGGATCTTATCCCCGTAGGGGGCTCTGTACAGGAGGACACGGGCGTCTCCCCTTAGGGGGGCTCCATCCAGAAGGACACGGTGGGCCTCTCGTAGGGGGCTCCGTCCGTGGGACCCACCCGGACACTACCGAGACGCGGCCAGGTGGGGCCCAAAGGATCCTTTCTTTTGCCACTGCTACAAAACATTTGGACGCTTTATCTACCATGATATTTTTCGTACATTCGATGCATTCAGTGTGCAAGATGTGCACAGCTGTGTACTGCATGCTCATGATTGGTTGATACTGGTTAACAGTAAATATTTTGGCAGCTTGAACCATGGCAAGACTCAAAAAGAGAAAGAACGGACATGATGACACATTTTAGCTATATTAAAACATAATTAAATCCTCTGCAAACTGTGGGTCCAAAATAGGTGATAAAAAAGCCACAAACCTTAAGGCATTTGAGTACAGGCCACCAAGAAATATATGATAAGTTAGATTTAGATCGAAATCAACTTGAAGGCTTCACTTTGTTAGTTGGAAGCAGACTTTTTCTCTTCACTTAACTTGTTAATGTCAATTGTGCATACCAACAGGTTAGATATATGGGTGCAAGATGAATGTAATCATTTTTTATCAAGAATGAGGTCAGTTTTTCTTCTGGGATAGCTCCTTATTTTGGGCTGTCCCTTACTGCCCTACCAGCTTAATTTGATACGTGGGCTAACTCTTAGCCTGGCGTTTAGTAGTAATTTAGAGCACTTATGACTAGTATGTGCAATAATATTGACAATACTAACTGCAACTTGCTAGACTAACATGGTTAGATATTCTAGTTCATAGCTGATTAACCAGTCCACCGTTTGGCGAGAGATATAGCCCTGTCTGTGTAGTTGCCAAATGACAGTTGGTAAATTGATGGCTCGGAATTTTGTTGGGTTTGATTTCCCACCGGACAGAGGTGGACTTGTAATCTGGCATTTTCTGGGCTGTTGCACCTTGGGTTCAATATGATACATTATATAATTTTACAATTAAAAAATAAATATTTGGCCAGGGAGTGGCCCACAAAGTATCCCATTGGTTCATTTTCTATGCTGACACTGGGCTGGCCCAATTACATCTCTTGCCAGCTGAATGGTATTGAAATAGACTATAATATGTTGATATGTTGTCATATTTTATTATGTTTCAAGACATTCCACTTCCCAGAATCCTTCCCACCAATGATACATTGCACTTTGTCTCTATGGTTGGTTAACTGCATTCATGAGCATCTGTGGTAATTTGCAGTTCTGATTAAGTTTGTGTTGATTGTCCATTTTTGAATGGCCTGCTCAGGTGGCCCGATCACACTTTGAGAACAATATTCAAAAGTCGCTGGTCAATGCAAAGCTTTATTTCTTAGCAATTGTAGTCCTAGAGTCAGGTGTATCATATATCCAAAGTTCATCGGCCATCATAAGAAGCAGAGCAAAAGCATTACTTGAAACAGTGGTAGGCAGTTTCTTGGTGCTGGGGGAAAAAAAAAAAAATCGCTTGGCAAAGTACATTTCAGCACACCATAACGTGCGTCTACTAACAAGCATCTCTCTCTCTCTCTTGCTAGTGAGAACATTGTCATTATCCTGCCCTCACAGTTTGTCTCGTAACAGTTAATACTTGTAACAGTTCAAATGGTGATACTAAAACAAAAATATTACAAGAAAGGCAAAACTTACTTTAAATCCTATTTCTGTAATGTTTAAAATATTTTAATATTAGTAATTTGATACTACTGTTTCTATATTTTAATTCTAATTTTATTTCATTTTTTCCTCTGCATACTACTAGGCGCATCACTGAATGAGTTGTGTAGGAATACCTACAGAGAACCAGATTCGCAGGTAGGATATCTACACCAATAAGCCACAATATTAAAACCGTTGGTGATATAAAAAATGTTGATTAAGGGGTGGGATATATTGGGCAGCAGGTGAACAGTCAGATCTTGAAGTTGATCTGTTGAAAACAGGAAAAGTGAGTAAGTGTAAAGATCTGAGAGACTTTAACAAGTGCCTAACTACAGGTCTTATGGGATGTTCCTGGAATGCAGTGGTTAATACCAGCCAAAAGTGATCCAAGGACGCCCAGTCTGGGAACTGGTGACAGGGTCATGGGGCCCAAAGCTCTTTGATGCGAGTGGGGAGCGAAGGGTAGTCTGTCTGTTCTGACCCTACAGAAGAGTTACTGTAGCACAAATTGCTGAAAATGTTAGACTAATCCTGGCTATGATAGAAAGGTGTCAGAACACAGTGCACTGCAGCTTGCTCTGTACGGGGCTGCCTAGCTGTAGGGTGCCCATACTGACCACTGTCCACTTTCAAATTTGTCTGTAGTGTTGGTGATCTTGTTCGCTAAAGATAAGATCAATTCTAATCACCTTCCAGTGTCTTAAACACTGATTAGTTATGCATATAAGCGCTGTGAATTGGCTCTGATCCAAAAGCGTTACTAATTAGGAATCAATCTGAGTGTCATTAGCACACGCATGCGTGTGCCAAGGTATTTTTTTTTTCTTCTTCCAGCACAGACACCGTAATGAGTCTGGAGCAGAATTGGAGGCGAGGGGACATACACAGAGGAGTTGGATAACGAATAATCTGACTCTCTGCTTAAGCTTAACTTTACAACTCACACTATGTGTAAAGCTGCTGAACTTGTAGTCTGACTTAATTGATCCACTTATCCTGAACTGGAGAGCAGTCAAATGAATGTGGCTGTTCATTGCATGCGAGAGGCTCCATAGATAACTATTAAAGGCGTATTTGTTGGCCTGGATGTGTTGGAACACAGGAGCAGGAAGGCATTAGTCTGCTTTAGCCTGAGTGCTGTTGGATCTTTAGGTGATAAATGTTTGTGAACTCTCTGTGGCACCTGGGGAATATCAGCACACATGCCGACACTCTGGAACTTATTAAACTCACACAGGCATATTTCACACCAGTCTTGGAAAAATCCACCCAATTATAAAGGTGATACTGGTCCTGGAGCCCACCAGTTCAGCAAGCAGGCACGCTCTGCGGGGAAGATGCTTATACACTGCTGGTGCCTTTGCTTAAAGAGAGTGCCGAGTCTGTTACAGTGAGTCTCTTTCAATGAATTTTTTGTTTGTTACATGCACATGTGAATATTTGTGAGTCTCTGTACCCTGAAACTGAAGCAGCTGTCAAGTCATGCATAATTACTACACATGTACTGATGTAAAAATGAACTCATAAAATGAATTATTGCCTACTCAGTTTGACATTAATAAGAAACCATAACAACGTATGTGTTAAATGAACCTCTTCAACACTGTTTCAGACACAACTGTTTCTTATGCCAAAGCTGGCCTGTGAAGATGTCTGATTTGGAATGCCAGATTAATCTAACCCCACCTTCAAGAGAACATACATATTTTTGTACTGTATATGACTTATTCAATTTTTAGTTTTATTGTAGACTTGTACTTTTATATTATTTTAAAAATATTGCAAATTATGGTGTAAAGTGCAAAAGTACATTTGCCTTGATTTGATTTGAAAATCTTTAGTCTTTATATTGTTTCATCTTTTTCAGCATCATTCTACCTCAGACGTTACATTTTGGACCCTGGAACTAAATCTATCCTTGCTCTACAAGCTGTAAAATACAGAGGATGAAAGGTTAGTATTCCATCCTTTTATTGAGAGATATGAAAGTCCACAGACCAATGAACAATAAACCTATGAAGTGATCCTACAAAAAAATTAACAACATAACACCTGCAAATTACATAGAAATATATAATTGATCATTGATCCCCCAAAAATAAAAACAAATGTATGTAAAAGTGTCTGTAACAATTACATGTTATAAATTATTGTATATAAAATTTTTAAAATATTTTAGATTTTCACCCTTTTTCTACCCACATTTTCTCTTTGGTCTGAGCGTTGTGAGAAATTGGATTTTAGCAAAAATACCTTTGAAATGACTGAAACCAGCCTATTTCATTGATTCATGTATTAACTGTACACCAGTGTTTTGAAATGTACTTTTCATTAATTTAATGATGCACATTGTATTGAATTGTGTGCTATTTCATTTACCTGTGTTTCGTTTTATTTAGTTAGTTATTATTGACTTTTTTTTTTTTTTAACCAATCCTCAATTACAGTAGTGGTAAAGAAAGTAAGCAAGCATAGCCATTGCAGCAAGGCACTTTAAGAAGTGGATTAAACACACTGATTGTTTTTCAGTATACTTTCGACATGATCACATGTTCTAATCACCTTATGAATGTTTATGTTCGTCTTCGTGTGTGTTCATGTGCACGTTAGACTGTATGTTTCTGATAGAGAGTGCCGCAGGAAAGGAACAGAGAGAGAGAGCGAGATCAGTACAAGGCTGATGGCGTATCTCAAGGAGAGCTCAATGACAGGGCTGTCGATGTATTCCCTATTTGAGTGTATTTTTAGAGCTGCCATCACGGCCCTCATGCATATTTCAGTAGATCTTTTGTATATTAGGAGCGAGCGCGCTCCGCAGACAGGAGTGAGGGCTAGCACAACATGACTGTAAGAAATATGGGCTTGATTCCTCTATCTGACAGAGCTTCTCAGCGTGACCGCAGATATGTCCACTTTGACTTTCAATAGATAGTAGAAGAACCCTATTGATTGCATTAGGAGACAAAAACAAAGAGATGACATTGACCCTCATGACACATGGGAGATGGCAACGATCACGCTCCAGTTTGCAAGGAGTGGCCAATAGCTTTGATAAATTAATGCACATAGTAGGCACATATGTACTATGCACAGAAGATCACACTCTATTTTTTGTCTTCCTCTACTTCCCGCTCTTTGGCTCTCTCCTTATGGAATTTGTTGGCTAGTCTGCAGGTTGACTGAACAGCTGAACTGTAGTGACACAGTGGCCAGTGAGGGAATGGGGAGATGGATTCTGATGGGAGTCACTGGTGCATCAGACTGCAAATATATCATTGCTCAGCCGTACGTTATCTCATATAATGCTTCAATTTTCTCCGTCTGATTAAATCAAAGTTTATGAAGCTATCATTGCCTTGCCCATGATGGTGTCATAATTTAACAGTAATGCCTGTATTTGATGACATCAATTCTCTCATCGGCTGCCCTAGCTAGACGGAGGCTTGTATCTCCATGCCATGATCCCTAATCTAAGATCAGTTGCTTCTGAAGATATTGGAAGAAAATGGTGAATTGAATATTTGTTTGTACCCTCCTGCCTGTGATAAAAAGCCCTCACCGATGAAATTTGTGTTATTTTTTAATCTACAGCAGTGGTTTACAAATTTGAAGAACCTTACTGATTGCATTATTAGACAAAAACAAAGAGATGGTGGCACCCTGGTGGCACAAGGGAGATGGCAATAATCACGCTCTAGTTTGCAAGCACTGACCTACAGCTTTGATTAATTAATGCACATAGTAGGCACTTGCAACAATGTTAAAATAGGACATACATGTCAAAGCATTCACATGAATGCCAGGACTCAATATTTCCCAGCAGAACTTAGCTTAACCAAACTCAGCAAGCTAAGATGCATTGAGTTCTGATTCCTTCTTGTCATAGCACAAATTGCTGAAAAATGTAACACTTGCTAAGTAGCTCTTCTGTGTCTTAAGCACCTTAACTGGGACCTGTTTAGGGAGCGGACAACCTGCTGCGGCTCTACCAAGCTGAGGGAGTCCTTGGCATCAGTGACCGGCTACATCAGCAAATGTTTCAATGATGTTACTGTCTTTGAGACCTTTACTAGACACAACAGAAACCATGGATGACTGAAGAGGTACATGCACTGCTGGAAACCTTTCACTTTGCTTTTCAGATAAAAACGTAGCCCTGAACACAGCAAATGTGGCAGTGCGTCCAAGCCATCTACAGTAATGTAATACTTCCATCTGCCTGTGACACCAAGACTACTCTTTCAGATGCTTTGAATGGCAGAGACGAAGACCACCCATCCCCCCAGTCGTAACGTGCTCTGTTTGACCATGGCTGATATGCAGAGAACTCTGCTCAGAGTTAACCCATGGAAGGCCATGAGACCAGAAGTCCTCAGATGATGTGCAGACTAATTGGCAGATGTTCTCACAAGAAGTTTGTGTCCTGCCTTAATTACAACCATCCTGTTGCTCTCAGACCCATCATCATAAAGTATGCTTCATGAGGCACATAAAGACCCAGCTGCCACCTCACTGGACCTCCTGCAGTTTGTGTAGCTGTTCAACACATGACACCATTATGACCACAACTCACCTAGCCCTTACCCATTTTGATTAAAAAGGACACTAAGTGAGAGTGCTGTTCATACACTTTGGTTCAACATTCAGTGGAATCATTCTTCAGCATTTGATTGGAAATCTCAGACTCCGATTATTTGCAGAGTCCGATTATATCCCTCTGCAACTGGATTCAGGACAGTCAGTCAGGATTGAAAGCAACATCTCTAATACTGGGCATGGTTGACCCCCAGGGCTATGTGCTCAGTCCACTGCTGACCCATGCAAAGTATAGATCAATTCACCTAATCAAATTTTCTCATGTCAAGACCATAGTGGGTTTGATCAGTGGGAACTGTGAACCTGTGTACAACAGGTACAGTGACTCACGGACTGGTGCAAAGTCAACAAACTGTCTCTTAATGTGGACTTAACAAAAGGAATAGCGGTTGACTTCAGGAAAGCACACCGAGATCACTTTCCACTAAACAGCCATGGTTCCTCTCTGGAGATTTTCTGGAGCAAAAAGTTCCTTTGTGTTCGTCTTGTGGAGAACCTTAACAGTTAACCTTATCTTTAGCTTCAGCTAGATTGCCAAACTAGATTGCCAAGAAAGACCAGCAATGTTTGTAGCTTCTGTGGAGTTTGAGGAAAGCTCACCCCAACATCCTAACCACATACTAGAGGGGAACTACTGAGAGGATTCTGAGCAGCTGCTTTATGGCCTTGTTTGAGAATTGCACCAAGACCCTCTAGTCGATAGTGAGAACGGCTTAAAAGATCAGTGTGTCTCTCTCCCCTCGGTCATGGAGATTTACGCTACACATTGCATCTGCAAAGACATCAGCATTTTGGACCATCCCATTCACCCGTCCACCTGTCTTCTCTCTTCTGCTGTTTGGCAAAAGTTGTTTAACATCTTCACTGCCCGGATGGGAAACCGCCTCTTCCACCAGATGACCAGAACTAAATCTGAGCTGTACTCCCCAAACTCACTTCTGAACCGCCTTTAAAAAAAAATAAAAAACATAAACACATCCATATCATTCTCTTTGTTTATACACTGTTACGTTCTTTTATCCTGTTGCTGTAATTTTGGGCAAATTTTGAAAGATAATGTATTGTTGTTCATTGTTTCATAAATTTTGTTTAATTACTTTGTTAGTCTGTATAATACTGTATTCACTCTCCCGGTACGGTGTCAGGGTTCTTTTTATTTTATTTTTTTTTATTTTACCTGCACTGTATGCTGTCCTCTTTTGTCCTGTCTGCACTTGTGTAGTTTTTTTTCACTGTGTACTGTGAAGATGGTTGAAAAGACAATGAATAACTATTTGACATGGCTTATTTCTAACACATCAACTTCAAGAACTGACTGTTTGCTTGCTGTCGTAATATATTTTTCCTTGATTATCTCCTTGATTATCTAGTCATTGTAACTAGATAATGAATGCTGTTCACTTCTGCTATCAGTGGTTTCAGGGTTGCTGATTAGTGTTTACCTATGGTTTTAAATATTTTTAAAAAATATTGTATTTATCATTAATTTTACTGCTAACTAACTAAAGCAGTCAGATCTGTCTGCCTCAAATCAGATGATTAAATAGATAACCAAGATGATTAGTGTATATCACAGGGACTATGTTGTTCCAGATAAGAAGGTTCCTTGGATATGACAAACGTACATTCAGCAAAAACATGCTGGTCTTTAACCATGACAAAATGCAGCAGTATAATCACAAAGTAATTGTTTTATATAGAATGTTTTGAAGCCATTGAAGATATGGGAGGATCTAGTCTGGTCCTCTAATTTATTCCCACAGGAACACACCAAGAGAGGATTCTTTGTTATATAAATGACAGTACATTTTTCATTGGCCTCCACTGATCCACTGATAATGTGTTGGTGTGTATCAGTGGCATGCCCCACCTTAACACCTACCAGTTCGTTTTAAATTCTTTTAGCCTTTAGGCATTTATCATGCAGTCATTTTTTTGTCTACATAGATTAAAGTTATATTTGAAAGGTTCACATAGACTGAAAGGTTACATGTGTGTTGTTCTAAATATGTTAGAGAAATGTAGAATAGCTGGACAAGAACTTTACAGGTTCCTAAAGTGTTGGATTTAGAGTTGAGTATTTGGATTGTCATGGTACTGTAAAGGGAAATCCAATTTCCATTATTGACTCTTGCAGATACTGGTGTGTGTTTAAATTGGTTCCTGTGAGGTTTGCTGCTTGTTGAAGTCTTTCTGCTGTAAATTGCAGAGCTGCACCACGTCCTCCTTGTTGGCGCCAGCCCCCCCCCCCTTTCTCTCCTGATCAATACCTAATTCTGCATCTCCGTGGCAACGCTGATGTCAGGCAGGGTTGAATACTGGCTGCTTCAACAAATCATGTCCTTTAAGCAAAGTGTACTGTAATCGAGTACAGTGGGGCACTCTCCTGAAGACATTCTTTATATTCTCTCTCTCTCTCTCTCACTCACTCACATACTCTCTCACTCTCTCACTCTCTCTCTGTAATCCTCCATTCTCTGTTTCTTGTTCCTCTTCAGAGGAGTGAGCTGACCTCTCCAAATAAAAAAAGGTTACCATGGCAACCCAGTTTCCCTTTCAGAATGGAGGGGGCCATGCCTGGCTGTGTGTATGTGAGCTTGCAGGATGGGTGGGGGGTGGATAGTGTACATCCTGTGAATGTATGCATGATGGGGATTTTGAACTGGGACCAGGGTTTGGGTCTGGTAGGACACGTGGAGGCATTTGGGGGTTAATACACACTGGTTGGACATAGACTAGACAAGAACCTGTGGGCATGCTTGACCTTTCAGTTTCTTTGAATGCCAGTAAAGCTGATGTTCTTTTTTGAATCTGTCCTCAGGGCTTTGCGCTCATCATGACTGAAATACAGTCACAGTGATTGTTAATTTTCCTAATTAGACGAAATGCCTTCAAATCAATTTTCTTTATTGTTCTTGCTTTCAAAATGGGGATGACAGGTTAATTTAAAACATTAGCATATTAAGGGAAGCTTTTAATGACTTATTATACTTTCAGATTTATGCGTTACTGGTCCAAGGTTGTAATACCCAAATGTATAATAAAATCAAACACAAAATTTACAATTAATTTAATTGGATTACAGTGTAACTCAGGACTAAAACAAATAGAGCACCGGCATGGTTTATGATGTCACAATTAAATAGTTTATTATAAATATGTCATTTGCCCAGACTGAAGTTCATACATCACTTTTTCCCATTAGACTCCTTACTGGCTTCTTCACTCCACAAGAAAATATTACTCTTTCAAAGACATGAAGCGTAACTTTATTTCAGGTGTTTGGTACAGTGTAACAGTGTGATACAATTCACACTGATGTAGTATAAATATTTAGGGTTTTGGATTAAAAAAAAAATACAGTGCAATAAATTAAACACAATTTTCAAAACCTGCTATTAATCCAATGCAAAAATATCTTCCTGTAGTATTTGTTTTTTTCCTGTTTTGTTCCAAGATCGGTCAAATCCATGATTGACATGGATATTTGTTGAGGTGTTCACAAAAGAATTCATTTCTCCTTGTCTGCACTGTGCAAACAATATGCAAAGCAATATGCATTCCTTTGTTGAAAAAGTAATTTTAAGTGACCTCAAAAATGTGTCATTGTAATCGATTGGTGTATGCTGATTTTCTCCTGAATCTTTCTTGTAGTCCTCTAAATGGAAAAGAGAAGATGCAAAACAATTTGCATTCATTGGTATTCACCGTGATCCTGCAGAGGAATAGGGGGATGACAAATGATTTGGTTGATTGTTTTATTATTATTGTACCACCCCTTTCAGTTCTAAAGATGGTTGTAGGCTTCATTAGTTTCAGGATAGAAAAATCTTTATATTTTTATCAGCCTATCTATTATCGGAATTATAATTTTCATTATTAAAAATGGCAAACCCAGTGGTGTAATCTGACCGATCTGATTTACCCTATCTTTAAAGCTATTATAGTGCCATGAATCAAAGCTATTGGCCATATATCCCTTCTGCACAATTGCTTATTTTAGAGGGCCAGTCTCACTTCTGTCAAGCACTTCCTCAACAGCTAGTGATGTATAAAGAGTAAGAGTGGTGATTGTGTTGTATTGAGATTTTTAAAATTGTTTTTGCCTATGTGGTCCATGAACTCATTTTACCAATAGGCTATATGCGTTATGTACAGAGAGACCGAGAGAAACAGAAAGGTAGGATTTTCATATAAAATATTTTGCTCAGTGGTACAAGATTTGTTTGGGTTATACTAAGTTGACTATATGTACAAAAGTATCAGGACACCACTTCTAATTAGTAAATTCAGCACATTTTTAGCATCTTTTGCTACACAGGCAATCAATTGTGCACAGTCAGTTTGTATTATCTCAATCAGCATCGGGCTGTTGAACTGCATTCTCTGAAGTGATAGAGCTCGATTCAATACCATTGGAATAAGAGGCGTCTGTGATACAGGACTAATTATCCCAAATCTATATGCTTTTGCGACCAAATGCATTTGAATGCATTCGAATTCGAACAGACTCCCTGCTAATGCCTTTGATTTAAAAAAAATATGTTGTACAATCATGAATCGTTTGGACATTTCGTGTATATGAGGGACAGAAGTCTATGTGTACACTTCTGATCCATTTGTGTGTAGATGTGTGTAGGACTGGCTGCTGTCTGGCACTGATGTATGACTTTGTGTGTATGCCATCAGGCCAGGATTAGGTTATGTTAGAGCCATCTCAGTGCATTTACCAAGCGGTCAGTCTGTGCCACGGAGAATCATAACATTAGTTTCATCTGTCAATCTCCCAGGCTTTATCAGAGCAGCAGTTTGCTGGACAGGGGGAAGGTCAACCAGACTGATTGTATTAGCAAAGACAAGCTCAGCCAAGCTCTAGCAGTTGGAGTTTCACTAAGCTCCAGGAAACTGTAATATGAGACTCACACAAACACATCAAAAGAGACAAAACAATCTAGTTTGTACACAATTCACACTAAAATGTTTGCACCACTGTTTGTCTCATAACGCCTTTGTGTTCACTTTTGCAGCATTTAGATCTCTTTGTTTATAGACCTGCCTGCCCACCCATCTTGTGATAGGACCCACAATCAGTAGAGCAAAACACATTTACATACACATCCATGCACTAATAACTAAAAAGTCAAAATTCATAAAATTATATCTGTAACAAACCAAAAAAAAATCCCACTTGCAGTGAGCTAACATTAGATCTGTGCATAATATTTCATTGTAGGTGACTTGCTCCCATTGTTTAAAATGCATTGTGTACCTTTTGTGCCCATTGTACTCATCCTCACAGTAGTAATTACACAGAGGTCTTTGTGCTGGAATGTAGTACTTGAATGCCTCCAGTGTTTCTTCATCTTGGTGAAAGTGAATTAGGTTTCTGTGATTTCGTGGAAATTGAATGGAAGTGAATTAGCCAAAACAAGACCTATGTTTCTGTCTGTGTTGGAGTTGCATGTTTGACTTTTGCACACACAGCACTGTATGACTTGTGTTTCTCAGCAGTGACCCCCAGAAAGGTCAGTGGTACCTGTGTCCTTCTCCCAGTCCCTCCTTAATGAGCAGCTGTACACCCGAGGGAAACGGCAGTAAAAGATCATCACTACATCATGGTTGTCTGTCACTTACTCATTCTAGCCTCTGTCGGACTTGACATTCAGGGAACTGCACCTCATTGTGGACAAAAAAAGAGAAAATCCTAAAACAATGAGTACAATGAAAGAGGGCTAAAGATGTGGATTCTACCGTAACATACAGTGCATGAACAGCTAGGCTTCAGCCTGCATTATAGCTGGGTTGGAAAGGTCAAACTAGGAAAATGTGTTAATGCCGTTTAAAAATTAACATTGTGTTAATGTATTACTAACGTGTTTGATGGTCCTAATGGTTATAATCTTTTTTGTGGCATCACCTTGTTTTCAGTGTCTTTTCTTTTCACAGGTTATGTGTGTGTTCTCTTACAGATTATCTGCGAAAACATGTTTGCAGCATGTGTAGATTACAGTACTGTAAATTTTCATTTATGGTAACTTCTTGTACTTTGAGCTGAACTGTTACATATAAAACTCAATGGACAGTTGCTTTTCTTTCTCTTGTGCTTTTCTATTTTGTATCCTTCAATGATTGTCTTTGGCAGCTGGCTTTAAGCTGCTGTCAAGATGCGACAGATAAAGATTAGATTGATAAACACTGAAGTGTTCCTGTAAACTGTAAATGCATGCATTTGAACATAAGGCCTAGTGAAGCAGTACAGTATTTTTATGCTCTCTCAAAGCTCCAGCAGTGTGAAATGAACAGTTATTGAGCAGACAGAGTGAGGTGCAGTTGTGATCTGTCGTGGCTGCTGGGGAGCAGCATGGCCAGTAAACACTCTCTCACTTTATAGAGGATGTGCTGCTGTAGCGTGCACTGAATTAGCCCCCGGTGTAACACATGGCTTATAACTGAGCCCCAGCGGCTACTCGGCTGCCAATACGACCCGCAATGCAACTTTATTATGTGTCACTTCAAATAAAAGAGAATTCTAGTGCAGTTCTGTGTTGCTCTGCTCCACAGCTGATGCAGTCAAGGTTCTAGATCCTGTGGAGCAGTGAGGAGAGCAACTGGTGAGGCTACAAGTGTATATAATCAACTTTTCTTCTGTTTATTTTTATTTGCCATTCACTTTCTACCAATTTTTCCACAAATCCAAAAAAAAATACTAGTCAAGAAATTGACAAAAGCAAAAAATAAAAGAATTTAAAAAAGTTATCTGTTTTACAGATGGTGGACTCTTGGGGATATCCAGTATTTTTCCTTGCTATTGACCAATTAGCATGTATAAAATGTAAATATTTTATAAATGTAAAAAGTCTGCCTGGGATAGCATAGAGACCAATGGACTAGCATTTGAACAAATGCAGTATAATGAATAAAATGCAGTTATTGACTCCTAACTGTTCTGTTTTTCTAAAATGTTCTATAAAATGAATACATAATCAAACATTATTTTCGAATATGTAAAATTTGAACATCTGTCTGATAGTGGTAATTTTCTTCAAGCTATTATCTGCTGGTACTGATATACTTCCAATATCATGCTCCTCTAATATTTGGCCTTTGAAAATTCCCTGCATGGCCAAAATGAGGACACCCTTCTGATTTGTGGACCATGTTAAATTTCAGTTTGTTAAATTTCTGCCTTGCCAGAGCTGCAAAAGTGAAGTTTAACCACTGTTACTGAGCAACAAGCAGAGCGGAGAAGTGGTGCTCCTCCCAAGCTCACAGAATGGGACCACTGGGTGCTGAAACATGTAGAGTGTTAAAACACAAAACTACCTGACAAGCATGTGATGTACCTGACAAACGTGTGAAAAGATGTAGTAATTGATACAATATTTAGTGGAAACCGCAGGTTACATATGATTGTGTCATAAGAAGAAGGTCTAGCATTTGTTATTCTTTAGTGCTGGACAATAAAATGATAATGCTAATTATCACAATATAAATTACTACCTTTGGTGGTGATATAGTACGTGTTCCATATATAGTTGATATAATTAACCCACTTCAGCTGACCAATTCAAATTTTGCAAAACAAATAGCAATGATGACTTTGACAGTCAAATCTCAGCCGTCCAATTACCAAGTTTAAATCTAAAAGCTGACCACTGAAACCACTGGAAAAAAACACCCTAACCTACAGATTGATATAATTAACTAAAAGGTTTGTTGTGGGAAATCATTTCAAATTTTAACAAAGTATCGCAAAAAATCTCTCTTGAAATCCTCTTGTTAGCTTGTCTACAGCACAGTGTCAAACTGAGGTGAGTTTATAATACACTAGCAAGAGCACAAGGAAGGATCTTAAGGTGGTCCATGTATAATTATTTTTCTACCTTGGTACTCTCTTTTTGCCATTTTATTGTGCAAAGTTTACCAGAAAAATATCTGCAAAATATTTGTCACATCTGTATTGGTTTCACTCACAGATTTCTCATTTTCTCCACTGCACTTCGAAATAGGACCCTTGCAATCTTAGTTTAGAATATATTTATCTGTTACTGTATGATGTAATACTATGTGTATTGAATAATTACATTGCATACATATACTACATTTATTATCTTTATTTTTAATATTGACCTGAAACATGAAACTATCCCAGAATAACAATTGCAGGAAAAAGTCAATGTATAAATGTGTTCATCTTTAAACTTGAAAGAATGATTAAAATTTTTGGCTATCTCGGCCAGCGTATTTTCCACTAGAACAAGGGTTATGTGTGCACTTACTTTTTTGATGATTTTGCATGCTGGAGCAAACAGTAATAGTGTGTGATTTAAGGCTGAAGTTTGTCACATTGTAGTAGATAGTAGTTGCACAGTTCAGAAAAAGAGTAATGTCCTCTTTAAACAGGCCACAGAACTGTAACTGCAGTAGTCTGACCTTGTTACTATATCCAACTATGGGAAAAAACGGAGGGGAGACTGTAGGTCAAAAATAACTAATAACTGATAGATCAATTGAAAATAAACATTTTAAATAAAAAATAATTCATCAGTAGCAATAATCATGACAATAATTCACTGGTTCCAGAAGTGTCACATTTTTTGCAGCAACCATGTTAATGATCCTCTACTATGTCCTGGTGATGGCAATAGTGAGAAATTATGACAGCAACTGTGCAGTCATACAGTGACATCACAAGACATATAGCAATTAATAATATGTTGAATATATAATATAATAAAGTAAAATATATAATATGATAATATAATACATTGAATGATACAAACTATAATAAAATATATATCTGTACCATCAGAATTGTGATAATGTAATGTGATATATATTTGATCTGGTGTCTCTCACCATTACTTTTCAAACAGTTTTTTCTAGACATGCCCTGTGTATAGGTATGTACAGAAATCCTGATACAACATTTGCATATCAATATGATTATTGTTATTACCAGTATATGGCTGTTGTGGTAATGTGCACACAGATGTTGCTTGTGTGTGTGTGTGCGTGTATGTGTGAGAGAGAGCGAGAGAGAGAGCAAGAAAAAGAGACTAGGAGAGATGTCTTGCCACAGCAGCAAGGCTGCAGGGCTGTTTTAGATGCTTGAGGTGTCATGTGACACAGTCCCATTAAACCAGCCCTGTGCTGTGAGGCCTGTTATTTTTACCCTGCTGCACCTGGCCTGCCTCTAGGCCTGCTCCGGCCTGCTTCCCTCTCTCTCCCTCAGCGCAGTCAGGTGTTCCTGCAGACACAGACTCACACACACATACACTCGCTGGACTTCATTCCTGCAATTAAAATTCCAGCATGACTCTCTCTCTCCTCTCTCTCAGAACTCAAGCTGTATTGGTAGTGTGTGAGTTTGTGGGGTACACCAGTGCTTCTGATGGCTGTGGTATTATCGCCTGTCCTTTTAGCCATGGCCCTTAAAGAAATCATTTGTAAACTCCCCAGTGTAATTATGGAGACCTGTGATTAATTGTTTCATAAAATTAGCCTCAGTCTCGCTTTCATTTTTACTGCTACGAATATTAATTAATGTTAACACTCTCACCCCTCCTCACAGTATTTCTCTCTGTCTCTCTCTCTCTCTCTCTCTCTCTCTCTCTCTCGCCTCTTTTCTAAAGCACATCTTTTGAATATTCATTGTGGCTGTGAAAAATGGCCCCAAGTCCGTGCTCGGTATTAGTGTGCTGACTCTCGGATATCCCTAAAAATACATATCTGGAATTAAAAGATATGTTTGGGTCATAAATAATATTTACAGGGGGTCAGTGGGTGAGGTAAGCAAGTGCTTATTTAAATAATGTTGCATCTCTTAGCCCATAGGTGTCAGGTAATATGCAAAGGAGACTCCTGGCTTTTGTTTTCATGTAGAACATGTGTCATGTTTGAATTGCTGCATGTTTATTTAACCCTTGTGATAAATGGCAAGTTGAACGAATCCTATTAAATCTCATTCAGCATATTGTCAAACTGTAATGTGGAGAACCCAATGTCACCTTGAATAAAGTATGTGCCCAAAGAATACATTTGTGTGATAGTATGGTAATTCACACTTAGCTCTGAATCCTATTAGCATTACAATCACACTGTAAGCATACGGCAGCAGGAGAGCACTCTAGGAAGAAAAGATTTGAGATTTTAGGCAGTGCTAATATGAACAGGTACGAAACTAATTCAGTATTGTATGAATAATGCCAAAACATTATAGGCTTTATTAGTGGGCTGAAGGCAGCATACATTGATTCTGAAGTGTATTTGTGGGCTTTGCTGCTTCAAAAAAATCCCTACTGGATACAAAGAGGAGGGAAACAGAACCTTTATTAGCCAATAGGCTCAAATTTATGTACTGCAAATGGTGCAGTGGGATCCCATGGGAGTAAATCGCCTCTCTGCATGAGTAAAGCAAAACGGCAGCATTACAATGCCCTTATACAAAAGCATCGTAAAGGAGCTCTCTGTTCTGTGGAGATGGGTATTGATGAGCTGTGGAGATATATGGAAGCACAAATTGGTCTTTCTCGGTGCCAGTGGACTTAGAAAGAGCAGGGCAGTCTGTGGAAATGGAGAACGTCTATGTCACTTCCTGTTTGGATAGCACCTCACTGCAGGAGCACTTGGCTGCTCTCCACAGAGGAAATGTGCTCGGAATCGAAGCCTTACTTTGAGCTCAAACACGTAATTGCCAGAGATTTCAGATAATATTGATTTTTTTTGTAGAAAGAACCTGGAAAAGAATGAGCCAATAAAAAGTAAACCCCATGCAATTAATTTAATTACACGCCATTAAACTGCCCCAGGGGTTGGACTTACCCTTCATTACTTAGGTTATTTATGCTACTCCGCACAAATTCTAGTTTCACAAAAATCTGAAACTAAATTTTTCTTTCAGCATTGTAGTTTTTTAGTATCCCTATTCAGATAAATGTGAGTTATTTCTATGAATATTTGCTGATGTTTATGAGACTCAAGCATAATGCTTTAGTAATTAATTTTTTGATTGTGCTACACAATGGATGGGTGATAAACTCAGTGTATCTATAAATGTCAATATAAAATGTCAATATAAATATAAAACAAATGAAAACTATCAGTAGAAATAATAATAGTTTTAATAATATAAAATGATGGGCGGTAGTTTGTAAGTGAAAAGCTTTCTTTTTTGTGCAAAGTATTGTCACACACATCTCTATTGTTTATGCTGGTCAAATGAGTTGCTGTCTTTTTCACGTCAGTGAAATTTGATGGTACTCTTTGTTCTTTGAGCTGACAAATCTGAAACCAAACCAGTTCAAAGTGATCAAACATCCATTAGTCTTTGGAACTAATTCTTGGTCATTCTTCAGCATTGGTCACATTCTTCTTACTCATCTGTTGTATTTTGCAATTAGTCTGTAAAACACTATTTCACAATTTGCTGTGCCTTACAACGACCACCCATTATTCCACATTTTGCACGGATGTTTAATAATAATTTAATAATTTACTTATCTTAACATTAGAAGCATTTTGTTCAACAATGCAAAAAAGTAGTAATTTGCCCATACACAGTGAATAGCTATTCACTTATGTGTCATACTGGTCTTTACTTTTATTATCACTCCTTATATCCATATTTCTACTCATTAGATGGATATTCAGAACCATAAAAGAGAACGAGTGTGTGTCTGTGTGTGTGTGTGTCTGTGTGTGTATGTGTGTGTGTCTGTGTGTCTGTGTCTGTGTGTCTGTGTGTGTGTGTGTGTCTGTGTGTGTGTCTGTGTGTGTGTCTGTGTGTGTGTCTGTGTGTGTGTCTGTGTGTGTGT
>JBBPCX010000002.1:16449176-16473193 GCA_037974365.1 Hydrocynus forskahlii | reverse complement strand
TAAAAATTATATATAAATATGTGGCCATTATATAAAATATTATATAAAATTGCTCGCTTGGCCAAAAATGGATAAATGACATCATCTGGTAGAAAACATTAAAAACTACATTTCTCAGGTGTTGAGTTTAGAATGAAATTGATTTAACGGTATAAATAACAAGGAATTAAAAATGTAGTTTTCATGGGTTTGTCACAAACAAGCTGAATGTATAGTAAAACGAAGAGGGCCAGAGGGTTAAAATAGGGTATCCACTGTCGAGTGTTTTGTGTGTGTGGGAGTATGAGTGTGATTCTGGCTGAGGTTGAAGTGTGTTTCTGTACTGCTCCCAATGAGAAGTGTAATGGTGCTTGCTGAGTGAGCAGGGCAGCCTCGGTGCTGTGGAAGTGCTGCTGCTGCAGCATCGTAAATTGCCTGCTCTACTCCCCACAGAGATAACCCACCAATCAGTGCACAGAGCTGCCTGGCACGACTCACCCGCCTACCACACACCCCTCCCCCAAGACCACCTCACATCCTGCTCTGGCCTTAGAAGCTTAAATGTTTACTATTGCGCACACACATACACACACTGCATCTGTACCTCATTAACACAGTTATAATGAGCAAACACACCTTAGCGTCATGGGGCATGATCACCACATATACACACGAGTACACACATTCTGTCAGAAAACACAGTGCTGACAATGTGGACATATGACCAGTTACAAGAGCACATAACCCCTATGTTAACATACATGAATGAAATCTGTCTGTGTATCTTGGAATTGCTGTGTAACAAATAGGGCTCTGAAACGGAATAAATAGTATATATGTATTGGGTCCCTACATGTAAAGCCAATAGTTTAATTATTTTTTTCCCCCTCAAGGTCCAACTCCAGCATGATGTTCCTAACACAGTTAGAACTTGTTAAATTCTGTTCCTTTTACTTAGGCTATATGTAGGCCTAATTTAATAAAATGATGGATTAGACCTGGAATTAAACACACCCAGCTCACTTCTGGAAATCCTTGTTAGTTAGTTATGTTGGGAGAGGTTCGGAGCAATATGCAAGTTTACTGTTTGTGAATTGGATTGCCTATAGTAACCAAGGGTTTGCTTTGGTAGTAAACAGGCCTTGCTTTCTCTCTGATGAATATTTTAACATAGTTATAGGCAATATTGCCAAAAAAATCACAAAACTTCAAGATAGTTTCACGATATTTAATATGCATCATATGATAACATTTTTCAGAGGCTTCATGAGCTTATCGCAGGGGTTGTGTTCCAAGAACACCTGCATATAGTGAAAAATATTGATATTACTCCTCTGTAGACTGCACTGTAATTCATGCAGAACAAATCGTCTGGAGTACGCTCTGTCGTTTTCTTTGGTATAAGCAGGGTAAATACAGTAATACATTTATTTAATTTACAGTAATAGAAATACAGGGCTTTAAGAAGACCAAAACGAAAAACACGAACAATCAAGACTCTCCACGAGGGAAATTCTGGACTGCAGCTGCCACAGATGCATCACAAGGCAGCAGCCAGTCAACAGCAAGGAGAAATAAATAGCATTCTCGGATTGGCTACTTTCAAACCTCCTGCCTCTGAGTACAGCTGACTTTGACGTCCGGGCCTTGTCCGCCACGCCCCCTCGTCCTCGTGCTGGTTGTTTATGTTTGGGCACAGCGCTGAGCAGCGGAGGCTCATTCCACTCAGGTGTCTGATTGTCTTGTTAATTGCTACGCCCAAACACAAACAACCAGCACGAGCACGAAGGGGTGTGACCGGCGAGGCCCCGATGACACTGAAGCAAAAAATGTGGAGGATATCTGTGGTTTTCATGCATGTGTGGGGGGGTTCCGCAAGCAATTATTAGTTCGGTTCTCAGAAATGGTGAAGGACCATTAATATTTAACCCTTAGGACGTGGTGAGCAAAAGTAGACATTGGCTGGTCTTAATCAGCGTGTTTTAGTAAGAAAGCACTGTCCCAAATTTGACCACTGATCAAGGGCGAAGCTGTGGGGTGGCCGTGGGTGGCCATGGCACCCCCATGGTGAATTCTGGCCACCCTATTGGCCACCCCAAGCACTGCATCATAGTCGTCGCTATTTTTTTTTTTCCTGCACTGCAACATTTCTACCCAGGCACTTTTGCTGCGCTCACTCTTTCCAAATATTGTTGCAGTGTATGGTTTAGGTAGGGTGACCATGTCATGCTGTCATACTGCTAAAGAACTGATAGCTTGCCTGGATAAACGGTATTTAAAACATTAAAGGATGATTTTATTTATTGTTTTCATTTTTGTGCCTCCATCCAGTTTGCAGTCTGGGTAAGAGCACTGGTTAGTGAAAAAGAATTTAAAGAAAAGGAACTGAGGTATTGGTACACATATACACCACACACACACTATAGTGAAATGACAAACTTAGGGGTCTTGAGGCCATATCTTAGCACCCTCAGACACCCCAGCACACATTCTAAAAACACGTTATGAATGGTTGGGATAGCAGTAGTTGGCTACTCTTAAAGTCCAGTGCCCAGGCCTTTGGGCCTCAGCCACACAGAGAAAATGAGCCTCATAAAGCCTTCACAGCTGAAGAATAAATGTGGGGCAAGCCGGGCTGCAGTAACTCATGCGGTGTGCCTCTAAGTAGCAGGAAGACCTATAAGAAATGGTTTTCTCCTGCATTGATCAGAGTGCAGCATAGAAATATTAACATGTTAAAAACCTGGTAAATGCCTGCAGTATCCCCCGCCCCCAGCCTCCTTCACCTTCCCTCTCACATTTTCTTACTTGCTCTCGCTCTCGCTCTCTCGCTCTCTCTCTCTCTCTCTCTCTCTCCCCCCTCCCCCCCACTCTCTCTCCCCCCCTCTCCCCCTCTCTCTCTCTCTCCCTCCCTCCTGCTTCCTCTCCAGCTGAAAGCTAGCCAAGACTGCCTGCTTTATGAGTGCAGGTTAAATCCTTTTTAAAAATTTAAGTAACACGCTTCTCACAACATGAATCTTACTTTGCCCTCTATCTCTCCCTCCCTCCTCGCTCTCATCTTCTTCTGCATTAAAAGAGTCACAGCAGCTCTCTTTTATTGTCTTATAAGAAGTTTGTTATAATGAAGAAGTTTGTTATAATGATGATAGCAGGAATGCTGATGGCAAATGTACAGTGTCTGTGACAGTAATCAGCTCCCTGCCTGTGAGTTTAACACTCATATTAATTAAGTATAATGGAATTCAATGAGAAATGCCCACCGGATCAGTGCAACCCATCCGTCTTCGCTATCCGCTGCAGAACAGTCTTTGTCGCTCTTACGAAGGGAAACTACGATGCCCAGTACACACTGGGACTTAAATGAATGGCCATCACAATTGCAGCGCTTTATTAGTTTAACACAACCATAAATATAAGGTCCAAATCCGAATCTAAATTTAAATCTGATTGTGTCAGGTTTAAAGCAGCCGGTGTCGCCGAGTAGCTCAGTTTTGACAAATGAACATGACAGACAGGGGAAAATAATTTGACAGGTGACAAATGTCGAGGCGCGATAGCATCTGAAAGCTGTGCTACCTGAAATATGACTTATTCTATTAAAATAATTCACTGAGGATATTGAATGTTATTTTAAAGACCTCAACAATTTGATAAGAGCTCTTCCATAAAGTTCCTAATAGTGCTAATTCAGTTTGCAACAAATGCCTGTCAGGATTCAGGAAGCAGGAGAGTACATGTTGGGTTATTTGTTGTTTAGTTGCCAAGTTGTTATTCTTTGTCCATAACAGCTTGATATATTTATACAGCACAGATCCAGGCATTTTTCACTGCTGTGTTGTGTCTAGGGAAGAATAATACTTTAAAACAGATGAATCAGTTAAAACCATGGGAAGGTGGCATGAGGGGATGCATCCATCATTAATTTATTGGACTGATTTCAATTTTTTTTTAAACTGATTTTTAATAGCCAAATTATTTTTTTAACTTGATGCTCATACTGTGTGGGCTAAATGAACACAAACACAATAGTTTGGGTTTTTTTTCTTTTCATTTAAAATTAGAAATAAATACTATTATTTCCTCTGAAATTAGCCAAATTGACATTCCAAATTCAAAAATGTAAAATGTACTTTTTACATAACAATCAAATAAAGTTCTACATCAAAATGCTGGATATTTAGCCCAAAGAGTCCTGCTTAATCATGGCACAGTATTTTGATAAGCGGGTGCACTTACCCAGCTCACATAATTTACATGTGTGTGTTCTGCTAGAATCAAAAATAATTAATCTCATATTTGAAAGTCATTCTGATCTTTGCAGATCTTTGTAGTGTGTGTGTCCCTACTGGGTTGGTGTGATAATACAGTAGATAGTATATAATTGTGTAAGTGTATAGTTTTTTTTTAATTAGTACGATTTAGACAGTCTTTAATAAGACACTGATAGCTTGGGTAATAGGTGAACTTCCAGCATTGAGTGCAGCTGTTGCTGTGGAGTCCAAATATGACACAATTACATTAATAACAGAAAAACATGATCTCCCTAATCATTTCAACATGTCTAGATTAGCATGCTGGAATGACTGACCCTGCCTTAGTAAAACCACACAGTGTATACAGTATATACATTTCAGGTACACAGATGGAACCTGTTGTGTCCAAAGTGTCCAACTAGTGACAAATCTGTCAGTTGTGCTTAAAGTGAAGACGATTTTTAGCCATCAGTATAAGCATTTTAGAGAGCATAGAGCTATTAGACATTTGCTTAAGCGAACAGAGATGGACCAAATTGATGCTTTAGTAATCCCTGAATGCATGAGCCATGAATCCATGAATAGGGTATGGCACTCTCTCACTGTAAAAACTACATTTATGACACTGGTGTGTTAGTCATTGGATATGGAGTTTGATTTAGTAGATCCTGTAGATCAGTATAATTATCGAATGGAAAGTAATTTACACTCTGTAGTGCTAAAAACAGGAGTCCTTTCAGAAAAAATGTTTTAGGTTATTAATTAATAGTAATCTATTAATTAATAACTTAAAATGCAAAGTGTGATTGTGCTCCAGCACTTACAAGCATTAATTTCTGACAAGCACAGCCAAAAATGAGAGACAGGCATGTGGGGCCACGGAGGCAAACAGCTCACAGTATCAGAAAAAAAAAAAAGAAACTGTACAAACATCTGTCTACCTTAACCTGTCACACTACCACAATTTACTGTCCTTCATGCTCAGTATGTACACATTTTTCACCCAGAAATGTTAATATACGACCACAACAAACAGTGACACGTCTTTCTTTTCTCAACTGACCCGTGCTTTAGTGTCTTAAAGGCTGTTCATGAGCTTGCCGTGTCTGTAGCTGTTGCTGATTAGCTCCACGTTTGTCTCTTTTTGTGCAGCTGGCAGAGAGACAATGCTCACTCAGAGACTCTCTCTCCCCTATACACTGTTAAGGTGACTCCCCCCTCCGCTCTCTCTCCCTATACATCGTTCAGGCAACTCAACCACAAAAACTAATTTTTTAAACGATCTTTACCCTTGATCATCTAATGGATAAATTCTATGCAGGTTCTTGGAACCATGCCACTTTTTCAAACTGCCTTGGAGAAGAAGTGGTTCCAAATAAACAGGTGGAATAAAAAAAATTAAAAAATTTTAGGAAGAGCAATAAGCAAAACACTAATAATTATAATACTTGAGAAGAACAATAGCGTGATTGTGGAAGCAATCACAATAAAAAGGGTGCAAACTTCTTTTAAAGTTTAAAATAGTAGGTCATAGGTGTCAGGATCGACCGCATAAAGATATTATCATTGATTGTTATTGCCCCATATTGGTTCATTCTATGTCGGTTCATCTCTGCTAAATATCAAAGAAACCTCTGCCTGATTTGAGAGCTGCTCAGCCAGCAGACTATCTCACTCTGTATATTGTTTTAAGGTGTTTATGTTGCATGGTTGTTCCAATTCAGTGAGTTGACTTGGCTGGAATAAATGAGGTACAGTGCTATATGATTTAATGTCGGAGTTAAAGGTATTCTGGATATAGGTTATTTTGCCTGCTTTGATTGGCTGAAGCTTTGAATTTCATTTGGCTGAAAGCTTATTGCTGGAAAAGTCTGGTCTCCTGGTCTGAGTGAATGCAGTTAATTTTTTAGCTTGTGGCTTTTCCCTTCGTTTTTTCATTCTCAGACATTTTACTTCCTCTCCTCTCCCTTTTCTTCCACATTGGCTTGCATTTGAAGTAGTTTGCTAAGGCAGTGTGTGAAGTATTACAGTTTCAAAAAAGAACCCTCAAATGATTTACCATTACACACATGGCTTGGCTCAGGGGTTGTCATGCACTGGAATGCATATATAATCTTGGGTGCAATAAATACAAAGTGAAATGAAGACAAAAATGTTGATTAGGTACAAATGTTCTCATTCTAATTATCTTTTATGTATTGCTTTGTTTTGTGCTTCTTGTTGTCTTGCCACGCTGCTGTGGTTCAGCGTTCTTGAATTTATGGTGGAGAGATAAAGCATGCTGAGGCTATAATTCACGGGGTAAAATAAAGTGTCTTATTTACATTAGATAGCTCTCACACACACACACACACATTCCTCCCATAATTTTACTTTCTACACTGTGTGGAAAGAGTAATTGAATACATCCTGCACCTGTCAATGTTTTTTTTTTTTATATTATTACTTTTATCTTAGAAAACTGGACGTCTTTTCTTCACTATTGGTTTTGCCAAAAAAAAATGATATCAGCAACTTACTTTCCATATTCCCAAGCTGCATGCAAAAAAACCCAAAACATCTTTACAGCAGTGCAGCTCTTTCCTATTCTGATAGACTGCTCTGTTGCATGGATGTGGTGCAGTGAGAGCAGTCTCTTGTTCTCTCATTATGTCAGCTCCTCTTAATGCTGTGTGTGAGAGGCGAATACGGCTCCAGGGCTCTGGAGTGGAGAAGCATCAGGTCCTGACTGGCCTGATCTGCTCTTTACTGCTGCCGTTGGCTGCCAGCCCCAGCCTTCATTAGGCTCATTCTCCAGATCCTCGTTATTAATGAATGGAGGCATTTGGGGGTGTGAGCTGCTCATTCTGTAAATGGCATTTCTGTTGTCCTGCCATAGGGCAAAGCTTATAGTTAATGCTGAGCGCCATCCTTCTAATGGGCCCGCAGTAAGTGCCTGACACCACATCGACATTTTAAACAGAACCCTTCCCACATTCTGGCTGGCCAGTATGGCTATCGGACGATTGCAGTGTTGTGGCTTTTTTTTTGTTTGTTTGTTTATTTTATCTTTTATATACCTATATGTCCTCATATGCTGCGGTGTCTTCCTGTACTATTGTGGAAAATTAATTACATTTTTATTGCTACGACGTAAATTTGTGGATCCATATGACTGCTTTTATTGGGTCTGCTCAGTTCTTGGTAACTCATTGGTTTGGAATGACCCTGGGCAGTGCCTCTTCACCTGTGCACTTCTTTTCCTCATAATATTGCTTCTATTATTGATCAGACACTGTAGTTTAATTCTAACCCTGTGTTGGTTTGGGCTTGCTGGAGCAGGGAAATCTTGGGTATATCAATAACAGGAAACAGCAGGGAGAAAAATAATGGAGCGTTTCAGGAGCCTGCGGGAAACTTTGCTTAAGAAAGGGCTCACAATAAAATGTGTGGTGTGTGACGCTGTAACTAACACTGGAGAGACTGACAGGATAGATACTTCAGTGATGTATTAACAGATAAAAGGTACAAAAGATTCTAACGAAGGAACAGATATAAATCAGAACTGAAAAAAACACAAGAAAGGTAATATTTAAGTAACACTGCAACAAAACTAGAGAGTAAACAAAGTGAAACCTAACCAATAAAACTAAAACAGAGCGAAAGGGAAATTAAATCTACTCATCTATTCTTCCATACATCATCAGTACTGGACACTTTTTCATATAGAGAGATAGATGTGTGTGTATAGACATGTATGTACCTTATCATTTCTGTTTATATTGTACTATATTCCTTTTATGAATACGTTTTATTTTAGCATACTTTTGTGTGTACTATACGCTTATCAAATCTTTCCTCAAGGATCGATGAAGTTGTATATGTGTATATATACACACACATAACCACCTTGCATCTACTCAGTTTTATTAGATCTCTAAAGTGCACTTTGTAGTTAACAGACTAATCTGTCTGACCCTCTGTGTTTTGGTTTTATTTTATTTTATTTAGGTTTTTTATGGTAGTCCCTTTTACGCCATTTATAAATGGTCAGGAACACCGCAGGACCACTAGTGAGCATTATTTGGCTGTGGATCATTCTCAGCTCAGCAGTGACACAAACACGGTGAAATGTTTTGTCAGACGTGTCTCATAAAGTGGCCAGTAAGATGGCACAGTGTTTAAAAACAGCAACAGCACTGCTGTGTCTGATCCACTCCATGCAGCACTCACATGCACAGGCACTATCATGCACTACCATGTCAATGTCACCACTGTGCTGAAACTGATCAAGTCATTCTGGTGGTCTGCCCTGCTGTTGATGACCATTGATGAACAGGGTAAATAGGGCTAAGAAATGATGCAGAGTAACAGATGGATTACAATCTGCAATTGTTAATAATTTCTGCACCTGTAAGATAAGTGGTGCTGACAAAATGGACTATGAGTGCAGATACAGGATAGGAATACCTAATGACATGGATTTTCCATGTGTGATTGTGCATGTGTGTGTGTTATTTTTTCTTTCCTTGGGCTTGGTGTTGATTATGCACTTTTTAAAAGATATGTACAATAACTGCATGTTTGTAAGGTTTTAAAGGTGAATATTGTACTTTATCATAACTTTATTAATACATGTTAATGGAAAATAAGATACAAAAAATAAAAATAAAAAAGGACAGTAGTTCATTTCTGACTCCAAATTTTAGAAGCAGTTTTTATAAAAGTAAAACCTCTAAAATATGGCACAGTTATGGTACCATAGTTGGTTCTCATTGAGAGGTTTTTTGTATACGTGTAAAAGCATCGTAAGTCACAAAAGGTTTTATTTCATATTCTGAAACAATCAAGAAGTTTAGTTTGCTTACATGGTTACACATTTCTAAATGTTAAATGGTGCTGCTAACAACAGTGTGTTCAATTCTGACTAATTAAAATATAGATGATAATTGTTTAAACATGAGAAAGTGTAAAGAGAGAGTGAGCGAAAGTAGAGCAGCTGGTGTTGGAGGGACAGAATGCCAAAATCAAACATGTTCTGTGGCATTTGGATTTGTAGTGTTTTAGCTAAGCTAACATACGTTTAGTTAGCCGGCCAGATGTGCCACACACTACAGTACCTGCTTGGTTTTAGCTACCTGATCAAATTACACTTTTAGAGGACTAAAACTCATATTCGAGAACCTAGTCTTGCTGATGACGGAAATTGAATGTGTTCTGTGGTGTGTGTAGCTCTCAGCCTTTGCAGAGCCACTATTATGTGTAGTTTTTGAGCTATTTCCCGTCTCTGATTGGTCCTCTTTTTCTATCGGTGTGTGACGCAACCAATCCGTGAGCTCCCGCGCAACTAATCACAGAACTTGCCTTAGGTGTTTGGGTGTATGTGTGTGTCCTTTCACTCAGTGTGGGATCTTGTTTTGTTTTTTTTTGGTGAATTCACTCTCAGATTTTCCACATCTAGCCTTTAATGCCCTGCTGCATTCTAGTCTCCTGGGAGTTAGCAACCATCTGTGTTCTTCATACACCTCAGGTTACACTGTGTGTTCTATAGCTCAAACACGTATGCAAATTTACAGGCAAGCAACCTACAAAGACAATAGCCTGGTAAGTCTGTCCAAGCATGCACACATGCACGCGTACACATGCACAGTACCTTGTCTTTGTCGGTGACACTGGACCCTGAGCAGACCCATCTCTAATCACTCAGTGTGTGTTTGAAAGATCACAGCGACACATGAAAGGAAATTAGCTTGTCTTTACGAGGAGCAAATGAGAAAGACCATGATACATGCACACATCAAAGCACAAAGCTTGGTTCAGCGTAGATTGTGTCTACATGCTCTGTTCTACTCCATTCTATTCTATACTCCTCTTTAGTTCTGTTCTGTTATTATTCTGTGCTGTCTGTGTGTGCTATATATGTTTGTGTGGGGTGGGAGGGTGTAGTGTCAGCTTCATCTCTGGCAATCTCTCATGCCTTACCGAAAGAGAGACATGTTTGTGTTTATTGGTTCTTTACTGAGTGCTTAGTATGACAGCCCCTTTTTTCAGCTGAATGAATATATGACTTGAATACAGCAGATATGAACTATTATGATTGTTTTCTGCTGCACTTCCCCTTTTTGCTTCTCTGAGAGAGAGCATCTCCACATACACACACACACACGCACACACACCTTCACACACACACACACACACACACACGCACACACGCACGCGCACACAGGCAGTTGGCCCCCTGGGACTCTCTCCCTTCTGCAGTAGTAATAGTTGTGAGGATGGTGGCCAGCAGCTTTGTTTAGGGCAGGGCTCTATCCTGCCTTCTGCTCCGGGGCCAGGTGCAACACATTTGCAGGTGTTGGTGCTGGGCAGTATATTGTCTATACAGATGTGCTGGTATTAGTCACCCACAACAATATTTACTTTTGTGTGTAGCGGAATTGATGGATGACAAGCTTAGTTCACTGTTAGCCTTGGACTGATAATTGAAATTGAATATTGTCAATACTTTCATTCTCTTTGTAACTGAATTTGGATCATGATATTGTTTATTGAAATAATCATTTGTCTTAATGAACATTATTGTCCAGGCTTACTAAATTCAATTGCTGGGAGCTTTAGATTAATTTGAAAGAACATATAGCAAAAAATATATTTTCTGTAAATTGCTTTCTTTATTCCTGTCACCAAAGTTCCCTTTGGTGCAGTTTCAAGAGAAGAAACGAACAAAATGGTCAACGCAAGTTTGTTATATTTGTATTATTTTTTGTATTCTTTAACTGATTCATTACCTTAATTTCTGTAAACTTAAATTTCATCTAATAATTAAAAAATGGATATTGATTTTTATTAATACTGCCTGGCACTAGCAGATGTGTTTCCTACATTTTCAATTATTGCCACACCCAAGCTATCAAAGACCAGCCATTGTCAAGCAAATGCCCAAATCCTTTACACAAACATCAGACATCAACAGTATCTGATCAGTGCTTCTGAAATTTGTGTTGCATTTGAAATTGCAAAGCTGAACTGCATAACGTCTCTTCTTTCTGCCGTATTGTTTTTTGTTGGTGGTTTTGTTTGTGTGTATTTGTTTTGTAGCATTTTTAATCTGCCTCTGGAGGACACATTTAAGCCCTGCCTCTCTCATTAACATGCAGAGATAGAGCTGTGATGGCCAATTACATTCATCTTGTCATGCTGCTCTGCCACTGAGGCTCGTTAATGTTTTATGGCAGCATACACACACACACACACACACACACACACACACACACACAGCGTCTGCAGAGCACACACAAACACACTATCTCGCTCTCTCTTTCTCTCTCTCACTCTTTCTCAGACACACACGCACATATACACACGCACACACTGATCAACACAAATGCTCCATTTATGTCTGATATTATCCCTCCTCTGAAGCAGCCGTTTCTGGGTCAGCTCAAAAGAGACATAAAATAAAATGGGATCAAATCTCTGCTGAGGACTGTTAAGGAGCAAGTTTCTGTAGTTCAGAATTAGGGTTGCGTGGTATGGCAAAAATTAATGATCACAGCACTTAAAGAAATCTTCACAACATCCGATTAGTTGGAACAGACACAAAAGAACCAGTAGTACCATACTTATTGAATATTACATTATACTATTGGGACCAAAGTTCTGTTTGGTGTTTCACTAAATAAACCATGGCTTCTTATTTTTTCTTTCTAATAAAACATGCAGGTGGTCGATGGTCCTTATGTACTGATGGCATATCCACAATATACTCAGAAAAGTATGTTGAAACATATGTGACATAATTTATCATGGTGATAAATTGCGCTGTATTGCCCATCTCTGCTCAGAATACGCGTCTGCCATTTTCTTTTTATAAAGCATGTTCTCAAACTGAACACAGTCTTGCGTTCTCCCCACAGCTCCTCAGATTACTATAGCATGAAAGGTGATGGCTGTGTGGTGGAAAAGCTGACCTGAAATTCTGCTTTTTCAGTTTACAGCTAAATGCTGAATTTGCTTTCAGACACAAAATAATTCTGGATAATTCAGATCACTGCATAATTAATGCCAGGGTGCTAAGAGAGGCATGGCGGAGAGGTAACATCTCTTCGATGCATTATCTGCATCAGCAGATCTGGCACTAAAATTTTGAGTCAACACAGAGAGTGCAGGATGGAGCAGAGTTGATGCTTGCTGCATTTCTATAGCAGTTGCTCATATTTTTGTTGTTCTAAAGCATTTTTCCTGGAACAAAAATGGTCAGTCTGGCATATCATTTTGAAGACCACACTGTTAGAAATGGTTTGTCATATTAAAAATGACTCAAGGTGAAAACAAGCAGTTTAACTGGTTTTACTGGTATATAGAATCAGTGCTTGTAATTCGTGTACTATTCTTCCTTTCACTCAAATAAAATTGATAGTGTGTTATGAAATGAAAATCATTACATTGGTAATGAATATAAAATGGAAGCATTTTCACTAGTGCTCACAGAATCCTATTGTTCATTCTTAGTGAATGTTTCGGTAGAAATAGTATTGTGTTACAGTAAACACACCAGCCATTATAGAACCAGCACTTAGCTGGAACTTGGACTGTACTGCGCTATTGTACACCTTGGTGGTGCTAGTTCTCTATATTTAGTCTTAAACTATTTTTTATGGTGCCACAGTAGTCCAGCACATTTGGCCTGGCTCTCTCTGTGTGGGTAGGACGACCCTGGCTGGCTTCACATGACTCAGGAAGCACATACTAGCCCTCACCCTCACATTTTTGGTGGTATTGTATGTTGGAAGGAGTCCTAATTAGTGGGTATTAAATTGATTAAATTGTTCTGATACATGTTGATCAAAGGCTACTACAAAGGCTGCCCACCCCTACTCTCACTAAGGTAGCTCATATGGATACAGAGTTGTGGCTTATAATATTTCTGAAAGTCAGTGCGAATCAGAAACCGTGCAGTAGCAGCATTAAAGGTGCTTAATCCGGATTGACTAAATCTAATAGTCTAATATGACTGTAGTATTCTAGATGGATTTTGTGAAGTATAGTGGAAACCATTATGTTGATTTTGTTCATGTGGAAGCTGAGGTCTGAATAAAGACACTGCTCAGCCAATGTGTGGCGATGCGACTGAAAGTACTTCTGTCTCTGTTCAGTGTTGCTGTACTACAGCAGCCCAGATCTGTGTAATATCTCATACTGTCCCTCCTCTGGATCGAGGCATTGTGTTTCACTGTTGTTTTCACTGCGCTTCTATCTCTCTGTGCTTTGTTAACTGGAGGGAAGAAAAAGGAACAGCACGGACTCGTGGACTTCAATTATTATTTATAATACAAGACACATCCATGTACTTCCTCTTTGAGCTTCAGTTATACACTCTGTATTGAATATTCTTTTCTAGATTCTTTCTGTCCCTTACTTAAGTAATTACTGTTTTAAAGTAACCAAACATGCACAACTTTTGGTTGCTTTAGCCACCTGTGCATGTCACCTCTTCGCATCTGATTAAATCCATCACACAAGCAGAAATTCTATTCAGCAGGAAGACAACACTGTGTTATAAACATTAACAATAAAAAAACAAACAAACAAATAATAAGCCCTTAATACAGAACAATTGCAAACCAGTGAATATAATTTATAATTGAGCCATATAGAATAACACATGCAGTAATTTCAAACAAAAATAATATGTATGGCTGGCCAATATATATTGGTATTGTGATCAGCCTTTCTGAGCATATCAAAGATATCAGTACTGTTTCTGTCTGTTTTGACATAGTAAATATTGAAGTATTGTGATGTTATGTTTTTGCCACATGACCCATGACCTTGGCAACACATGTCTGTCTGTTGTTTTGCTCTGATGTGTGTGGGTCTTGTGCCTGCTACTTTAAGGCTGTTACCCAAGTGACAAAGTACTACTGCGGTATGAATGAAAAATTCTAGCTTTTCAGCGAGCTGTAAAGTATCAGACACAATTCAATGTGTATTTAGTTTTAGTAGTTAAACACATCTTTAGCTAAAAAAAATAGTCATTAAAAACTTAATATATATTGTTCAAACATTAAGACAAACAATTTACAAATATTTATATTTATTTAATTTGAAATTAGTGGGCCTCGTCCTCAAGTCATGCAGTGAAACTCTTAGTCACTGTGGAGCCCTGCCACACATTGTTTTTGGTGAATAGCTTGCGAGCAGAAACATGCACTCTCAATGGGGCATAAAGAAACAGGCAGCTTTCATCTAAAACAGACTTTTAAAAGCATCAGTCTTACAGTAAATGTATCCCTTTAATCTAGCTAGTCTTGTGTTGTGGTCACATGAGAAAACACAGTGTTAGCATTTATGTGATGTGGAAAATGGTTGAGAAGATTTTAGTACCCTTAAAGCATATCTGTTTTTCCTGCAAAAACACCACATATTATATACATAGAACACCATTAGACATATGTCTGACTTTAGTGACTTGCTGATAAAAGCCTAAAAATAGTCAACACCAGTTACACAATAGTTTTCAAAAAAGGGAAAAGAAAGATTATAGGAGTGAAATATTCTGCATATCAGTATTGTGCTGTCTGAGCGTTCACATAGCAAACGGAAACCCCATCTTACAAATTCTACTCCCCCACATACCCACACAGCATATAAACTATTGTTTTAATAAAACGCACCATCCGGCAGAGACAAAATGACAGTGCTTCTGCTGAAAACAACACTGCTCAGGAAATGAAAGCTGATGTGAGTTTAGGTTTAAAGTTATAGAAGCAGCACATTCATATATCAAACATTTATCTCTCTCCATGTCTGACAGTAGATAGTACAGTGTACTGTTTGTGTGGCTCTGTTTCATAGATGAAGTCTCACAACTTTCTGACGAGTTACAGCAGATACTGTACAACTAAGCACTTTAAAGGAACATGCGTTTGGTTACAGCAGTGTGCGGTTGAGAATATGGCATAATGTCTGAAATGTCTACAAAATGAGATTCCCACTTTATTTGCTAAACTTTGAACAAAGCATTAGCCACACAGTTCTCACAGAGGCATGCCCTTCTATGGGAGGATGATGAGGGCATAGAACTCACTCAGGCATCAGACAAACAGGTTGCCATGCATGCCCTCTCTGCAGGCCCTTTCATAACAAACATAATGGAGTGTGTGTGTGTGTGTGTGTGTGTGTGTGTGTGTGTGTGTGTGTGTTGAATATATTAGCAACAGGCAGAGTACCATCTGCTACTGCATGGCTACAGCACACACGGACATGGAGGGCAGACTACCATGTCTGGTCTCTTCGGCACACTGGATTTTAACTAACCTAATATACCTGCTCACAGGGACCCGCTACACAGACCATAGCCTTCATTTCGGCAGTGGACATGTGAATCTCCTCAAGCCAATGACCCACTGAGAGCCTGCCAGCATCAACAGAAACACAACTTTGTTGTTGTTCCATCTGATCCTCAATTTTCATTTCTTTTGTTTGACTTTAGCCCCGTTCACACCTGGCTGTGTTAGTACTTTTGTAAGTACTTTTATAAATATCTTACAGCTCCCACTCTCCCTCTCTCTTTCTGTCTGCCACCCACTGAGAGCCAGATGACACTCATCAGCTTTTCTATAATCACCTTAGCCTGACTCAGAGTGGGTGAAATTAGATTCCTGTATTAATTATAATATAACACCATAAACCCCCTACTTGGGCTGGAAACACCGCCTTTGCTAAGGTTGCCAGATTGAGACCCCCTGACGGGGAAAGAAAATACGATTTACAGAGTGCTCCCTCACCCCCACCCCTCTGGTCTTCTCCTGCTGAGCACTGGAGGAGAGATATAGAATTCACAGGTACTGAGGGTGTGTCTGTCCTCTCTGCTGGCCCAGGATCAACTTCTGCCACCCTAACTTTTATTGGTGTTATACAGGGTGGTACACTGAACCGTCTGTTTATTATTATCACGATATCCAACTCCTCAGTTCTGATATGGCAGAAGGATGCAGTGTGTAAAAATGTAACCAACCTCTTTTCTGATTGGCTGCCCTGTACTGCTGCTCGTTCAAAAGTACTTCAGCATGAGTTAAACTGGTGTAGGGTGAATAAGGAGATATATGGAAATATGCGGGTTTTGTGACATCACAGAAACGAATTTATATATGTACTGTGTGGACAGTTCAGCAAATATTTACATACTTTAATCTTTTAATATATAGAAAGGCATCACAGTAGCGATATGTAACAGTATAGTCTCAGTACTAATATCCTGTCCATATCGCACAGACCTTGTGCTATAACACATGGAGTTATTAGACACACCTCTGAGTAAAAGGTTTGGAAATGTGGGACAGGCATATTGCAAGGAGCTACTGTAACATTTAGAAGTCACATGCAATAGGATGTCCCGAGTTTCCAGAGCACATGGATTGAAAACACATGCACATTTTTAAATACTACAAACAAACAGACGAAAAGGTATTAAATAATATTACAACACCTGTAAGCAAGTAACCAAGAAAGAAAAGACTATATATGGGAGTACAACAACAGACAGCAACAGCAGCAGGGGCTAGGGCAGGGCTGTGGTTGAATGACCTAGTAGTGGCATACTTTCAGTGTGGTAGAGCAAGTGGAACCGCAGCAAGCACAATCAGAGAGTTACAGCTTGAGAGGAAACAGCTAACTGCACTCAACAGTAACTAACAGGCATGATTTCACTATGGCTAAGCAAGGACAGGAACAGGAAACTACAGTAACATGTAGTGATGGTAAGTGATCAGCATTATAGGCTAGCACTTGACAGTGGAACAGGATTTAAGGGCTCCAAGGTGGAATACATAATCTGTAGAGGGTTACCAGACTATGAGTTGGTCCAGCATAGATAACAGGAAAAAAGGCTGGCTGTCAATATTCCTACTGGAGGACATCACTTATATTGGACTTTTTGAGTACTGTGGAAACCTCTTCGCAGCCTGCATTGTCCTGGATTGTTGGCAGTAGGAGGTACCACAGCTAGGATTTTTGTTTGACTTCATAACAATAAGAGACAGAAATAGATAGCTCCTTGTTCCCCTACTAGGCATGGACTGTGGGATTGTAAAACTGCTGATTTTTGTTTAAAGCAGGAGATCAATCATGAACTCTAAAACTTGGCTAAGATGAAGGCCACCAGAGTTTTTTTGTGGGTAGGAGTTTTTACCAGATACTAAATAGAGAGTGCATAATAGAGTGTACATTCAAAGAATAAGCCTTGTGTTCTCTGTGAGACCTATTGCATTTTCTTGAGAGCAATTGGACCACCCTGACACACCGAGTTGACTGTTGGTCATCAGGCGCTATCAGTCCTTTATGTGTTGGTGGTTGACTGCTGCTTGTAGTCTGTGTGGAGTGCTTCGCACTGTTGACTCTAGCCAGTGCTGTTTGGCCAAATGAGCATCTTAAAGTGGTGTCAGCAGTCGGCCATGGCAAAGTTGCAAATCAGCACACGAGGAGAGAAACCACACAGAGAAAAGTAAACTAACAAATGGCACTCTGTTGACGGCACACAGACATGTAGCCTGATTTCTAAAATGAATATCAACATCGCTACAGAGTATTATTTTTGCTTTTCACTTTTCCACAATTTGAAAAGAACAGTATTTGAACATTTGAAAAATATTTAATGCTTTGAATAAACACAGATGCACACGCAGACAAAAAAATAAAGTGTGAATTATTTACTTAATGCTTCCACTTAAATGTGGTTTTCACTGTCACAAACAAGTTTTTGCTTACATTGTGATATTTGAAGCTTATAAGGCATTTAAACCAAACAACTTTCTACAAATAACTTGCTACACATCCATCAACCCCTGCTATAAAGAGTTTCTCCCTTTCACACAGTTGCATTAAGCATGTGCATGTCAACTGCCAGCTTTAGCCATTGCAATGTGGAAGGGGTGCAAATTTTCATAGGATACTAGATCTTTCTGAGCTCTAAGGCAGAGCAAGCAGAATAAGGAAGAAGAGCAAGTGTGGAAGGACCCACTTTAGTTCTTAATAGGGCAGAACATAGAAGATATCCCCTGCATTCCATTTCTAGGCAGTAGAAGACATTTGTCTTCTAGTGTACCTTATTTTGGCCAAATTTGATCATGTGTGTTTTTCCCAGTGAAGACAGTTCCATTATTCTGTCCACCACACCAGGAAATCTTGGAACATTTAAAACACATAGCTGACATTTGTTGGCTTAAGTGCCCTAATTGAAGACTGTGCTTAAAGCAGCATGTGGCATTTCAGGCCCTACCCAGAACAGTAATATGGGTGGGTGACAGGAAGGAGTACTGTTTCCAGTGCAGTCAAAAGCTCCTCATGAAATGTGCACTTTTATTGTAGTCATGAATAGGACTTTAAAAAATGGGTAAATATGGGCATTGTACTGTGTACAAATTGGCCAGTGTGCTTTGGGATCTGAATTTCATTACCCATATTTGTGTAACCTGAACTGAACCATACACTTTTTGCATATGAAGACTTCCTTTATCTTTTGTTAGATCTGTCTTTTCCCAAGCTGCATATGATGTAGTGTTGAGTAACTGTGAATAGTTATGTTGAGCAGTGCAACAGTGCACAGCCTATTTGTGTGGCTCTTTCCCCTGACTGCTTTAGTATTAATTGTTGTGGGATTTTCATAGAAACTAATGACCCAGAAATCCTCATATTCACTCTCTCTCTCTCTCTCACACTTACTCTATGATTCTTTCTCTCTCTCCCTTTCTTTGACACCTTTCCTCGTCTCCAGTGACCTGTTATATTGTTTTCATGCAGTTCAGTAAAACACTGTTAAACTGGATGCATTGTTCCTGCTGTTTTGTCCAATATGTCTAACTCTCTGTGGTGTGTCATTATAGAACTGGCTCCTTAACTGCTCCATCTGTAGTGGATCCCTGTGGAGTAAAACAGTCTCTGGTCCTTTGCCTAGAAAGCCAAATGCTCCTGTTTTCAGTCAATACAGGCTAAAGGCTCATTTAATACTGCAAAAGTAAAGAATAGTGGATTCGTTGAACAAAAGTTTAACTTTGGATGTTTTTAAACGTAGGTGACAGAGCATCCCACACTGATTCATGTACACAAGACAAAGGTCATTTTTATTCTTAACACATACAAGTTGTCAGGCATTATTTATTGGGTCAGTGATTACATAGCTCACATTTTACAGTGGTGTCATACTGTTTTTGGCGCATACTGTATTGTTGTGTGTGTGTGTGTGTTTAAAGGTGGAACCATTATTATCTGGATCAAGTGTTGGTAGTTGGTTGGTAGTTGTCCGTTTGACGTGAAGGTTAGTACACATATGTGAACTTGTAGGGCTTAATGGTTCTTAAAGCTGAAGGAAAAGTCCTCATCTGGAGGCATTTTGCTTCATTTTACTTTATGGGATTCTAATGGGGAAGCCCATTGCAAGGTCACATTCTGTGGATAAAATGTGGTTGTGTGTTCCAGAACCGCAGAGCTCTGTTTATTTAAGACCTGTCTTCACTGAGCACACAAATCATCTGGAATCCCTTTCAGTTCACCACTGCACCATTCTGAACCAATTTATATTTGATGGTCTGCATGGAACCCGTATTAGTCGTAATGATCTTACATTAAATACTATGCCAATGCAAGAATTACTCTTCACGTTTGTTGATGTGTAGCAAAATGGTGACACGAAACAATGCTATTTTCCTTATTTTCTGTTTAGCTGTTGTTGCTGTACAATGATTTGCATAGTATTAAGCTGTACTCTTAAAAATGTGTCAAAAAGAATAGTAAAACTGCTTTTGGCCCCCAAAGATCATTTGAGTGAACGGTACTTTAAAGAAAATGAGCTATGTCAGCATGAAGGACCTTTTTTAAAGTTTATTGAATCTATACGTAATGTAAAAGTTGAATCTATACATAATGTAATGTGTTGTTCAAAATTCCAACTGTCAATTTTGTAGTTAGTGCACTACAAAATTGCAGCGCGATGCCAAATACTAGTGTCCAGACACTGTACACTACATGAATACACATATGCACCATCATGCACAGCGGGTTTCTTTTACTGTGCCCTACATAGTGAACGAGTGCACTTTTCGAACACACTCTACACTACTATTACCCCGCGAAAATCAAGAAGAGGACCAGTAATGGAGAACGTCATGCACAAATGTGAGTAGTGTTTTGTTGTTCAAGTCTGTCATAACGTTATGGTAATTAATTAAGTCCCGTGGAACCAACGGTATGAATTCTTTTGTTTTTAAATCACATATCGGTCCACATGAAGAGACAAGGCGTGTGTTTACGCGACAGAGATAAATTGCCAAGATCCGGCGCACTATCTAAGCAACAGTTAGTAAAAATGTAACATCCCAAGTGTCCGAAATTAACTAAACGTCACCTCCCCTTATTCACTAGTTAACCCCCTGTATGGCAAACACTATGTAGTGAACGAGAGACTATTCGAACACCCGTGACTCGTGACCTTAGGCCAGCCCCATTTACTTTTCGGAGCTTATGGGACTGTATGGACCTGCAGCATGTGAATGGAGGTCAGCTGCCATGTAATGAAAGTATGAATTGTTATCCCATGCTTTTACGAATGCCACACACTTCTACATAGACGTATTTGTTCCCTGAGCATTGCTCATACTAAATTGTTAAGAATTATCACCACTTGCAACATACTCATGCACTGAATAGGGCGTAGAAGAGTAAAAGCATAATTTCACTGCCAGACTGTCTGGAAGTATCTTTTGCTGTTCTAGAAAACATTTTTACTATTCTAAGTGGAAGTGCATTGTACTAATACTCTTCATTTATTCTTATGTAATGAAAACTGAAAATGGTCAATAATCCCAGCATGATTTTTAATGAGTTAAAATTAGGTAGTGGGCCTTTTCAAAGGGCTTGAAATGTTCAGACCCAGCTGTGTGTGTACTTAGGCCCAGGGGAGGCCTCACACAGCCTGCTGCTCTGAGACGAGCGTTAGTGCACTCCACATGCTGGTTTCATTTTAAAACGCTCTCAGAAAGAGCACGATGTCTGCTTGAAAGGACTCATGACTCATGTGAGCTAATGGCATTATTAATTGGTAAAATGACTGTTATAGGATGGTGTGTGTACGTGTGTGTGTGCAGGTGTGTGTGTGTGAGTGTAATGAGGGGATTAATAAGGCTAAAGCCTTGCATGAATCACCCATAATGTTTTTCATGCTGTCAGGCAGCATAACTTAATATATTTTAACAAGCTTCAATTGATAGCTGTTCACAGCTGACATATTAAGGTCACGAGTGTGAAGTGCCGGCAACACTGTGAGATGGAAAACATGGCTCTGTGTCAGATGTCGGTAGGAAATGAGAGAAACTCGGCTAACTGGCCCCTTATTAGCTATACACCCACAGAACAGGATCCGACATTCAGAGTCGCATGCATAAACAAGCTTGTGGTTAATTATTATTTCCACAGGAAATCCCTCTCTACCCCCCTCTGTGAACCCCCAAATACATACACACACACACACACACACACATACACACAAGAACACACATACAGAATCACAGCGGTGGGTAGTAGACGTGATTACATTGTTAGTGACTGAGTGGCTGTTATGTATGTGATTTTAAAATAAAATTAGGCTGCCTTTTACGTTGTCTGATTATTTTATAATGAATTGACCAGTTCAACATTTCTTGGAACAATTTTTGTTACATTAACAGACTTGTAACAGTGCATAGAAATATTGTAGTATCGCAATGCAAAACTGTGATCGTATGTAGACATGTGACATTGCAATGTGGAGAAAAAGCATTAATTAAGACATTTAAATTAACTAGACTTATTGAAGTCCCATTTCTCCTCTATAATGTTACCATCTTGTTATGATGTAATGTGAATATTTGTGCTGGTGCATAAATGCATGGTGTATGTTGCTAACTTAGATCTCTTGTTTATATTGAATGCAGCTGCCTGTCCCACAGAGAGGCTAATTTGTTGGAGTCAGTAGTGGAGGCTCTCTGCTTGTCTCTCAGCAGGCCAATGAAAAACATTAAAGCTTTTCACTAATGAAAAGAACACTCAGGATGTGCCTTATTATTCCATCAGTCTCACCTAGAGAGCACTGGCTATGCTCTACACACACACATACACACGCACACACACGCACACACACGCGCGTGCACACATATTGTAGTTGCCTCTCACATTTTCCGTTTTATTCTTTCTGGCTGCTGTTTTCCACTGGATAGGTCAAGAATGAGAGCGAGGCAGAGATGGACTGATAGAGAGTGTGTGAAAGGTGTGTGAGTGCACATGGTCGTCCGTTTGTTTGCAGAGTGATGAAGTGTTGCTATTTTGTAATGAGCTTATTTACAGAGCCTGTCTGGTTCATGTCACACAAAAGGATAGACCCCAAATGTGTGCGCGCACACACAGAACCTGTTTCCTGATATAAAGTTTCGAGGAACAGTTGGATTTTCCCTTGTCTAAAGCATTCTCACTAAGCGTCTATACTTGTCTTTCTTATGGGCAACAGTGCCTCATGTTGTACCAGAAGTAAACTAAGTTTAAAACAAATGCTCATCCCCTCTAATCTCTCACCAAATCTTTAATTGATGCAGAATTATCAAGACATTAACAGTCGTTAAGATTGTACATGACAGGGTCATAGCACGAAGAACTGAAGAGGAGGTACATTGAATATTAAACTAACTTAATTTAAAAGTGTACATAAATAAAATATTACACAAACGGTTTTCCTTTGGCAATGATAAGTTCGATGTTATATACTTTATTTCCGTAACAATTGTGTTCATATTTGAAACAAATAACTTACTTGTCAAATCACACAGCGTTGCATGTCTGAGATTTTGCCTTTTTTTTTTCTTACTTGTTGCTTGTGACCTAAAATTAGTATTTCAGTTGAATTCTAACATTAGATTTTTCACTCTCCTAAAAAGGTTTAATATCTCCAGTAATATGATTCCCAGAAACATGAAATTTAGCACAGAGAAAAGCAAAGCAAGAACTGTAGAAGTCATCACAGAAGGCTAATATTGTTATAACTGGACCCTCATCATGGGGAAAAATGCAAAATTTCCTTTTTTTTTTTAAATTTTATTTAGAAGGTAGAAGAAAAAGAACATACAGAAAAAAAGAAAAAAAGTCAAAAAATTGCAATTGTTTGAAAAGAATAACAATCGTAGTCACTACGTATTATGTGTATACATGGGAGATTAGTGTTATGCATTTAAAAAGGAATGACGAGCGATTACCAGGCACCCTTCAAAGATAGTCTGTGTGTGTATTCCTGGTGTAATGTCATGATTAGCGATTGGTCACCAACTCATTGTGCTTGTCTTTCCTGTGTTTATGATCATATATTTATATTACTCTAATATGATGCATTAAAATGATCATGATGGGCGATTGGTATTCATCCCATTATGCTGCCCCTTGCCTGTATGGGTGTGTATATGTTCATGTTAGACTTGTGTGGTGCAATTAATGGTCAACCCATCATGCTACCCTTACTTATGTTGGATTTATGTGGTGCATTAAAATTAGCACGATAAGAGATGGTAACCAATCTGTGTGTATGTGATTGATTGTTTTTGATGCCTAGGAAAGTGCATGAAGGGGGGACAGGCCGCCACCCGCCATGCCTTGAGTCATAATGTCTAGGGTAAATTATTAATGATTAGAGGCATTAATAATAAGAAGAATCATCATCATCATCATCATCATCATCATCATCATAGATGCAAAATTTCCTAACAAGAGTTATATCAAGTGCTTAAAGATGCC
>JBBPCX010000002.1:16407163-16419790 GCA_037974365.1 Hydrocynus forskahlii | reverse complement strand
CTCTCTCTCTCTCTCTCTCTCTCTCTCTCTCGCTCTCTTTCTCTCTCTCGCTCTCTTTCTCTCTCACATCTGTACTGTAACTCAGTCATAGGGGAACGTCACCAGGGCATCCTCATCTATTGTCCAGTGTTTACGTGGGTTGACTGTGATGAGTGATGATTGGAACTCTGGAACTTTGTGTGTTTGTGTGTGTGTGTGTGTGTGTGTGTGTGTGTGTGTGTGTGTGTGTGTGTGTGTGTGGGTAATACAGAATGTTATATAGTGAAAGATACTCTCAGTAACAGCTGCCAGTGGAGCTGATCTGGAAGTGTTCATGTGGCATGATTTCCTGCTCTTGGTAAACTTTACTGTCAATCCCTCCCTCTTTCTCTCTGTTTTTCCCTTTTTCTTTCTTTCTCTTTCTCTCACTCTCACACACACTCTCTCTCACACACATTCACTCATTCCCAGTTCAAAAGCCAGAAATATTAGTATAAATCAACTCCCTGATGGAGCCACTTATTTGGCTTCAAAGTAGATTTTTTCAGCACTTATTGAAAGTGCTTAAGTAACTGATGAAAACACTCAAGAAGCCTCTTAATCTACCTGTTACCTTTTGCTGCTCTCTCTCTCTCTTTCTCTCTCCCTCTCTCTCTCTTTCTCTCTCTCTTGTGCTCTCTCTCTTTTATTGCTCATGGCTGTATGCAGTGAGGAATTCTCTTATCTTTATTGCTGTTAGTGCTGAATACTCCTGCTTGTCTCTGCTTTACATCAATGCCATGACATGCTCACATTCCACCACATGACACAGCTAGAGGACACACATGCAGTGATTTTATACATTTGGGTAAATACATATTCAGTTAAATAAATACAAATAAAGGGGTGTAAATAAAAACATTACTCAGCTCACTAAATGTATTTACTTTAAGAGTATGTTCATTTAATAATGTCTCATGCACTCAGTTGTGCTGAATATCCATGCACCATGAGATGTACTGTTATTAAATATTCAGTATTTTTGATCAGGTAGGCTTTCACATGCAAAAAGCAGGGTCATGCACAGAAAATATGACACTCTACATACTGGTTTTCACTTTGTTTATGTTGGAAAAGAATTGTATTGATGTAATACATTTTATTCAAGTGAAACCAATGTACATATCACATACATTGGACTGTTTTTTGTGTGGATGTTCTCCGGTATGATTTTATCTTAGGGCTTTTTGTTGTTAAGAATATGTTTGTAAGGTGTATGGCAGATTGTTTTCATTTTGTTTTTCATCTTAGCTATTTCCAGATTTACTGATTCTTCTCTTTCTCCCAAAGATTTATTATGTATGATCAGTATATAGTCATTTAATTTAGATGCAGTATATATATGCTTTTTTGTTTTTTACATAGTCTAAAAAATAATCTGTCATTATATTGTAGCAACAGCTAAAACAAACCTACTGCACTATATAAGATGGCAGGCGAGGAGTGTAATGTCTCTCTCAGTGGCCCAGCCCGTCTTTGTCTCACCGTGGGGGGATGTGCTGCAGTACTGCTGCTCTCCAGCAGGGGGATTCTCTGCTTAGCTCTGAATCCTGTCTGTTACAATGTCAGCCAGGCAGCTGTTAACTTAAAGGTTTCTTTTTGGAACTTGCATTAATCCATTTATTATTCCATATATTCAATTTTTAATTTCCTCTGGTCCATACGCTCTCTGAATCTACCTTTTATCACTTAGACTATCATTATATTTGAACATATGAAACTGCTGTGTTATTTGGTCCCATGGAATTGCTAAGTTTAAAGAAAAAATCATAATTGGTGCATAAAGATTACAGATGATCAAAATTATTTCAACTCCCTCCAGCTCAGGGAGTTTACTCACCTCTGTCGCCTTTGGCTTGCTCACTAGGGGCTCAGACCTGGACTCTGTAAAGCTGCTTTGTGACCACTTTGTTTGTAAAATAAAATTGAATTGAATATTCTAAAAGGTTGTTAGATGTTTGCCCAAGGTATAACTGGAAAAGTATTTGTTTGAACAAATCAGAACAATTTCTGTGACATATTTCCTTATCCTGGTTAACTAACATTTCAGACTATATCAACGGAGGCAGGGTAAACAGCGCATTTGTGTAGCCGTTTAGGGCCAGTTAACAGAACTGTTTTGGAACGATGTAATCTATTTCCGCTTAAACCCGGCATGGCAGACAGTTACTTAAGCATCCTCTCATTTCCTCATGAGACTCGCCATGCTGCTTATAGGACTTATGGGAGACTGTATTCATGCTGAAGTACATGATTTTCTATTTAAACTCACCTCCCTCCGTCAACAGAGCCCTGAAGGCGTGCTCAGTGAGGGACGAAGCGAAGAACCAGTGTAATTTGCTGTGCCTGTCTCCACACTCTCCTCAGCTCCAACTGTGCAAACACACAGGTTGGCGCGAGTAAGCCTTGTTAAACTATCCCACAGTCTGTGGGAACAGGGCACTTTAGAGGAAAAGCTGTGCTTACAGTACAAACCCAGCAAATGCTGAGGCTTAGCAGGGTTAAGTGCTGTACAGCACTGTACACTCGAGTGCTGAGACACAGGGGATTCATCTTCAGCACACACACACACACACTCACAGAGGACATAGCCTATATGCAGCTAAGTCTCGAATTCCTCTCACTCTCAGACTTTAGAGCATTAGGAGCATTAGCAGCATAATTTCCACAAAGGATTAAGACAGGTTTCATGATGTCACTGTCAGAATTAAAACGAATTTTATTAAACAGTTTTTATAGCTAATATGACAAAAGTTAAACAAACATGATATTGTTGATTCATAAGATGTTTGATTGGTATAGAAATGAGGATCATAAGACTGAGTTCGGTGCTTTTTTTTGCTTTAGGAGTCCCTCTAGAGAGCTTATGGGGATTGATCTGAGGGCTGCTGGACAGAAAACAATAAGAGTTGTCTGTGAACTCCACCCTGACAATTCTCTGCTGGAGGAGAAACTGTAACAAGCAGCACTGTTAATAATTCCTCTCTGATCCTACGGGGTGGAAATATATATGCCTTGTGTGTGTGTGCACACGAGTGCATGCATGCAATTGTCATGTTGGACTAAACTTATTATGTTCAAATTTAGTTTGTTATCTATAGAAAGGTTTCACCACCAGCACCCCACCCCCAACTACAATGCATTTGAATATACACACCCACACACATTCACACTGCTTTACACTCATATATCACAGTGGAAACCTTGCACATGGATACACACATGCACACACTGTGTGCATGATCATTTCAGTTTAATACAGAGGTTCAGATCATAGTGAAACAATACCAAGACTAAAACTCTGCAAACTGTTTCTGAAATTGGTTTGTTTCAAATCCACACCAGACTTTGCCAGTGAGGCATAAATCTACAGTATAATTAATTTAAGAGTTAATTTGGCCTGTAATTTATGACACTCAACACAAGAACAAAAGGCACTTGAGAACAAAAAAGCAAATGTCCTCAGGAACAGGAGGATATTTTAAGGAAACTACAGGGCCATTTGGGTCTACAGTCTTGATCTTCCTGCTTTTGAGGTCCTGAGACTTGTGGATTGCATTTTACTTCCATAACTTGTTTTTTATTTAAACCTTCATTATGGGGTGAAATGTTAAAGAGGTAAGGATTAGACTATAAAAAAAACAAATCCACCCCCCCCCAAAAAAAAGATGGCAACCCGCATAGACAAATACAATCATTGCCTGATTTTGTCTTTAACAATCAAATTTCATCCAGAAGCCAGTCATCTTTACACACCCAAACACACAAAGCCACATCCACGTATCTATGACCATTATCTATCAATTAAATTGTGTGTGTTCTGCACAGGGTGCTCTGTGCTGCATTGTGCTCTCTGACCAAGCACTGAACTCTCGCACACTCGTGGAAAACACGGTCAGCTAGCGCACACTCGTTTGTCATGCTGCACGCTGACAGTAAAAGGTCATCGGCTCCCATCGCTGCAAGCCAGAAACAGCAGCCTCCATATCACCCAGGACTATGGATTTGTCTAAGACTTGGAAGATGAAGACACACACACACACACACACACACAGCTTTATCTAATCTAGGCCAACTATCTGTGTGTCTACCTCCCAGGCAGATAAAATAATGGAGAAAATATCATGCGTTTACAGTATACCCTGTGTGCATGTATTCCTCTTCTAATGATCTGTCCTTAATGCAGTGTTTTAAATGAGGATTGCGACCTTGAAAATCAATAATGCACATTTAGAGCAGCGAGCAAAAGACACATGGCTATGTAAATGAGCTGACATTTTAATGCCCTCTGGTTCACCTCTGGATGGCCTGCTTTGTTTCTCCTCCTTTACTTCTGTATCAAAACCCTCTGAATGCCCTATTAAAGATCCCCTCAACCAGCACAAGGATACACTATCTGGCAAACTATGCACACACTCTCACCCCCTCACTCCCCTGTCCCAACACTCTCTGTCACTGACTCTGCTCACACTCATAAGAATGATTTCCAAGTTCAAGCACAGAGGGCCAAGAAAAATACCATTGCTTAAAAACCAGGTCAAGTGGTGAAAGGTACAAGATGATGACTTCCGTCCATTTTGTTAAACACTCATCTGGCTTCCTCACAATTTTATGGGCATTAAGTGTGAATCTTATTGACTTTATTGTTTTGTTATATTGCACCGTTTTATATTTTATACCTTATTGCTCGAATATGTGTGTCAGATTAAGCACTTCTATCCCCTGTCCGCACAAGCCTTGCTCATGGGTCTGTAGTGTCTCTCTTGCAGTCTGCTGCACTCCACTCTGCTCTGCTCTGCTGGGGATGGATGGGGGAGAAGGGAGGAAACAGGAGCTTACACATCACGCGCAAATGGTCAAGTTCCTGGCCCCCTCCTCCCTGGCTGGCATGATTTAGTGGAGGCTCGCTCTTCCTGCCATTATTTGTCTGATGAAGCAACGCTGCTCACTGAAGGAGCCGCCTGGTGCCATGACCCAAAGGGGCCGGCCACACTGCTGCTTGCAGTTCAACATCACTCGGCCTACTGTTAACCCTCTTCATTCCTGCACTTACCCTAACACCTTACAGGGCTCATGGTTGGGTATGTTGAAAGCAAAAGTTGAATAAAACAAAAACATAAAAGAAATAAAAGAAATCATGAAATAAGACTGTCAGTTAAGTGAATCCTATTTCTGGTCTCATAGAGTGCTTCTTAAGGATACTTGATATCATATATAATAGATACTAGTAATAGGTAATAGTTCAATTATTTACTTGTCTACATGTGTGATATGTAATTACTGCTTCCTGAGATGTCCATCATTTCATCATTCTTAGTTGCTAAGTAAGAATAATATTTCACATTAAGAATATTTCTGCACAAGAGAGTTGGTAGTAATGAGGAGCAGAGGGAATCAACTAATGGGGAAGATAATGGTGATAAAGATTACAAACACATCTCTCTGCTCTCTCACTACTTTTTACATCTCTTCCCCACCCAATGGATACATACCTGTGTACTGTGTTTTCTGACACCTTTCTATCATAGCTTCCATTAACTTCTACAGCAATTTGTACAATTAGATCTTTTGTGCAATTGGACCAGACAGACCAGCTTTCGCATGAGCCTTGGGTGCCCGTGACCCTTTCTTTGGCCACTTTTGGTACACTTTTACTAACCACTGCATACTGGGAACACCCCACAAGACTTGCTGTTTTGGAGATGCTCCGACCCAGTTGCATTACAATTAGGCCCTTGTGAAAGTTGCTCATCACTTTTGCCTATTTATCCTGCTTCCAACACATCAACTTCAAGAAGTGAACGTTCACTTGCTGCCTAATATCAGACGCATTGTAATGATATAATCACTGTTATCGGCTTCACCTGTCAGTGGTTTTAATTTTATTGCTGTTCAGTGTATACACACACTGACCCTGCGATCAAATTCATCTCTGGTTAGCTGGACTAAATTCCAAATAATATGTGATGAGTTGAATGCAAATCAGTGCAAAAACAACCAGTTGCTTAATCTACTCCTCTTTTGTTCAAAAGAAAAATAAGATGTTATATAATACAGATAGTATTTACAAGAAAGCGGCTGTTAAGAAAAATTATCCTTCTATGCCATGGTTATCGTGAACCATTTGCGTTAAAACACGGTGTATTGTAACAATGAAGTGAGATAAAGTTTAACTAAACTGATTTGAGCTTGAATGTAGGTTACATAAGTATCTTTTAATGGCAATGTTGTAATCGAAATCTTTGAAATGGAGGGACAGTAAACATTGTCTATCAAAGCCAACCAACACTGCAACGATGTGTCTAACATCTGATGTCAATCAAATTGATGCATCATTTCATTGTGTATTTATAACAAACTGAGTAGAGGATAGATCTTACCTTAATGGAGTAGGCATTGGTGTTGTTTATTATAACTAGAGTTCAGTCCTGTCAGTGTATGTGTGTGCAGCACTCTCTTACAGAGGTGAAGAGAGGGTGAATCTGTCAGCCTGGGGCTGCTGTCAATTGTCGAACCTTAGACATGACCAGGTCATTAAGCTGACCTCTTCCCCTCTCCCTGGCTCTATCACCGGGTACTTATCTGCCTTGGAGACACTCGGACTCACTGCTGGTCAGGGTGTACCTAGTGCTGCTACACCTGAACAACAATATACTGCATAATGGGAGAAACATCAAATGCAAATGTAATCACAATCATCAGATCTGTTAGCAGTCTGATTTTAGCATAGTCTGTAGCTGGTCTCAGCTGATGCAGAAGTTAATACATGGTCTAGCTAATGTAGGCTCTTGGAAATTTTTAGCTGCAGACAAGACCTGGGTTGTAAATGGTGAAGGCTGATGTCTCTGAAACCATGACAACAGCTGGTGTGATGAGGTTGGTGGGGTTTCAATCAGATATGTAGCACACTCACACATGCCACCTACTCTGACCAGTCACCAAGTGCTTGCTTGACTACAGCTCATCTCTTTGCTTGCCGTTGTAATTGCTTGGAGACTTACTAGTGGTTCTTGACTTTGTTTTATGTTGACTATTATTTTGGGGTTTTTTTATGCCACAAAAAACATTAGTAGCCATTTTGCTTGTTTTAGTTATTGGTAAATGGCATGTCAACTGTTTTTCACCATCAAAATAGTTAGCAACTAATCAGTTGTGTCGGCTAATCATTGCAGCCTTAGTTCTGTACGGCCACAGTCTGTGAAAAGAAAGAACAAGTGGTGAAATATCCCTTTTTCAGACTACAGATTAAACATGAAGGACCACCATGCACCACACGCCATTAGTGTCTCTCCATTGCATTTCACACTGCATAGAGCACGGTGGCATTGAAATGAGAGTGTAAGGGAGGAGGACAAGGAACAGATCAAGAGGAAAAAAAGAAGGGATTTTTTTTCCCTCCATGTAGTCTGGTGGGATGTAGAGCAGCAGCAAGCATACAGAGTGACATTCGGCCTGATAGAGGACAACACGTCACTGGAGACCCTCAGCTCAGCAGCACACACACACATGCACATTCGCGCCTCTTGGTCATATGGAACTAGGCAGGGCTGTATTTGTGTCCCGCAGGGGACAGGGTAGAACTACTACACTGGCACATTTTCACCAGCATACATTACCAAGGCAGACGAACAAGCCAAGCAGAATGTGTTTCGTGTGTGTATGTGTGGGTATGTGTGGAGGCAGAGGGCCCTGTGTTGCGGGCAGGAGGAGAGGAGAGGTGAGCTGTGGTGGTAATATAACCATATGCTGGCTGTTAACAGAATGAAAAGTAAAGACATCACCATGATCCATCTTCATTAGAGCATTTCCCTCTCCTTCCTGCACCTTAGCGATGATGTGCTGCAGGGGGTGTCACCTGCTAGTGCTCTTTTCTCCATCGCTCCCTATTCTTTCTTCCTTCTCTGCTGCTCCTCTTCCTCTTCACCATCTGCCCCCTGCTCTTTTCTTGTGTCTCTTGGTCTCCCTGGCTTTCTCTCTCTGCTTGTCTCTCTCCCTTCATCTCTCTCTTTCTTATTTCTCTCTGTGTTTCGCTACGAGTAATAATCCTGGAATTATTTTCCGTAGCTTGCCCAGAGCCGTTTAATACTATTCCTGGTTAAGTAGGTCTGTAATAACGAAACCAGTTGTACACTGTGGTGTTGTAATGGAGTGTTGTTGCTGTCACTGAATGATTACATGTATATCCAGACTTTGACCTCTTAGTCTAGGCTATCTGTAGTGATTTGGAGGAGTTACAGAAATGCTACATCCTATACAAATCAAAATCATGAACAAAATTAGACATTACAGAATCACCCCTGGTGGAACCACTCCATCTTGAATATTGTAAGCAGACAACCCTTTCCTTTTAAGCCCATTAGGAATGTGTTGCAGTGTGGTGGGGTGTGCTGTAGTGTTTGTGTGGGAGAGCTGCTGTTCAAGGGCATTACTGAAGACCTTTGCCCTCCTGCGCCCCCTCAGAGTGATCCATCGTGGGCTGACATACATAGACAGAGACATTTAGTCCAGCACCAGGGAGCTACTGCTGTTCTCACATGTGCATTCATTCACAAACCACATGAACATACACTCTCTCACAAGCATGTTTTCCTCAGTGGACTGGTACTCACACACAAAACAGTAGACTGCTCTGCCATGAACCTTTGTCTACTATAGCCCAGCTGATACAGAAGTGTAGTCATCAGTTCTAGTTCCAATTTTGAGAAGTTAGAAATTCTGATCATTGAGGGCCGACATTTCAAAAATGAAATAGAATCCAGTAGTTTTAGTTAAATGCTAGTTAGCTTACTGATGTGCATAAATAAAATAACAGGAACCCACTGTCTTAAATCATTTAAATATTGTAGTTGGATCTTTCCAACATTCTTTGCGTTTTTGTTGGTTTGTTAAATAGCTCTTAGTTTTTTCTTCAACAATTTACCGATACCGATAATCCTGTGTAACCTTAACGCAGACTCTGTTTTTGTATCTAGGCTTGAGGTTCTGGTGATGAATTCCTCAAAATGTTATAAGGAAAAGAAGTATGCTCATGGAGAGGGAAGAATCTCTCTGTGTAAACACTTTCAGGTAAGTGCAGAGATGTAAAGGGTTTTATCTGTCTCATCAAGTGCTAACACAGAAGAGGCTAAACACCACACTGACACCATAATTACATGATTTATGTCATTCTGCAGCCCACAGACTGCCATGGCACCTCTCGTTCTGCTGATTCATGAGCAAAACTCCAACAAGGCCTCGGAAGGGCACATCAAAAGAATTACCTCGATTCATACAGCGATGTTTGTCTAAATAAATGAGAGGTGATCCATCTTAAAAGCAGTCGGTAAAGTTTGTTTCTCCTCTTCAGGCTCCTGCCAGTCTGAAGGATGAGTTTCAGGGCGGTGGATGAGCTGAGTGCTGTGTTTGTGTAATTAACTGTAAGCAAAAATGTAACACATTATTTCCTTGCACCTTTGGTCTCTTTTCAGTTACTTGCAATAGGACCTTTTTTCTTAATAATTCAAATTTAGCTTAAAGCCTTCAGGGGTTGTCAATATACGTTTGCAGTCCAAAAATAAATCTGTGTTACAGCATGGCAGTTGCAGAAGTCACAGAGGAGCTTGTTTCTCAGCTGTAGCATGGCGTGTGTTGCTGCATGGTTGGGAGGCATACATTAATTATAGTGCTCGTAGGAATTGCCCTGCCATGCTACTGACTTACTGCCCTTCACTGCCTCCATTCTGAGGGGGTTTCTTAACCTACCATTTTGCACAGTTTACTTCAGCCAGGCCTGTGAAACAGAGGCCTGTGTGTGTGTGTGTGAGAGAGAGAGAGAGAATTTTAATAAAGAGTTGAAAGCTGTGTATGTAAATGATGAGATAATATGATTAATTTGATAGTGATGTGAAAAGAACAGTGGGGTGTGAAAGTAATTTCCAGACAAGAGTTCTACGGAACAGGGAATGTTTGAAATATGGAACTCTTGCTCTTCTCTCTGCCTGTAGTGAAGGCATTACAGAGTATCTCGAGGTGGGAATATACCGTCTGTGTGTTGCCTCCTGCCTGGCTGTATGACAGTATCTCTCAGTATCTGGACACAGTGCCTCCTTTGTCATCGATAATGTGTGTTTATCTGAGCCATACACGCTGCTCAGCTCCCCTCTGTGCATTCACCCGCTCACTTCCTTCCCTGTTCCAGCTCACTCATCTACATTTGGAGATATTTCCCCCTGCTGGGACTTTATTCTGACAGCAACTGTGTTCATGTCATTCTTTTCCAGTGCACTCCTACATTATGAATCCAGGGGGATGCTTTACATATCAGGTTGACTCCAGTAAGCTGGATAACTTAAGTCAAAAGAAAGAATTGTTAAAAAAAAAAACTCTAAGGATGGGTCCTCATTTTGTGGTTGGACAAGCCAGGTCCCTCTAGGGCATATAGTTTAGGTGTTTTTGAGAACTGCCTTCTTTGAATCTTTGTTGGTTAGCCATTTGATTTTAAAAACTTTTGAAAACATACATTTTGCCCTTTGTTTGATTTTCTTATTTGGACTACAAAGTAGTTAAGAAGTCAGAACAGGAATATGTTTGCAACCAAGCCTGTTGACCCCTTAGCTGATCACCACCTAATCCAAAGGCTTAATAAGAAAAAAAGAAAAAAGTAGATGGACATAACAAGTGCATATACAAAAAAGCATATTGTTGGAGGGACATTATGCTGGAATGGTGTACGTTCACTGATCCCCGTCGAGGGAAGGGTTATTCTGAATAGTCACCTTTATACTATAGCTTTTGCAGCCCACAAGAGAATGTACATAGCCCAGTTGCTTAAAATGCAATCAAATCCAGCTCTCAGTGTAGCCTCTGAAATTTAACTTGCATGTATTTGATCATGCAACTAAAAACATACAGTACAACATATCATATGCATTTATGCATTTTACTCAACTGGTCTATGAATTTGGTCTAGAATCGATGTAATTTTTGTGAATAATTATCATAATAATTGTCATACGTGATGTGTTTAATGGCATGTCTAAATCTGTATTTGCCACAACATTAAAACCACCAGATGAACTGAATAACCTTATTTCATTACAATAGCATCTTTCAGCGAGTGGGATATTTTAGGCAGCAAGTGAACAGTTAGATCCTGAAATTGATGTGTTGGAAGCAAGAAAATTAGCCAAGCATAAAGATGTAAGCGACTTTGGGGAGGGCCTAATCGTGATGGCTTGTTGACTGGGTCAGAGCACCTCCAAAATGGGGGTGTTTCCAACATGAAGTGGTTAGTACCTTCCAAAAGTAGTCCAAGTAAATACCACAGGTGAACTGGCAGCAGGCTCATAGGCACCCACGGCTCTCTAATATGCATGGGGAGTGAAGGCTAGACCGTCTGGCTTGATTCTACAGAAGCGCTAAAAGCACCTGCAGTGGAAGGAGGTGGTCTGATCTAAAGAATGACATTATTTGTTTAATGATTGATTTTCTATGTCATGAGGACAGTTGGGTATGTGTACATCTCTTTCCTGATTTGGAAAATGTCCTGCTTGGAAACATCGGGCCCTGGCATTCATGTGGATGTTATTTCAAGCTACCTAAGCATTGGATAGTATTACCAGCTACCTAAGCATTGTTGCAGACCAAGTATCTACATCATTATGGTGTTCACTAATGGCAGTAGCCACTTTCAGCAGGCTAATGTGCCCTGCCGCACTACATTGTTCTGGAATGGTTTGAGGAACATGTCAAAAAGTTTAAGGTGTTGACTTGGCTGACAAATTTTCCAGATCTCAATACAATAGAGCATCTGTTGGATGTGGTGGACAAACTACCACAGTAAACCTTCAGAGGTCTTGTGGAGTTCATGCCTTGATAGGACAGAGCTGTCCTAAGGCGTACCTAGACAGTACTTGCAAGTGGTTTTAGGATAATAGTTGATTGGTACATATTTTAATACGGTTCTGCAATAAAAAACATCTAACACTATTGCTCACTTGTGTCATGGCCATCATGTTAAAACCACTGGTATATAGTACTACTGAGCACATAATTCATATAAGACAGTGACTTTAGAGCTGTGGGGTGTTACCTTGCATTGAAACTCATTCTTGTTGACCTCACCTCTTTCACTGTTCTTTGTAATCCCGTAATCTGGAATCATATGTCCCTGATCATATAATGCACATTCAGTTTTATCATATTTTAAATATAACATTCTTGTTTTCTATTAAAACACTTTTTGTCCTCTAAAAAGTTCTAATTTTTCACGGTATTACCAAGCACAGGCAAGTAAGAAAAAATATAATTTTTACCAATCCCTCCCACCACCTGTACCCATTAGCAAAGTACTCTCTTGGTTTAGATACCCAACTTGATGTTGTATTTCACTTGGCACATTTTGTATGGAAAATTCTGGTCATGGTTTGCAATTCACTCTGGTTTTAAGAAAGGTTCATTTAAGTCAGCAAGAACTTGCTATGAACCTTTATACTATAGTCTGCTGCCTATTTTCACCTCTTTTCTCGTTTCTATCTGATGCTGGGATTATTGCTCAATGAAATGAAATGCAAAGCATTTGTAATCCACTTGTCTATTTACTGCATATTCTGTAGGGATTGTACCTATGAC
>JBBPCX010000002.1:16390491-16402407 GCA_037974365.1 Hydrocynus forskahlii | reverse complement strand
TGTGTGTGTGTGTGTGTGTGTGTGTGTGTGTGTGTGTGTGTGTGTGTGTGTGTGTGTGTGTGTGTGTGTGCTAGAGGGTCTCATAGACCCCACAGTAGAGTCTTTGTACTACATCAAAGCAGAGGAAGTTCTCAGAGTTCCCCACTGTACTGTGTGAGCACAGCTCAGCCCCTTTGCTAATCTTTCAAGTCCAGATTGAGGGTGGAAAAGAGGAGACAATGTAGCCTGTGCTCCTTTAACCCCAACATGGCTCACACTCATTTGTCTGTGTTGAAGCACTTTAGGATGATGATGTCCAATCAGTCAGTGCTATAGCCCTGCTGTGTGTAGTAACAGCTGACCCCGGCTTGGCTTCTATGGCTCAGAACATGAGGGTTCCATCTGAGAGCTCCATTTTCCATCAACACTCAAAGATGTCTGCCTTGTTGCATCTGTGATAAAAGCCAGGGCATCAAGGGACAGCCAACCTTAGCGGGAAAAACACAACTAAGAAGAGTAAGCTGTTGTCATAGCAGAATCTATTGGGGCTAATGCACCGTAAAAACTAAAGGTGCCTTCAAATTCCAGTAATGTACTCAAGTAACATTTTCAGCCCTTTTCAGAACTGATTTGTGTTTTTAGTAGGGTGTCTAATAATTTACATGACATCTCAGTCTTATTCAGCCATAAAAAAACAACATGGCCAGTCTAGACACAAAGAGTAGCACCTACAACAGAGAAAATTTCACCAGGACCCCATGTAAAAGTAATCTTATCCGAATAGGGCTTTAAGTGGCCTAAAGCGCTCTTCTAGAAGAAGCCTTTTTTGAGCTAGAATGCACTTCAGTGAAAACAACTTCTTGTTCAGCCACTGGTATGCAATGCCAGTAGTTACTTCCGTGTGGATCTCAGAATGTCTGCTCAATCAGAGATGCAGCTTACAGTCGAAAAGTTGGAAAGAAAACAATGAAGAGAGAGAAGAACAAGAAAAGGTGTAAGGGAGAGGTGCCCTGCTCAGCGTGAGCAGTGGTGGGTAAAGTAAGAAGCGTAATGGAGAGTTCTTTGGGTGCAGTGGTGGAGGACATATCAGCTGCTGGCATTTTTGTAACTACATTAAACAAACCCTCGGAAGGCCCCAATGATGCATGCAATCTTAATTTTTATTACCTCAATTTATTATACACTCCCCCAGCTAATGACAGATCCAACTGTCATTAACAGATTAATTATAATTTCCCCTTGTGTGTGCACTCAGACTGTGAGCGAGCATGCACACACAGTGTGAGTGTGTCTGTGGGTGCTGTTTGTGTGTGTGTGTGTGTGTGTGTGTGTGTGTGTGCGCGTGCGTGTGTGTGTGTGTGTGTGTGTGTGTGTGTGCGTGTGTGCGCCTATAGGCTATAATAACAATGTTTGAATCAATGTTTGGCAAACGTTGTGCCTCAGAGATGTTAAAGTGCATACTAATTAAAAGAAGAGTAAATCTAATGTAAAAGTAAGGTGCTGGATCTTTTTCCTACTCTATAGAGTTTTCGATGCAAACAAAATCAGGCATCTAAACTCTACTTCTCATGCTTTAACTACTGTGTCGCAGAGAGTGTGGCTTAATTTTCTCTGCCATGTTCTGTTCTTGAGCCCTTTTTCTTCTCTTAGTCCTGCCCAGTGAAATATGTTTGGGATCATGGCAGGGGATTCTGCCAAATTATACATCATGGTAGTTCATTTTTTAATGATTCACAACATGTGCCATAATTCACATTTTACTGAGGTTTGTGAACATGCTAGAACAGACAAAAATGTGTCAGCCAATTGCAATTCCAGATTTAAAAAGACCAAAAGAAATTACTACAGTCTCTATTAATGCTGCTGTTTTATTTCAAAATTAACAAAATTTATAATGGCATAAAAACACCCCCATCCATAAAGCTACTTGTTTCTTTGCAGCTATGCAGCTACATTATTGTTGTTTACAGGCTTTCTGTAATTGGTCTCAATCTAATGTCTTTTTATGATGCATGCAGAAATACTACCAATTTCCATGATATATTCAATAAAGTGCATAATAAATTGCTAAATTCTGAGCACAATATTCGTTTACATTTACGGCATTTAGCAGATGCTCTTATCCAGAGTGACATACATCAGTGCTTAAGTAGTCTACGTCTGTTCTTACCTGTAAAACTACACTAAGATCAACACCTGCTTTTAACCAAGTTACTGCCAGCTAAGTTAAACACCTTAACAAACCCTGTCAAAAGAAAAATGTCAGACGTTAATATACAAATAAGGAAAAACAGTTAAGAGGGTAAGTGCCCAAGGTTTTCTTGAATATAAAGAAAAAGATGTATAAGAGATAAATGAGAGGACTGGTTAGTCACCAAGGTGCTCCTAGAAGAGGTGGGTCTTCAGATGACACTTAGGGACGGTAAGGGACTTTGCAGATCTGATTGCAAGAGGGAGTTTGTTCCACCACTGGGGGGCCAAGACTGAAAAGAGCCTTGATGCATGTCGTCCTGAGAAGTGACACGCTGCTTGATCAGTGCCGATATGTAAGGCAGTGTGAGTCTGCTCTTGGCCTTGAAGGCAAGTGTTAAGGTTTTGAACTTAATGTGAGGGGCCACAGGGAGCCAGTGAAGTTTCCGTAGTAGAGGCATGGTGTGCGAGGATTTAGAAACATTGAAGAATAACCGTGGCTGCAGAAAAGTCAAGAAGAATCAGAGCAGAAGACAGGTTGGCTGATCTAGTTGCATGAAGTTCTTCTGAGGTAGTAGTGCTGTTTCAGTAGAGTGTGCAGCCTTGAACCTGGACCTTATTCCTTATGCTACATCTTCTACAAGCAAGTTAGATGCACTAGGTATTGTAAGTGTGGCGGCAATAAATCAACAATGCAGTGAAATATGTACTTTTAATACTTTTGGAAGCAAGTACTTCAGTACTTTGACTTAAGTGAAATTTGACTGTATGACTTTCACTTGTATTGGAGTAACATTTGACTAGGTGTATCTGTACTTTCACTTAAGTAATGAAGTTAGGTACTTTGTCCGTGGCTGGGAGTAATGTACAAGAAATATTATATCATCATAATACTATCTTCATGCGAGAAATTATAATGTGTTTTATAGTATACATCAGCTATTATTCTTTTCAAATCTCTTCACAAAAAAATTTCAAGTATATCTAAAGCATTTTGGAATAAAACACTTCATTTCTTCCTTCTCTCTGTCTCTCTTACTCTTTCTATCTCCCCTTCTCATTTCCCTTACTCTCCATTCCTGCAGACCTTCTCAGAGCTGAAACAGAGCCGCTTTACCCTGTGGCTTCCTTTGTGTCACACAGTCCAAAATGGAAGGCCTCCTGACAGTGGTATCAAAGGGCAGAGAGGGCTAGAGACGTGTCCTCTTCTTCACCTACGGTAGGGCCTCTGGCTTCAATAGCTCACCTACGCTGACCCCATCATACTGCAGTGAGGAACCAGAGTTCCTCTCTTTTCCCTAAACTCTGTAAGCCCATATCTTAACCTGCAGCTTCATACGATACAGTGCACACTCTGACCACATACCATAAGAGAGATCACATTTTACAGAGAGGACTATAAATCACCACTAGCAAGACAGGGTGTATGGTCGAGGTAGAACCGTCTCACTCGATTAGAATATCTCAGCTGCATCAGGTAGCTTTTACTAACAGGAGATAATCTATCATTCAGAAGTTTTATTTATTTATTTTAACCTTTAGTGGAACTATGAAGTTTTCTGTTTTCTGAGTGTAGCATGCACATAGAGATGAACACAACATGCTTCAGTAAACATGTGTTTACTTGTTGGCTTCTTGCTGTAGGATCACAGTTCTAGTGTAAACTTTTTTCAGTTTATACCACCATTGAGATAGACTGTCGTTTCTGAATAGAATTTCTGAAACTATTCTTCTTCACTGTAACTTATCACTGCCGCTTTTTAGTGGGATCCAGGAGGCTAAACCCTTTACTGAAGTAGGAAAGGGGTTCTTAATCATGGAACCATTCCATGGTTAAAAAATGTTCCACGGACCCCATACTCCATATACATATTACATTCTGCAAAAGCCTTTCTGCTTTTTAGTGCGTTATTTTTCTTTTTGTCAATACCAACTTATCAAACCTAAGAAAACTGAATATTGTGATACATACTGTGTGTACTGATGATGATGTCAAAGGTAATGTCTTCTAAGCAATTGGTTTAGAAAAAAACTCAGACTTAAGTGATTTTTACTTTAATGTGGCACAAGTCTCCACCTTTGTTTTGCAATTGTAGAAAAGGTAGGGATCCCCTAACTTGAACCCCTATTGGGTCAACAGACCCCCACTTTGAGAACCAGGTATATAGACTGTAACTTACTAGTGGGGTTCAAGCCTTCTGCTGATATAGACATTTATGAGGATTGGTGTGAGTCTTTGTGTTAGAGTAAAGTGACTGATGCATTTGGATCTGCTGTAGTGTGGTAACTGATAGATTGGCTCCTGTGTGTTATAGCAAAGTGACTGATAGATTTTGCTCTCCTGGTCTTGTGCAGATGATTGATTGGACAGTGAATGTTGCAGTGAAACAGGTAAGATAGCCCAGCACAGTGACAGAGGCTTGACAGAACTGGCTCAGGTCCTCGCAGGCTTCAGTGAAAGAAAGAGAGAGTAGAGAGAGGGAAAGTTAGAGAGCAGAAGAACACCTGGGTGGAAGTGGCTCTGGGGAACATCCGGAACATTGCAAGGAATTTGGCCATATCTCAGGCGCTTGTGCAGCGCCGCAGGCTTTTCCCCCTCGCTCCCACACTGAGCAGCACTCTCGTAGGTCACCGGCAGCCAGACACGCACTGGGAGGCTTGCTCGTTGCACAGAAACACAACACACTTTATTAGGTCTGTTAAAACATAGAGGTGACCTGCCCTCGGTGCCACTATAACACTCTAAAAATATGAAACTTTATTCTCACCAAAAAAAGAGTTACAGTTTAATGTTTGAGGCTGCCATTACACTGTTCCTTCTAAAATATATCGACAATCCTTACTCGCATGTGCCAGAAATATTCATGTCGTGCTGAATATGGTTGATTAAGAGTGCTAGTAGAATAAGCTTGTTATGAAATATTAAATAGGAGTGTGTGGCAAAGCAATAAAAGGGCAGTAAGAGAGTGTGACAGGCTGAGGTGGAGGATATATATGCTGCTGGCCCCAAATGAACACACTGAGACTAATACTGCTGAGCTTCATGTTTCATTTATGTGCCCACACTCACTACAGGGTGGGGAGGGTGTATTGAGGTTCATTAAAGATTAATTAAGACAAATGCAGGGACAACATTCACCTCCAGCCGCTTCACTGATCCAAACACATCTCACACACACACAAACACACACACACACACACACACACACACACCTTTTCAGAAAGGCATAGGTTTAGAAAGAAAGAGTTGAGAAGGATTGACGGGGAAAACATAATGGGAAGAAAAGATGCTCTTAAGAACCATGATTGTTAGAAGCGAAAAGATGTGTATAGGGTGGTTATTTGGGACAAACATTTTGGACATAAAATCCAATATGGAGATGGCTTATTACACTATTTAAACTATTAAAGCTATTTTATATCTTTTTGAGGTGTTTGAAGGTGTTTAAATCAGAAAACAGTGCATTTTCTTTCCGTACCATGATGTATTTCTGACTGAAACACAGTATCAAGGAGGATCTCTGAGCTAGCTAAGCATTTTATTTTGATGACAAGTGGGGGGCAAAGGGAGGGAGAGATGAAACATGATGTTGATTTTCCCCCATCCACTGATGCATAATGATGTAACTAAAAAATAGAAGACGGAAAAGGTGGAAAAAAGTGATTCTAATTTGTTAAAATGTTATAGGACAATAAGCTTTTCTTTTAAATAATATGATGACTCATGATTAGTATGACCAGAAACATGAATAAGAAAGTAAATCTTGATGTCAGATGGAGTGTAAAGAATATTCAGTGGCAAGTGATCCTGTGGCCAAAAAAAGACTAATAGCAAAGAATGGCAGAACTGAAGTCAGACACACTGTAGAAAAATGAGACATAGGATAACAACTTTAGCACTTATTATTAAATGTGTATGTATTGCAGAGTGGTGCACTGTTGTTTTTCCTTTGCTGAGGTCTTAAGAAATGTTAGAAAGCACTGTATTGTATATATTTTTTTAATTAGTCAGCCTGGCATTGTCAGACAGAAACATTAGAACTGCTCTTCCATGAGTCAGCGGCAGGATTTTACAGCAAATGCTCTTTCATTCCATTTTGAACAAGCCCCAAACTGCACAAAACCATGGAAACCAGGAATTGCTCCGCCCAGAGAGAGAGAAAGAGAGAGAGAGAGAGAGAGAGAGAGAGAGAAGAGAGGCAGATTGACCTTACTGTGGGCAGAGAAAATACCTCAGAGTAAAACTCTACTTAATCAGACTGTAATCAGATCAATAACAAGGGCCGTGTGGGCTGCAGTGCTGCTCTTAGTACACAGGCACTGAACGGAGATGAAGGAATGTACTGATAACATCTGCAACTGAAACTAGAGCACTTTTATCCACCCCCCAAATATAAAACACTGGCATTTCAGATTTATCCCCTCCAAAAGCATTTGTGAAAGCATATCCTCAGGCTGTTAAAGAGGAAAATGTAGTATTTCTCTCTGAGACATCTTTGAGTGTTTTTATTTATTTATTTATTTTGTTGTTGTTCTTTCATTTTCAGCATTCCAGCAGTATGTTAGGCTTCTGTGGTAAATGCAGGACTTGAGGGGAGGGATGTGGGCTGTTATTATACAGTTTTGGACACAAATTGTGGAATCGATTTTTGGTGCAGCATGTCAGGAGTGATTGATGAAGTGCCTAGGCTGCTCACACACAGCTCTGAGAACCACACACTCACCCCAGTACACTAAACTACTGCACACAGCTAACTATGACAGTCCACACACTTACAACTGCTACCTTACGCTCTAGAAGGAGAGAGAGAGAGAGAGAGAGAGAGAGAGAGAGAGAGAGAATGTGCCATTACTCCACTGTTACATGCTGCTTGCACAAACAGTTTTGTTTGAAAATGTCTCTATGTCAGTGTGTTGCATTTTTTTAGTTCTGATCTGTAACTTTGCTTGTTACATTTTCTGTGTTTATCGAGTTCTCTGATTTGAGGGAAAAAAATGTAAAAAATGGGGGTGGGGATTGAAAGAGAGATAGAAGGATGTAGAGATGGAGATGTAGTTTCACTGTACAAAGCTGCTTAGATGCTGAAACTACGGCATAAAAGAAGTCCGTTGTCTTGGCACTGCCTCAGTGCTGACAGAAATTAAATTGTGTCCGAGGACTTTTTATATAGCCGCACAAGGTCTGAGACAATATTGCCAGTGGCTTGCAGCTCTGCTCCAGACACACAGTCTCGTCTCTGTTTGCACCATGACATAAGACTCCACATTCTTCTCTGTCTCCTAAAATCTATAATGCTTCCATTTAACTCTAGACAGAGAGTTCCCTGTATAACTGCTAGAAAATACTGTATATCTAAATTTAATGGTCTCGCAAAGTCCACCTTTCGTGCAAGGCAGTTACTAAAGATTAGAGATACATACACATCAGAGATTGCTTTTAAGAACTGGTGTATCTTCAAGTATGACACTGCTTATGATCAACAAGGATGTTTTAAAAGAGACTGTTGCATCTCATTTTCTATTAAGGTAACTGCTGTATTTTTGTGCTCTTTTGCATGACAACTGTGCCACATCACTAGATGTTGCTGGGGGAAAAAATCTATGCTAAAAGCCAAAGGCTTTTCACTTTGTTGATGATTTGGTAACTGCCCTCGAGCAGTTATACTAAGGCACGCTGGAACAGATTAGCTGTTCTTTGCTAGAACAGGTGATGTTATATGATTCAGAATATGTCACTATTAACATTTTGCCTTTCATGCTCATAATTACCAATGAGAAATTAATAAGACTATCAAGTTATTTCCATCATAATTGCATATATTTCTGTGAACACAGAAATACTGTTTTATTAAGTTGTTTCAGCTGATGGCTGCACATGTTTTTTCAGCTTTGTGGGAAGAACTTATGTCCAAGTCTAATTTGAAGGTGAGAGCGTGACTGGCTCATATGTTTTATACAGACTTTTAGATTGGTCTCTCATAGGTGAATGTCAGGGACTGCGTTATCACCACTGTCTCCAATTGTACAGGCAAGCCCATTTACAGCTCTCTAACAGAACTTTTTACTTAACAAGTCCTGTAGGTTTCTCTTGTCTCACTGGCTTGTGAGAACTTGCCTTTGTCTGTGCATGTTCTAAATCAATTATGGCAGGCCCTCAAGTCTCTGTTATTACTGTACACACACAAACACAATTTGTAGAGCCTGATATAATCAGGTCTGGCAGGTGACGCTCAAGTTTATCATGACAGACTGACTCATATAGGACTTCAATAGCTTAACTTTGATAGCTTAACTGTGTGTGTCCATATCTGTAGTATATTTTTTGTGAGAAGTAGGCCGTGTGCTGTCTGTGGTTAGTTTATAGGTTAAATGAGGGCTCACTGGTTTGGTTTAGGCATACTGCACACACATGCCCGAGCTTTGAACTTAGCTTGCCTCCTGAGCTTCAAATTCACACACATGCTCTTTATAAACAGCTTCATGTGAAACCTCATAGCGCTGGCTCACAGAATACTGCTAATTAATGTCCTGTTTGTGATCTTTGTCCACGGCAGGCTGCTGAATTATTCTGTACATCTGCAACAGACCAGAACTGGGCAAAACATTCAAATAGTCCCAAGTTTCATTGAATGCAAGTACTCTAATTGAAACAAGCAGAAATGGTGTTATAAAGCAGATCTGCACCTATACTGGTATACCTGTGTTCTGTTGATTATTTTTTTTTTGGTTTTAGTATTACTGAAAAACAACAAAAAGTGCAATATATGTAATTTTCTGGGTGTTTCCAATAAACAAAAAGCATGACCAAAAAGTTCTTAGACATCTAGTCTGTTTTGAATTCACAATATGGTCCAAGGTTCCGTTTGGTGGGATTTTAAGAGAAGCAGAAAAGAAACAAAAAAGATGAGGTTCGTTAGATACCTATACTCAAAGTATAGGTTTCATTAAATAGAAATAATTTAATAATGTGATACCGTGGTTTTGTGTTATATTTGGAAAAAACATTGATATTGAACAATTCTGCTTAGCATTACCATGTAAGTGAAGTCTTTGTGTGATGCAGTTCATGACATAAGACTACATGAATACCTAGGCAGTACAGAGAATGCAATACAGTTATTCTGCAGTAATTCAGTTGGATTGGTCTTTCCTTTACACATAAGGGACACATCAGATAAATACATTTTTGCATGTACCTGGAAATACTTTTCTTGTCCAAGAGGTGTAATTACTGGAATCAAATGAAATTATTAAGGGTCAGGAATTTCATGCTCTTTATTATGGTACAGTGACCTGAAATTGATTTGCTCTTCTGTTGTTCATTGCCAGTTTGCATCATATCTGTAACTATTATATTTTAAGAAGGCAAATTTACTAAGCAGTTCTGTGCTTAGATCTTCAGTCTGCAGTATGCTTGCAGTGGTGTGTTAAATGGACTGCATTGTGCTTTTCTCTCTATAGTGCCCAAGGCATCTCCTACTGTGTTAAGGAGCTCGCTGGATACACCTCACTGCGTAACTGCTCCCCAGTATACATGACTTGTCTTGAAACAGATCATATATCTCTAAGGGGATGGTCTACAACATGCCCCTCCCCTATTCTTGGATGTGTCCCAGACAAATGTTGGTCATTTTAAAAAAGTTAAGCATTCTGTCTGATGAGATCCTATATATGATCTTTAGTCCTGCTCACACTACTTAAAAGAAAAGATTTTTAAAAGATTTGAACCATAATTGGTACAGAATAAGTAAATTATGAGGAGTATCTTTAAAAAAAGTTCAACCTTGCATGTGTTAAATACATTCCTTAGGACACCAAAACTGATTCTTCCATGACACTTTTAAGAACCTTTGGCATCTTTATATTTAAGAGTCTAGTCATTAACTAGCCTTGCAACACAGATGCCCCTCACACGACCATGTATGTAGGACCATGTGACCATAAAATAGCAGAGGGTCTCACACACACACACACACACACACACCATGTACACTGTCTCTTGGGTCAATAGCACCTTCACACAGGCAGCTAGTGCATCCTTAAGTGCCTATGAAAGAGAGGTATGAACAGAATACATGATGTTTCTGAGGTGTAACTGAACCTCCTCCCCCCATGTCAGGAAACAATATAGATTGTTCTAGATCCCGATTAATGACACAGATATGGAATGTAAATGTTTGCACTATTGCCTGTGTCCTCTGGTAGTGTTTCAAAAACGCAGGTCAGACACCTTTAAGGCAAGAACAAAGCTGAGTGGCTACAGGGGCTCAACCTGGATAGAAGCACATTCAGATTATGCCTGCTGCTCAGGATGCTTCCCAAAAATTTCCCTGTTTGATTTCAGCCCATTTATCATTATTCTCTTTGGCAAGCTCAATGTCATCTGTTCCCAGAAGAATTATAGGATTGCACTGCAGAAGACAAACAATTTACTGGCACTTTGCCTCACTGAGCAGCACTGTCTGCCTGCCAGCAGCCATCCATTTCACTATTCACACCATACAATATAAAACAGCCACACACAGGCACCCAAACCACAAACACAATACAGTACAGGCAACACATCATGTACACAATGCAAACAGAAGTTCATATAGCACTATACTTAGGTCAGACTTTGTGCGAATAGAATAAAGTGTAGGATGTATTCCTTCATTTCTGTGACATGCAGCATAATTCTGCATAGCGAATGAGGCATTCTTATTTTAAAAAAATAATGCCTATCCCAAACCCAAAACATTTCATAAATGGTGATCTCCAAATTAGCACATTTATTAGCATGTATATAGAGATTGTGACGGGATCATGAAATACGTTCAACGTTCAACGGTCAAACATTATGCAAAAAATGTGAAACACAGCAATACATTCATAGGCCCGGTTCATACCAGGTATTTATATCCATCTCAACTGACCTGATCACAAGAGTATAGTGAAACCTATAGCTGTTTACATCTGATGTTTCTTTATGTCTTCAGTGTGTTCCCACTGGCAGTTGGAATTTGACTGCAGTTATTGTGCTGTTCACATTAACTTTGTAGGCCACATTTTTACAAGATGCTTTGATGCCTTTACCAGTGCGTACTTTACAAGGCCGTAGTGACATAATTTAGCTGTTTATTTTTCTTTAGTTTCTCCACCACATTTCATGGCTTGGCCTTAAAGAGTGAGCATGAAAAAATACAGCACAGGGAAGCAAAGGTTGCAAAAGAAAAGGTGAAAAGAGGAAAAAAAAGTGAGTTGTGGGCTTGGCGGCATTCTTAGTGTGAATTCCCCATCGGCTTTCAGTGGAAATGAGCTGTGAGGAGGCAGCAGGCCTCAGGCAAGCAAGGAAACAGCGGTGGGATGGAGGGATGTTGAGGCATAGAAGAGGAAGATGAGGAGGAGGAGATGTGGGCCAGGAAGCAACCTGTCAGGCTAGGCCAACTTCCCCCTCCCCCAGTGGCCTGCACTCGCCTCTCTCCTCTGCAGCCACTGCAGTCTCCCGACATTTACATTATTCAAAGATAAATGCATTGTCAATTCTGCGTCTCCACACACTAGATATGTGTGCTGCTCCAGTCCCTCAGCAACCAAAGGTGCTCTCACCTCCGCTGCCCACTAGACACACTACAAATGAAATCAAATGGCTGCTGCTACTGAGCAGAATAATTTAACCCTGCTGAAGGACTGTGTGTGTGTGTGTGTGTGTGTGTGTGTGTGTGTGTGTGTGTGTGGTGTGTGTGTGTGTGTGTGTGTGTGTGTGTG
>JBBPCX010000002.1:16378549-16389689 GCA_037974365.1 Hydrocynus forskahlii | reverse complement strand
CCCTCCCTCCCCCGCTATCTCACTCTGTGTGTCTTTTCATTAAATGTATGTTCTTTGTGTATTGTCGCTGTTGCAACCTCTTATCTCCATAAAAATATGTTTTAAGTAATTGTGGCCCATATCTGTCCATACATTGTATCATTCTGGCATAATGTTAAAGTCAACAGGTATTTTCAAATACTGTTAAAAATGGGTAAAATCTGTTTAAAAAAAGGTTTTGTTCCAACAGTTACAATATATAAATGTTATTTTACAACCCATGCCCAGGGCATTTACATTTTTACAGAAAAAAATAATTTTAAGTTGTGCTCTCAAATTTTGAAGATGCTAAACCTAAATTCTGAATTTGCACATAATTCCTTAAAACTACAAATGTAGTGAAAATGCAACATAGATGTATCCACATAACCCTCAGAGGCCCTAATTATTATTGGTGTACTAGTAGCTATTGTGTATAAATGTGTTAAGCTGTTTGAGTGATTGGAAAAGAAGCAGGGTTATTGAGCTAGGAGCTACCTGGCTAGGCAAGGGAGCATGAAAAAAGATTTGCCTCAGGTGAGCATTTATACCGAGCCACTCTCACATGCTTAAGGTGTCTCCGGCTTGTGCTAAGTTGTTTAATTACCTTTTTTTACACTCCCATTCATTGTTAACTTTAAACCTAAACTCATGAATGGAGCTGTCTGCTGGCCATTTTTCATATCTAATGGTCACAGGCTACTTTACTGGAATAATGTGTCTGGTATTACAAATGAAAAGCACAGGGAATCATTCTTTATCTTGCGGACAGATTAAATTCTGAATCCTGTTACTGTAATAGGCACACTTGTAGCTTTACATAAATTAGAGCCCTAATTATGTTAGATACTATTTTAAACAAAATAACACACTTCTCAGAATCTATAGTTGTAATTTATAGTAAAGCCAAGTTCATTTTCCAGAATAATCCATTTCTCACTATGGTGGAGGGCTAATATGATGACTGTAAAACCCAAAGAGACTGGATCTCTCTCATCACAGGGTGCAGTGCAGGAGAAGATAAATGAAGATGCGTTTTATTCCGTCATAATTTCCCTGGGAAAATGCTATAAAGGATGTCCATATGGATATGAGTGAGAAAGAGGGGGATGTGTGAGGTATTTGTGTGAGGAGCGGTATAGACATTGCTGCAGTAATTGATGGCACCTTTCCCGTGTGATCAGTTTGTCTGTCAGTTTGGAGGAGGTGGCGAGAGAGGGATGGGGCAGCCTCTGAGGAAAGGAGCCACCACATCACGTTTGCTAGGTTAAATCTCCTAATGATAAATATAAATCAACTACTGCTGAGCTGAATGCATTCTGAAGGTATTGTGCGTCTTGAAAGAAAATGATAGGAATGTCACATTCAGTATAGTGAAACTCCTTGCCTGCTGCTTTTTTAAAAGTAGAATTACTACACATGACGCTAATACAAGTGAAATGCTTAGGGATCCTTACTTGCTATTAGTGAAGGTGGTAGAATAATACATTATTACTTTGTGCTTATTATATATCTTTGTGCTTATTGTAGGACTACTGTTAAGTGCTACATTGATACTTTTGTGCAGGCTCAGCATTGGCAAGTATCAACATTTCATTCTTTTAATAAATTATAATCAGCAAAATGGCATACGTTCTAAGAATGCACTGTGATATTTATAAATATTTTATTTCAGTTTTATCTTGCATAATATGAGGAACAGATCATTGCATACATGATTTTTGACCCTAGTGATAGCCTCTTGTTTTTGGTTAGCCTGGAAAATACTCATGTTATATAAATATAGTCAATTTGGTATGAAGGAGCTGAGGTCTAAATTAATGATCAGCTATTTATAGTCATACTTTACACCACTCAAACATGTTTAAACCCCTACATGGCCCCAGACTTTTGTTATGCAATTCTATAACTTAAGGGTAATGCTGCCATTTTGCATTGTTTTCCGTGTAAGTTACTAACTAAAAAACTTGGATTTTTAGGGAATAAAATAGGCTAAAGTGAGTTCTGAATAATTCATTTAAAAAGAACATTTTCAACGGTTCTGTAGATGTTGTAGATGTTATTTATGTTAAGTACTCCATTCCCTAATTTAGTTGTAGTGATACATTTGTTCATTTGATATTATGAAGCATTTTTAAATGAAATCTCCCTGAACGGGTATAAATTATAAGGGGTTACTCACAAAGTAATCTCTCATAATTTATACCTCTTTACAGTTGTGGGTTGTCCTCCCTTTAAAATAAAGGGAAACCAATAAGATCAGGTATCTAAGGCCTCCAGGTTTTAATATATATTTTTTTACCTTTAACACTGCAGCCTTTCCTTTTCTTTCTTTTGCATGAAATGCCTCCTGGTTATAAAATTCATTTTGGTTTACAGAGACTTTAGTGCTAAGCAGAATTATTTGAATGCTTAAACAATGTACTTGTAAAGTTTCAAAGTGTCAACAAAAAGGGTTCCTCCTCATGATGCCTAATATTTTTGTTTCTTTGAGTGTACTACATTGTTCTCAAACTGGTACCACTATGGACTATTATAGCAACACGCAACACTCCAAGTAGCTTAATAATAATGGGGGATTGCTTTAAAAATAAAGTTAATAAATGTGCCTTGTTCCAGAAGTGTGATGTTCTGGATCACATGGTGAGTTAGTCATCCTTGCAGTGAAGTAATTATCTTTATCAGAGGTGACAAGTGGCATAGGATGCTGCCTTCCAATAGCCATTAGCTGAGCTTTGGGCAGCCTGGTGCCTGTGCACTCACCGCAACATTAGCCAGTAATGGAGATCCACATATAAGAGAATGCTATACACTTGTCTTAAATTGATAAGGGGATGACGACTTCCAAGTTGCTCCTTTCACTGTTTTATATGATGTTTTTCATTAAATGTGTTCATGAGAAAATAAAATTATGGATACGAAGGAATAGCTAATCTGATGATGATCTGAGTGGCAAAGAAACGTTGCATGATATTGACACACAGTTTTAGCATCATACATTAGTATGGCATAATGCACATATGCCAGTACTAATACATGAATAATGCTTTTAATGGTGATGGGAAAAAAAAAAAAGTATTTTGATGTAATCACATGTGTGTATGGAGTTAAGGATCATAAATTCAGTCTCATGATCCTTAACTCCATATACATATACACACGTTCTAATATTACACATCATTACATATTATCAACAAATATTCACTTTTTTGTCTTTATTATGACCATTATTGGTGTAGATGTGCAGTACAAGTTTGTGGTTCATCACAATTCAGTTCACCTACAGACTGAAAACTTGCTTTGAGACATTGTTAATAAGATCATTGTAAAGGAGGATCCTTGCAAAAGTGCATAATGGAAATAGCATCCAAAACCCTTGTAAACAAAGCGAGTACTTCTTAGGTATGCGTAATGTACATTAACTTTTAAAATCACTCAAAATCCCCTCTGAGGCACGTGGTATCGACGGGCTGAACATTAAAAAGTCACAGTGATAAGGCAGTAATATCTAGTTTAATAAGGCAATACTAAGTTAGGTTAAGGCAGTCCGCCGTTTAAAGGGAGTGCAAGCGAGTAATTGATTGATCACTTTCTGTTTTACGCAGAAATGTGTGAAGGAGTTGAATTCAAGCGTAGAGGCACTTTTGTTGGCACCAGTGCGCGCAGGAGGAACTGTGCGCGTGGCGGGCAGTCCGGGCCCGGCAGGCCTTCCTTTTCTCTCTTTTTCTGCTTCATCCGTCTGTTCTGGAACCAGATTTTCACCTGCGTCTCGCTTAGGCGCACGCTCCTCGCTATCTCGGCCCTCCTGCACCTGCTGATGTATTTGTTGAAATGAAACTCTTTCTCCAGTTCCGTCAGCTGCTGGGTGGTGAAACTCGTGCGCACTGTTGCAGCTGCAGGAGCAGCCCTGTATAATTCGCAGGCCAGTGAACATCCTGTAACAGAAAGAAAGAAAGAAAGAAAGAAAGAAAGAAAGTGGAAGATAGGTGGTGAAAATTATGTATCTCATGCAGTCTATGCCAGACGTAATCCACGTCTTAGCATGTTTCAGTATCTGGTTTGTTCTCATCTTCATACGAACAACTTACTTGGTGGATGCTTTCTTTTAACTCTCATCCAGTCGAATGTGTCACTAGCTACAGCCCGCGTGTCTTCTGATCTAACCTCGCCTTTTAAATAGCTCTTCTGAGACGCAGTGAAACTTTGGCACCTGTCGTACGCGAGGAAAGTTGTCCCGGTTTGTCTGTGCTCCTGGAAGCAGAAAGGCGTGCTGCTTGTGATCAGGAGCTGCCCAGGCACCTCTGAGTCTTCAGCGTCTGTGCAGCATTCCCAGGCTGCAGCACTCCACTGCAGTCCATCCCCCAGACCTGAGCCACACTGCACATCCGACGTTAGATGAATGCCAGTAAGTTGATCCAGAAAAGCCGGCGCTGCTCTCCCTCGGGGCTCTCCCTGGGACGGCGGAGGGTCAGCCTCGCGCTCTTCCTCGCTCACTTTCGCTCTGAAAGTCGGATCTTCGCCTGGGTAACAGGCTGAGTATGAGGACATTAGGTGCATCTATTAGAGACGGGTATTTTAACGGGTGAATGATTACCACAGCCGCTTGTCTTCGTGACTTACTGTACTTTGAAGCTCTAGATGTAAATAATGGCCACCGCGGCAAGTGGGGCGTGGCCTCGCCCTGCCGGCCAATCGGGGGAACGAGTTGTAGCCTGCCTTCTGGCTTCAAGCAGTCCAACAGCTTGGGCTTCAACTGGACCCTATAGCACGTCCATATAGGACCCCTCAGTGCATTACATTATACCTTCCTAAGTGAAAAGTAACTTTGATATTGCGTATTGAAGTCCGCTGTTATTTACTATTTCTAAAAAAAAATGTTCGTTTGAAAGACCAAGACTTTATAACTAAGGTTTGATCCAGTTAATATTATACAACAGGTAATATAAGCCAATATACATTAAAGTAACTGCTCATATTGTTTCGCATTATTTTGCTTTGTCGGACTCGCTCTTACTAACCTACTTGAAGATTTCGTGCCTAGGGGGCTCTATACTATATTAACATCTCATTAAACTGCTAGTGGAATTAAACCGCTCCATTTCTACTCGATTGCACGAGGTATTTCTCTTTAAAGGGTTAATGTTTTCCTTGTAATCCGAAAAGACACCCTTCTGTGTTAATACAGCTGTCATACTGTTATTATATGCCATTGTTATTGTTATACAAAGTTTTACTTTTGGTTGACAGGTCTTTTGCTTGGTTTGGTTTGTTTTTTAGATCATCGTTTGGGGTGTAAAGTAGCCACGACGCATCTGGCGATGTCCCCACAGAAGAAACTGCTGTCGAGGAAAGTTGTGCCCAATCTGCGATTGATGATCTAAAGCTGCGTCATGCTCCCCATTGTTGTAGTTATCGAGTCAGCCTGTTTTCTCTAACCCTTTACACTGTTTTTATCAGTAACATGCTACTACATTTCGGCTATGCGATTAAATGGCATGTTTTGAAATAAAATTTAAAACAATCAGTGAATCTAATGCTTAGCCTACTACAACTAAGACTCTTAATGAGCCACACAATAAGAATGACCGACCGACTGAAAGACTGGGGGCAGTTGCAGGACATAAAATAATTGTGAAAAATATAAGAAACGGCACATTTTAATTATATCCGGATAACGGTCCATTCTACTTGTAATATAATTTTAGGTTTACTGGCCCACGGAGTGACTTTATAATCTACTGTCCAACCAAGATGCTTGTTGAACAGTGAAGTCGTTTTCATTATCCAAAAGCTTACGGCCTCAGTGTATATAACATTCTTCTTCATCCCTCTGATGCACCACGGAGCTCCATAGATATTTCAGTCGGTCACCCTTGAGGCGCGGTTTGGTCCTCTTTTAACTACAGTGAGGGCACAAGTGCAATAGGCCTAAATGATAAAATGCACTTTAATGGCTATGCTTTAAAGGAGCAGTTTGCACATGTAAAATGATCTAATTAAATTGATTTACCAACATGGAGCTTATTTTATCTGGTCATTTTATTGTGTAAAATAAGACTACTTAAAGAGCTGTGCTTTTTTTATTTTAAGAAAGTCTTTTATTCTACATTTTGTTTTGAAAAAGACATCCTTGCGCTAAAACATAACCTACAGTAATTTGGTCACGTTTGGAGTTTAGAAACAAGAATATTTCTTTTTCTTTTTAATTATTCACCTCTGTAATGTTAATGATTTTTATCCATCTACTTGTCCTGCAGTCTCTGTTGCAATGAAAAGCTAAAACAGCCAACCTTAAAGTGAAACACTTCAAATATAACCTGCACTTAGTAGGCCTGATTTCAATTTCTTCGGCTGTTGTATGTTGCCATAGATTTCATGTTCAGTAATAAACTAAAGCGATGTCCATATTATTTCAAAGGAGAGCTTAAAAAAACACCAAGTTAACGGATTATTAAAACTTGTTGTCTTTATGCTACTCCTCACGTTTTAAGGGAGCCTATGTCCCTGTAGATTGAGTCATTACACTACACATTACCTCGGGAAAAGGACTTGCCTGGTTCTCTCCTGATGTCAGAACGCTTGCCGGATCATTTTCTAAGCCTGTGTTATCCGAGGGAGGGAATTTAGAGCAAATAGTAGAAACGGCATTCATTATAATGATGGAGGAAAATGGCTGTCATTACTGTGCATCGACCGAAATGGTAACCGTGGAAAACGAATTACGAATAGCATTTTTACAATAAATCCCTTTATGATGTCCTTCATCGTCGTATATTCCTGCCCTCCGTGAATTTAAGAATGCAGGGCATCTCATACGCTGTTGCAATAGGCTGCTGGCTGTCCACACTCTGTATGTTAACCTGCATCGTTATTGCACAATTACCGTTGTCTATGGCGCCCAACTACACCGTCTAAATACATAATAAACGTTTAAATAAGCGCTGCTCGATGAGCGGTCTGCCCAGTCTGCGGGAGCTGGGAATATGGTTTACCTACCCTTTACGGAGGAAGCCGGTGCGCCTCTCATCACCAGTGTGGTGCTTAAAAATGTCCAACGCTCTCATCCGTGCCCTGGTCGTGTCGCAAGCATGCTGTCACGTTCCCCTTTTCTCAGCACAAAGTTTGGCCTCTCACAGTTTGAAATGTGTTTCTAGAGTTGGGAATGCAAAAGCTTTGTTCATAAGGAGGTGGAATCAGTGGCGAGGCTGAAAGCGACGAGTTTTTGATTAATGAGCTTTGAAATGCCTCGCTAGGGGGAAGCGAATGGGCGAGCTATTCAGTTAGAGAAGACTTGCCATGCCTATAGAGCAAGCAATGCGCAACGGTGCTCCTGGTCTTAGTGCTGCTCATCGCCACGTTAGAAGAATCTGGAACAAAGAAGAATGTAGCAGAAACTGTTCATTGGGGTTTCTGATATAATAAGCTATTCAGTGTAGTGGATACGAGTTGCGGCGTTTAACTTCAAATAATTGCAAAGCTTTGCAGTTAAACTTGCACTTAAAATAAAGTAAAGATCTGTGTGTGCGTTTAAAGGAGTTTTATCAGCGCGCCATTGTCACCGCAAACCACCAAAAAGCCCCTCTGCTAGCATGACTGGTGACCGTTAAACGTGTCCATGTCACAGTTGTTACTGGCTGCATAGAAATAAGAAATCACGGGGTCCTGAATACATTAAATCAGCGTTAACGTGAAATAATACTGATATTGCAACATTAAAGTAACTTTAGCACTGAATCTCTTTACTATTTAAGTGACGTTTTATTGGCCCATTGTTTCTAAATGGTGAGACGAGAGCATGGGCGTGAAGTGGATGCTGCTGAGCACCGCGCAGCCTTTTGTTTACTATGGATATCATTTCAAAATGGCGTCTCGATGGTGCAGACGATGAGATATTCGCTATGGGATGTGGTAATATCACCTGCTACCAGAAATACAGCCGTGATCCTCTTGCGACCATAAAATAGATGTAGACTTCCAACACAGATATGTGCTCATCATCGTCAATTTAACCACTTTATTTACAAAATGTATAACACAACAAAATATAACATTTCCATATCGTTACCATTTCATCAATTTGTGTGTGGACTGTTCACTTACAAAATAACATTTGTGATGAGTGATGGGGGCGACGATGTGAAAATGATGTGCTGGTGTTTGTAAACTATCCTATAACATTTAAGCAATATTCCAAAAAAAAGTGTCAAGTGCCATGTCACTGTTGTGTCCTCTTCTGATTTTACGTTTTCTGATAATGAAAAAAAAAAACAAATACACCAGTCACATAGTATTACTTTGTTTGAATTTGATGAAAAAGCCACGCAATCTGCTGAAATGTGATGCATACATTCTACAATAGTCCATAAATAGTCCACAAGAAAAGATAAATAATGTGCGTTACAAAACCGATAAATAATAAATACTCAATAGGGATACATGTTCTCCATACAGTCTCAGAGGAAAATAATAAATAGTGTGAACAGATTCATAGGTACCAATGACTAACAGACGACTTAACAATGGCAATGGTTTCTTTTTTCCCTACAAATTCCATCCCTAGAAAGATGGGTGTCTAATACTGTAAAATCTACAGGACTTACCTTCAAGTAATAAGATATGAATTTGCCTTCATATTGCGCACTGCTCTTTCAAGATGTGAACGACTGATAGCAAACATTCTTGCGCATCTTCAACAGTCAAGGGAAATGGAGCACAGCTTAAAAAATAATTACAGTCATAGCAGTAATAGTAATATCAATAATAATACAGGGGTAATATGTTATGTCTTTCTCGGAGTGTAGTTATATAAATTACTTTTTTTTAACTTGTGAGGTATTAAAAAGCGACACTTTCTCTTTCCACACACACGGGGAATTCTTACAAATGCGTTAGCTTCGGCGCTTCCTGCAGCCTTCCCTGAGAAGCGTGGTGAGAGGTGAGGTCTGTGTATGTGGGATGAGGGTCACACGGTCCGTGGTGGTGGTTGCCCGGGATCTGAGCGGCACAGCTGTAGTCCACGCTGGCGGATGAAGGATGAGGAAGATGGCCGAGGTTGAACATAGGGCCCGAGGCTGGCATAGAATCAACGAAATTTCCCCCGACATACACGGGGCTCCCTTGCAAATTAGCATTGGCAAAGCTGCTGTTGCTTTGCATGCCGTGGTGCTCGTACTCTGTGCCCGGGTACCTTTTCTGCTGCGGTATGCAGCCGCCTAATGGCGCCGTGTACGCAGCCAGGCCGTACATGTTTTGCTGTGGCTTAGCGAAGGACGGAGGCGACGGAGCGTCGTAGTTGAGACTGTTTACGTTTGGAAGCTGACCAGAGTATCCAACGTGATTGGGGCCACTTAGCGGCGGACTTCTGTCCGGAGAGTGCCCTAGGGGAGAGTGCATTATGCCCTTGGATTTCTGATCCTTTTTGTACTTCATCCTCCTGTTTTGAAACCAGATCTTTATTTGGCGCTCGGTGAGGTTGAGTAGATTAGCCATCTCGACTCTTCTGGGACGGCATAAATAACGATTGAAGTGGAACTCCTTCTCGAGTTCCACAAGCTGGGCGCTGGTGTAGGCAGTGCGCACCCGTTTGGAGGCTGGTCCAGGCGGACTCTTATCATCACACGTCTCTCCTGAAATGACATCATAAGCATGTTTAGCGCTCATAGAGAGTTTTTCTTTAGGTCAGCACAATGTAAAAGAGAAAAGAGGGAAACCTATCCAACAAACCAACTGGCTGTATATCATACTGTGACGGACATCTTAATCCATCTTGCAGTGGTTAGGAACTGATTTTAATGCCTGAGATTAGCCATGTCATATGTAATCGATGGAATTATTTCAAAGCAGCATGCCCTTGCAGTGCTCCAAAAGCAATATAAGGCTTGTTAACGCCCAAGGCGAGTCTGAGACACCATCATTAATGAACTGGGGTAGTTCCTCTGCCCAAACATACACACACACACACACACACACACACACACAAACACACACACACACACATCCAACCAACCACACACCCATGTCAACACAGGGTATAGCTACCTGGAGCTGTGCAGTTGGTGCTTTTTTGTTTTGAGTTCTGACGTGTCTCCTTCATCCATGGGAATATTTGCTTTGTGATGACTGGGGTGGCAGTGTTGGAGCTATTGTTGCTTGGAGATTTCTTTTTCTGGGTGGTGGTACTGTTTGTGTTAGGTGAAGTGGCTGCTAAAGGAGGCGCTTGTTGTTGGTCACCAACACTTTCTGGTTGGGTGCCCTGACTGGCACTTGGTCGCATACAGCTTCCATTAATATCGCTGTTTTTGTGCCCTGGTGGCCGGACTGTGGTAGGTTGAATGGAGCAGACTGGGCCTTGATAGTCATTCTCGACGCTGGAGGTGGAGTAGGACTGATGTGCAGGCCCATAAGTGTAGGAGTCAGACTTAGGGTATGAGTAGCCTCCAAAAAGTCCAGCATTATCATAATAAGTGGCTTTCTGCATTGTGAAGGTTTTAAACTATGTGGGCTTTTGTACCCTTGTCCAATGGCATGGGCTCCTTTGTCACGTGATTGGGGCTTCCCACTGATTCTCTGTACTTTGACCTGCAAAGGCAGAAGCAAATTAATGAATCAAAACTACTTATCATTAAAGTGTTTCGACTTAAAACATTCTCATCTTAGATGTGCACAGTGGGCGCAAATAACTGTTCACTCTTTAAAGCAATCTTTGCCAGTGTTGTTTCCTCCAAATCGATTATTATTAGTGGCAACTTTTATCCCGGGAAATGTTCCTTTAGCTGCTTGCTGAAATAGCTTGTTTGACTTCATGTCGAAAATTGGCGGACAAACCTTTTTTGTGGCTGAAAAACCTAATCAAATCATGTTGAACTAATCTGCATTATGCTGAAAGAGACACCAATGCTTTCACATAAACTACTGAACTATATCCTTTGCTGTTTTTCGCTCTTTCTACAGCTACATTTGTCCATTATGCATGAAAAATATTTTGGAAATATTTTGTGTGCCAGTTTAAAGTTGCGCCAAGTGAAAACTTGCTTTAGATTCCTATCTGATCTTTAGTTGCTAAAGGAAATTACCATACATATACACAGAACAACTCATAGAACAGCTTGTTCGTTTCATATAT
>JBBPCX010000002.1:16366256-16377944 GCA_037974365.1 Hydrocynus forskahlii | reverse complement strand
TAAAATGTGTGTGTGTGTATATATGTGTATGTATATATATATATATATATATATGTGTGTGTGTGTGTGTGTGTGTATTTATGGATGCATGCTTCTGGCGTTTACAACCTTTGGCCTTTCGTTTTCAGAACCTCAGGCGAACAAGAGGGTTAAACTTTAACTTGTTCTGAAAGTTCCCTATTGAGCGCAATCTAAAGGAGGTAGAAGGCGAATCAGCAGTTTTTGGATAGAACAATATCCCCTTCTTTAGCAGTTCAGTGCTCCACAAAAAGCATGACTAGCAATCGAGCTTTTTATCCTGCGGTATAAAACCAGAAAAGTAAAAACATACATAATGCGTATTTTAGCCACAGGCGATCGTATCACAGATTTGTTAAGCAAAGATGAGACGGCTGGAATGGCCTGAGGGTTGAAAATGAAGGGAAGGGATTTTATATTTTTATTAGTTTCAGAATATTTGTTGAATAGATCTGAAACAGTGTTATTTTTTTCAATGCACTTCTTGGCCCATCACTTGCTTTGAGTGACGAGGGCTGTGTGTTTATTCCATCCGTTTGTTGCTGTCAGATCCGCTGTATGTGAACTTTGTCTGAACCACCCAAAGGCCAGGTTGTAAATCACACCAGCGAAATCAACCCAACTCCTCAGTATTCTTCTCTTCTTACGTAAACATTCAAATTATTTTATCATTTTATAGCCCTACCTTTTTCAGACTATAGCGTTTACTGATAATTATCTGATGTCTTATCTAACTTTCATAACTGACGCAACTGATTGTTCCTGATTCTCACTGATGATGTGTGATGTGGGAATGGGTGACTGTATGTGGGAGGGACACTGAGTTATGCTAATAACATGGCAAATGTGCGAGTGCAATCTGCTCCTTCCAGTCCTGTGGTAAGCTAAGGCGCTGTGCGATTTGCAGTTCCACACGTAGGCTGTACAAGGCCTTCCTTCATTTATGGGCCGCGTTTGACATTTATATTCTTTACCGTTTAAGATAGACCAACACCACAATGGCTCTAAGTTGTGACAGAATACCTCAGTACAGCAGAGGCACTGAAGCTCCACGCATTGCGTTTTTATGCACCTGTCGTTGTAGATCCCCACAAAATTTATAACGAGCCAAAAAAGTGAAAAAGTGGAAAATGCAACGCTTCACAGAGACGTGCTACAGTCCGGATTTGAAAATCCATGCGTAGGAGGATGGCCGGGTTAAAGAATGCCCTACTCTGCTGTTCTCCTATAGTGAGATCCGAGGCCGCCATTATAAAACCAGCCACTCCAGTCTAGTTCACCCAGCGTGCAAGATACCCTTGCCTTGAAATAAAGTACTGCTGCGTTGTCTTTCAATTTTACGAAGAGCAGGACGGATTTAAAAGGAAATGAAGAGAACATGTTCTGAGATCCAACAGGCTATTTGGAACCGGGTATCTTCTGCTATTTATTGGGATGTATATGCCTTCTGTATTTTTCTTTAGTTTAGTAGAATAGTATTGGTTATGAATGATTTTAATTCACTTCAGAAAAGAGCTAAACATAAAGCATTGCGCGATGTTTAGTAAGCTCAGAGAATAGATAAGCGTGCGAATGTAGGAAGTTGAAGGACAGCTATAAAAACATAAAATACACCCAATGCAACTCTCTCCATCAGGGTGGGGGGAGAGAAAGCGAGAGAGAATATATTTATATGAATATTACGTCGTTGATGCCTTGATCTAGCTTACTTTAAGATACATAGGTACAACGTATTATTATTATTATTATTATTATTATTACTATTATGTAGTGTTGAATACAATGCATTCAGTACCCGATAGTAATATGAAAAATAGCGCTTCCGTAAAAAGAAATATGTCCTTACCACCGTGTGTATCGCAGTTTTTTCTTTTCTCCCTCAATCGCTCCTCACCATTTTCACCTTGACCTGGAGGATGAAAACAATTATTTAGTCACAAGGGTCTGTTAGTAACTTAGCATTACTAATATCACTCGCTTTGTCTTCTTTACAATTTAGAGATCCGGCTAACCGTTAGCCTACACTGTGTATCTTGCTTTGGCTTCTTTTTGTGCATCACACACTATCATACTTGTAAACGTAATTTTCAAATTTGTCACACAAAATATAGGGACTCTTACTAATAAAAACTTTAACTAAAACGTAGGTGTTCTCTAATTATTGTGTTTTGTGTTCTTTTTTGGTATACGAGCATAATGTTTGTTAAAACTAGAGCTTAAAAAACTGACATTAGCGATTTTACACAAAGAGTCGATGGCCAAAATATTTAGCACTCATAAGCCTTTTGGGTGACCTTTGGCTTCTTCAGCAATAACTCACTGATTAATGAACAACGGGCGGAAGGGGCTCAAGTAAGTCACAAAGAAATCCACACCGCACAACTTTTTCTCCAGTGTTTTAAAACCCAAAGAGCCCGTGAATATGTGATATTTAAGCTCTTCACATAAGCTACATCGCCAAACAAGACAAACTGTTCTTCGGGACGCTGGGAAAGTACTGTTTGGAGTTGAACATCGTGGGAAGAGGACACCGCTTACGACTTTTTAAATATCCGTCTGCAGCATCTTCAGATATGGCTAAAGCTTTTGAAAAAGTGGTACATTTTAGCTGGTTCTTCATGTTCAAAGTCTTTTTTAATCGGATAAATGATGCTGTCTCTGTTGCTTAACAAGCTCTGCCATTCTCAGGCCACAATGTTTTCGCCCACGCATTGTTACGGTAAGTTTGGTGCGCATAATGGCACAATGGATGGTTAAAATAATGGACTGAAGAATGCGAGCTTTTAATATATGTATAGGAGTCTCCGATAGCGATAACTAGAGCGCACATTCCTATGTACTGTAAACTCTTGTCCATAAGCCTTTCTGAAAAATAAGATTAGAACAATTCTATTTGGTAAGCTATTGTCTTTGCTCGTTGTAGCAGTAAGTGCAACGTTGCACTGCTACAAATGCTTATCGAGAGGAACGGACGGAGGCTATTTCATTAGAGCTACATGTTTCGCATAAGCTTCAAGGTCATAAAATTAAAACGTTAGCAAAGCTTGGTCAAAACGTCCTTTAGCAATTCTCTTGGACATTAAATCTGAATAAAACATCTGCAGTCTTGTTTAAAAGACGAAGTTAAAACACTACAGTGTTCCATAAAAAGCGTTAAATGTAATTGTGCATTTGTGTTATTGATCATAAATGACTCATACATACAACACATGACTCCTTCTATCCATGTTGGTAAGAAAATAAGGAAAGTAAATCGCTCTCTGAAATCTCTTTCAGTAAGTCATTTAGGGTATTATGTTAAAAATATATTTTTAACTTATCATCAACGCAAGCAATTTCAGCTAAAATATTACCCACTGACTTTTGTATAATAGTAGACTCACTAAAATAAAGCAATGTATTTTTAAACGACGACAAAGTGTGTTTCTCTCATTTTTCCCCATTATTTTTGTATCTAAATGGGAAAAATAATGTAGGCTAAACGTGAAGGCTATACGTGTTCTATTTAGAGGGTATTGTTGCAGTTAGAAAGCGTTGCGGTGTTCATTTTGATGAATGCTTTCTTGTAATCCGTAATCTCAACTCAAAAATCACAATCCGAATTACAGCCATTGAAATTAATTTAAATATAGTAACGTTGTTGCTTAACAATGCATATACTTCAAATCGCATATATCATTACTGTGAGGATAGGACAACAAATTAAAGTGATTTACGATCTCACAAGCTGTAAGACAGAATGAGAAGTTGCATCAGTTATTTCCCCTTCGCTTTTTGTGTTTTTGTGTCAAATCGCAAAATCAGCTAAAAATTCAGCATCAAAAATGTGAATCTGACAGCCGTCCAAGCTAACCTTTCGAAAGTCCTCATGGTTGTCAAGTAGTTCTATTTAATTCTTACATTTCCTTAAGTTGTGCTTTGTTAAAGGTGGGGTGGCATTAATAAAGATCAGCTGCTCTGAATGGAATAAATCATATTTTACTGTTGCCGTAATGCAAACCTCATGGTTAAAGGTTGCGTTTTGCCATGCAATTGCTTACCTGTGAATCAATTTATCATACAGTCGTGCTCCTCAGTCTCAATATCTTTCCCTGCAGTGCCTCGGATATATCCTTCACCCTTTGTCTGTGCACGGTACTGTCCTAAACCTGATCTTGCGCCTTTTCAGACATTTCCATATACCAATGCAGACAGTATTCCCGAAAGAATGGAAGCCACTCAGTCAACTACCAATAAAAAGCCAAGTAGGTATCCTTATTCCAAAAACGAAATATTGCTGGCAGCCAGCCTCCCGCTGAAAAAAGCAAACCTTTACTGAAGTAAGATCAACGTTTGAGTCAACATTAGGATATTGGGGTTTGGGAGACCTTTATCATGACAAATAAAGGCGCTGCCTTAAAATACAAGCATATTTGTTCACGTGATCTGGATAGCAGATTATCCTGATTGAGGCTGCTACTCCAACCAAGCCTTACCTCACAAATCCGTCTTTAAAAGCACGAGCGCTAACCTACCCTCTGCTCCCTCACCTTGTTTTCTCCAGAATTGTCCTAAGCTTTAAAAACCTCGAAATATATCAGGATATTTGAAGATTTACTGTCGTTGTTACCGTAATAACAAATGTTCATTTAAAATGAATAAAACTGTACTCAGAAATAAAAATGAGCCAAGGGGGCTTAATTAACGTTTTGAACAGCGTTGTTTTTTAGAATTGTGAGGTTATATTTTGTTACATTTCATCATGAATTTAGCATCTTTGTAGATCAGCTTGCTTTGTTGTGTGCCAAGGAAAACGCTAGAGGCATATTATGTATTTAATTTTACACTTGCCATTGTTTTCCTGCATTCACTTGTGATGTGTTTTAAGAATGCATCGAAATATTGTTTAACGATTATGGCCCAGGCGACGACAGCAATTTATGACCCCGTCAACGATGGAGATTCATCAAAATAATGATAAAATTCGTACTTTTTCTTCTCAGACATGCAGCGGACGGATTTGCAATGGATTTTATTCTTGTAATAATACAATTTGTGTTGACTTGGTTTTTTTTTCAATATGGTATTTCTGACATTTAGCGTGTATTTAACAAATGTGCTGGATGGTGGATGAGCCGCAGGAGGGATGGAGATGGAGCGAGTTGGGAAGGCGGCCGAGCGGGAGCTTGTCCTGAGGAGAGAATGCGCGTACTCTCCCTTTGCAGCATATGTTCACTGGGTAATAAAAGTGAAAGATTTACAGTCCACGCCCGGCCCCCAACAGCCTCTCACCCTTTCAGGAATTACTGAGCATGATTTACAGCGATGCAGATCTTCATCATCCCTCTCTACTAACTTGCATATTACCTTTTCGGAATAATATCATCATTACACACCATCACGAATTCAAATAATAAATGTATGTTGTGTGTGTGGGTATCATCGTTAGTGTTCCGATCCTGGATTTTTTGTATATTGTTTATTGTTGGGTTTTTTTTTTGTTTGTTTGTTTTCTGGGGTTTTTTTTGTTATTAATTATTTCCAGCGACGTATTCAACATTTGGAAGCAGTAATATAACCTTCTAATAAAAACAACAACTACATTTTTGTGGCACGTTCCGTGAAACGTTTAGACTTTGTTACTCTTTGTTACTCTTGTTGTCCTCCTACCTAACACACACACAGCACTGCATCCCAGTAAATAGCCACCAGTCCACCCGGAAAGAGCTGCATCTTTGACGGATTATAAATCACTAAGAGGCCCTCGCATGAAGCCCTGGCGACCATGCAACAACAAACCAGCATCGCTGCACTTTCCAGAAATTTCTCATTCACTATTACAATCATGCAACTCAGATGAATAAGCCTGAAGTCAGTCTACAACCTCTGTTACACGGTAAAATCACGAGAGACGTCTGTAAATGCCGGTTTAGGTTTGTCTGTGGTCGTTACGAAAAAGAAGTCATTACTATGCTTACTCCAACTCCAGGTTGTCCTCAAGGAAGCTTCACGCACTTGTCAAAGGGCACTATTTATCAAAAATCTGACAGACATTTTCATCCACGTCCCTAGTCAAAAAGAATCTTAAATGTTTACCTACCAAGCTTCCATTGGTGGAAATGGTGTACAACCGTGCAGTCTACGGTTGCGTAGGGAATCGGACCGTTTGGATATTATTTTCTTGGATCTCTTCAGTTTTCAAGTCTGATAGAGTCCTCGCGATTAATGACGACGCCGTGTTTCTAGGGGACGTGCTGCATTAATTATTTAGACAATCACGTGGTCAAATAGAAAAAAAGATATAGAGCAGAACCATATAGTCACCAAATTCTATCTTCGGATGTCGACAACGCAGTTTAATATATCTTAACGGGCTGTCTCAGTAGGCGAAGCGAACAGCTGGAAATCAAATATGGCCGTTTTGAGAACCATTGTGAGAGCAGCTGAGGTAGCCGGTGCAGTGTCATTGCAAATGGAACTGCCTACGGCTCCCATTTCTTCTATTCGCACATGTAGGTCAACACTAAAATGCCTTACAAAACCTGTAGAAATTTCCCACCGTTTGGTTACCTTGAAAGACAACATGCTTTTGCAGGGTTGCTTTAAAGAAATATGGAATGATTAAGAGCACATTTTCTCGCGTTCATATCTCTGAATGCAAAACTGTGACTGTAGCTTAGGGTACTGTTTATAAGTCTACAAAATTATACAATTTGTAAGTGGTTCAGCTGATGCGTTAGGCACAGGATTCTAATATGCATAGGACTCGATTGCGTTATTATAGTTATGTCATTAAGACGAAACTTGCGTGAAATTACTTAATGACGTCAGTGGACCTTTGTCAAACTAACTACCTTTCAGCTTGAAAGACATGCAAGGCTGACATTCATACTTATATCCATAAATGATTTCGCCTATTCTTCAACTTTCTCTTGCTTTCTCTTTATCTGTAGCTTTTTATATGCATCTCTCTCTCTCTCTCTCTCTCTCTCTCTCTCTCTCTCTCTCTCTCTCTCTCTCTCTCTCTCCCTCTCTCTCTCTCTCTCTCTCTCTCTCTCTCTCTCTCCCTCTCTCTCTCTCTCTCCCACCCCAAACTCCCACCCCGTCTCCGCCTCAAAAACATATCAAAAACAAAGTACATGTGTGAAATAAGACAGAAGACACATATATGCTAAAGTTATACTTTGCCTCTAAAGCTTCAGGCAAACATCACAGGTCCAATAGTGTAAACGAGAAAAGGTGGGTCTCGAATGCTGTTAAACCACTACGAATATGTTAAAGTTTGTTATGAAGGTTTATGTAACTTCTTAAATCCGACTTTCGAAATGAATTCATTCAGGTTAAATCGAATTCCAACAAACAAAAACACAAACATAAATAAATAAAAAATAATAAAAGTAGGTGAATAAATACCACATAAAACTAGGTTAAGACTGAAATATCTCCCCAATGTGCAGAAAGTCCCTCCCAACACACACACAACAAAGTGGAAGTACCATTTGGTGCACACCTGGATCTCGCTGCATTCAGTGAGAAATTTCGGGCCTACTTCTTCGTAATTAGATTTTTATAATTGAATGCAAATAGAATATACACATGTAGCCCTGTTCTTAGCGCAGGGTGCCAAGATTGCTTATTTATTTAGATATTTAGTTAGTTGGTTAGTTCCTTTTTTAGGCCGAATGATAAAACCGTCTGGGCCAGAAAACCCTGTAGGTCCTGAGGGTCAGGGGTGTAGAGGTCAGCGCTCGCGGCTGAAAAGCGCCCAATGCAACAGAAACTGTGTCCTCTAGATGAACCTGCCCGCAAGGCTTTTGTCGAACTTCTGTAGAAATACCTTTTCAGTGCTCTCAACGTGAAGGCTTCAACCAGAAGACGTCTTTGCAATGGGTGAGCGCCTCACAGGTTTTGTTCAAGAAGACAAAGACGCCACAATGACAGTAGAACATTCGATCTTTAATCACGACGTGAATACCGACTCGCATTTCAGAGGCGACCCCATTCCTTTTTCCAAAAATATTTTTTAATCAAACGTAAAAACGGCAGACGAGTTATTTTCTTTTTCCAAACAATAAACAACTTTTATTACTTCAAAAGAGTATGCGAAGTGGTTTGTGAATAAACCTTTTTCTTAGTGGACTCTGTTACTTATTTACTAGAAAAATTGCTTGTAGAAAATATGAACAAAATACAGAAATATATAGAATAAAAATAACGCACTTTTCATAAATGAACATAATAGATTCAATGACTGATCACTTAAATTCACGTGGAATATAAACACAACATTTTAAGCATTCTCTTTCTGAAGTTTAATAAATAAAGTACCCAAGATCTAAAAGTTTATTCTAAAATGCAAAAGTAAAATAATAAACTATTATTTAGGAATTTTAGATGACATGTGGAAGACAGATATACAGTTTTTAAAATTGTACACTGTTTACAAAACTGTCAAGTGAGATTTATAGCCCGTAAAAGTATTCAATACTACGATCAACACAGCTTCTGAATGAAACAGATTTTTTAAGTTACACTGACTGTTTTATTCATTTTTCAAGACGATTTTGAAATGGGTTTAAAACCCAAAAATCTTACAAATGTAATGGTTCACCAAGTATTACTTTTTGTGACGTTTTGAACATTTCCAAATTTCTTGCTGTATTTCTGTGTGAATGAGTATACTTGTGAACCGTTTTCATAATGGAAAAACAATGAATATTTTGTGAAGCGTAAGACATTTGTAATTTTATAAATTCACTGTTTCACATAGCTTAAGGTAGGGAAGTAATGAAGCAAATTGATCAACTCACAGGCCATATTCGTGAACCTGTTCTTCCTTAATGAAATAATTTAACAAATTCATAGGTCATATAGTCATACGCCTGTTATAATGCATCTGGAGAGAAAATCCTGGCTATAAAAACATGAGAAGGAAGAATAGCTTTACAGAAACTTCGTGCTTTTATATCAATTTGGCAAGCTTTATTATCTACTATACCTCATAGTAACATTTGAAGTATGTTGTGATGCCCTCCTCTTTGTACTTGCAATGATGATATTTGAGTCCTCTCATCGCATCCACTCACACTGTTTGGTCATGATGTGTGCTTCTGGATCACATTAAATAGCACTGGTGTCAAAAAAATAATTTTCAAACCATGCAAAGGCAAAGAAGCATTGTATATTATACACAGTTCGTATCTACTTCTGGAGCGAGTTGGCTCTTTCCATTTCACTTATAAAGTTGTGATATCTGTCTGGTTGTCCTTTTGAACGTGTTTTGCATTCTGGTTTCCAACCGACGTCGAGCGTCCCTTAGTGTTAGGGAGTTTGTGGTCTTTTTTCCATTTCATTCTTCGGTTTTGAAACCAGATTTTAATCTGTCGCTCAGAAAGACACAGGGTGTGCGCGATTTCGATGCGGCGCCGTCTGGTCAGATACCTGTTAAAATGAAATTCCTTTTCCAGTTCTAAAACCTGCTGTCTCGTGTAGGCGGTCCGGGAACGTTTGGGTTCCGCTCCTGTGTAATCTGGGTTCACTGGAAAAGACAAAAACACACTTGGTGAGCAAGTGAACCCAGTTAAGAGAGCTCGCCTCCCATATGAGGTATTTCAATATGAATATATGTTCGCCAGTGGGTTTTTTTAGTTTGAACTTTAAAATACTGAATTCAATTCAAAATTGCATTTTCGTTCCGATGTTTTTCATGAATAAGTAATATAATTCAGTTGTCCGAGTCGCAATAGCGCAGAGGCAGCCCATACAGCCAGCGGCCTATTTCCTTTGCAATAAAAATTTATGACTAGTGTAATTGGCGGCCCCTTCAGAAGAACCCATAAATATTTCACTGAGTGATTTTAAGCTTGTCTACTAGGGCCGAGTTCGAGTGGTCCAGAAACGGACATAAAAGAGAGTAAATCTTACCAGTACTAACGTGGACTTTCTTCATCCAGGGATAAACTACTGCCGGTTGCTTGGTTTGTATCCCGTTCTGGTTCTTTGTGTTTTGCTGTTGGCCACATGTCCTCGGGCCGGATATTTGGACCGGGGAACATTGTTCGGTCTGTGCGGGAAAGGAGTTGGGGTGGCTGGCTTGGTCCTGCACATGACCTCGCGGCTGTACCGTTGAGCCCTGCACAGTGTTACAACTGTAGGGTTGCTCCGAGTAGTTTGACCGTGAGTAGATCCCTGGATGCTGGAAATCAGTGTCCTGCGATGGACTGTAATAACCTGAGCTCTGCTCAGGTATGTAACTGTTCTGCGAATATTCCTCGCAAGGAGGAAATTTTGGATCCACATACTTGGAGTTTACCATGTACGAACTCATGGCCATTAATTTCTGAAGGTAGAAAATACTAATTTTTCTCGAGTTGTCTTTTTTTCCTCCCTCCATAAAGCCCTCCTACTTGCTGTCAACTGAATAAAGTTGGGTACCCATGTGACCAGATTGGCCAATAGAGGTGAAGGAAGCCTATTAACGCATAAGAAGCCATACACACCTAGCAGCGAATTTTACAAACTTCGCGAAACATCACAATAAGGACTGATGAAATGCAACATTTTGTTGAGCAGCAGTCATAAGGCATGCATATACTGACACATGAATCGGTTACAACTACGTTCATCTTACGCTTATAATCAGATGTCTTATTATAAGAGCTGTCATGAGGGAAGTCCCAAGGCATAAATAAATCTATATTTAATGAAAAACAGAGATGCACCTTACTATACATATCCATTTCATCTTCAGGATTACTATTCCACCATAGTAAATCAAACTCAAGGCAGGGATTCTGACTGGTAAACAAATAAGGGATACAAAACGACCCCAGGCACAAAAAGAGGCGAATAAAGCCGGCAGACAATTGATGGAGACGGTCTTTGTGACGGAGAGGTCATTGAAAAGTTACAGGAGTCTCATAGTCCAGGCGCTTTTCAGTGCTGTGGCCTACCATTAATGCCGTGTGCCAATCAGTAATCAAATTAAAATGATACAGAACTGAAGCGTGGAGAGTTTCTGGTTACATAGATATAGGTGATAACATGGATCACTCCGAATGTTCCCAGAATTACAGCATAAGGTACATAATACTACATACTAGTGCACCGATTTGAAGCATCATATTCTGTGTCTTTTGGAAATGGAAATAGCAGCAAATGCCACAGAAACCTTATGGGAGCAGAGAGAGAAACAAGGCGTATCCGAGACTTGATTAAAATTAAGACAGTGACTTCTTCAAGAGCAACTGTGCCTTTTTTGCTCCATTCTGAGAACTTAAAGTTTACATTCTATACGGCGCGTCCAACCAGAGTATAATTATGACATTTTTAGATTAAATCAGATCATATTTAATTAAACAGTAAAGTTAAAAGTTGAGTTTATTCGAAGTTTTTGCATCGACCATATACTCCCCTAGAATCGAATCTGTGACTGTGATTTTTTTCACACAAATTCGGTTCTACAGGGTATATATAGACGACGGTATGTAATGGTCCAATTTCTGCTTGTGGTCAACTCTGCGTCGACAAAACCTGGTCATTATTAGTGACAAAACCTTCCTGGATAGTTTTATTTACCTTTGTAGATAAAATGTAGCTACCATTGTGTAAGTTCAACAATTTATTTGCACACACACACACACATACACACACACACACACACACACACACTCATAAATAGGCAGCCCATTC
>JBBPCX010000002.1:16337835-16341317 GCA_037974365.1 Hydrocynus forskahlii | reverse complement strand
ACGGGAGTACATGCTGGGGTAAAATCATTAAAAGAGCTAAAAGCAAAGTAAATGTAAATTTTAATTGTAAAAAAAAGTTAATTTTAATTGTAAAATTACTGTAGAATGATTATTTTAGGTATACGAAACGGGTATATAGTTTGTTTTAAAAATAAATGTGGCATGAAATAGTTTTAGAATATTATTAAAATATTAATATAATATTACTCCGATAAAAGTTTATAGTTCTTTGGTTTTTAATGTTGTTTAATTGGTGTCATTGTATGTTTTGTCATTGGGCAACGAAAAAAACGTTAAGTATAAGAATACACCATTGCTGCTGCAAAAAGCGGACCATAGTTTTATAAAACGTGAACTATTTGCATTGAACTTTGCCGTGTGAAGCAGTTTTCGGCCAAGAACATAAAAAGTAATATTAGTTTTACTATTCTGTAATTCTGTAAAGTCTGCAATGCCTTTGACTAAGAACATCCAACCCTTTGTTGATGTATTGTCTCATTCTCTCATTCGAAAACGGTCTGAGTGAAATAATGCACAGAGAAAGGGGGAAAAAGAAAAAGAGGGAGGTAGAGTGTGGGAGAAGAGAGAGTCTGCGCAGAAGGGAGGAACAATAGAGAATCAAAGCATAATGATATTCCTAAATGAAGAGGGAAATGTTGCCGCACTCATTTTATTAATCAGACTGTCAATTTCACCCTAGAGGCCAAACCCAGGAGTCATCTAAAGCAGGAGCAGATCAGATCGCGCGGCGCCTCCTTTCCTCACTTCTCCTCTCTCCCTCCACCTGGATATGTGGCTGGCCGACTCCATCATCCCCGCGCGCCCCCTCTCTCTTTTTTATTTGCTTATAAACCTGTTACAATAAATGATCATGCGAGCGGCGTCACGCGCACCTTTAACGGCGGAGCCGCGAGCCACTTTTTGATGAATGACATCTCGGACCAGAGAGGATGCACGGGTCATTTTGAGCAGTCACTCGTCGTCCGCACTGGTATTCTCTCTCTCTCTCTCTCTCTCTATCTCTATCTCCTTCTCCATCTCTCCCTCTTTCCCTCTTCCTCTCTCTCTTCATCTCTTTTTCTCTCTCTGTATCTCTCTATCTCACACACGCGCACCCTCTTTCTTTCGTTCTTTTTTTCTTTCCATCTCTATTTTTTTATAGTTTCATCCAGCTCATAAAGGTGTTATATTATTTAGGGGCAGTAGCTCTGCTGAATGCGGATTAGCTCCGCCGCCGTTCTCCGGATTTCGCCCATTTTACCTGCGCCACGTCCCCATGGAGAGGATAAGAAAAGAGATGATTCTGATGGAGAGGGGGCTGCACAGTCCCGTGGCGGCCAAGCGCCTCTCTAACCTTTCGGACTCGAGCGGTGGCGGCGGAGGCGCGGTGCTCGAGGCCCTCGAGAACTCGGCGCACGCGGGCCGCCTGAGCCCCAGACTGCCCGCGGCCTCGCTGCACGGCTCCCTGGGCGATATGCCCACCAAAGGCAAGTTTGAGATCGACAGCCTTTTCGGGAACCACCACACGAGCGACAGCACCGCGGCAGCCGACATCTCGAGCTCGGACAGCCGCAAGAAAGTGAGCCTGTACCCAGAGGTCTCCACCGACTCCGAGATGAACAGCGACGTGGAGGTGGGTTGTCCGGCTCACCGCTCACCAGGCAGCGCGAGCCAGCACAAGGAAAACAATAACAAAGGTACAAGCAGTTGTCACACATAAATACACACACGCACCCACTCACGCATATTATCCACTTCGTTTTTTGTCTTTCATGCGCGCGTGCTAGTTTAGTTAATCGAACATTTAATGTATATGCAGCATAATAGTGACGGTTTACATGGATATTTAAATGAAAAGAATCTGCAAAAAAGCTTTCACCTAAAATGGTAAGCTGACATTTCATAACGTATATGTGAATGTGATTATTATTAATACAAAATGAACAGCTTTCTAGGTGCAGTTATAACACACAAATAAAAACATGTTTTTTGGGACAATTCAACATTACAGTAAATAATTACTCCAATATAAATTATACATTTAATATTTGCTGATTTATGTGTTGTTTCATTTTGTTTAACAAATAAGGGTGACAAGATTTTAATGCATATAAAACAGCTGTCCAAAACCCGCTGTATTTAGATTACAGCATCTTTTTTCAGTGCTCTGGGACGAACGAAGGTTTAAATTACTGCATTTTTTTTCTTCACCTTGTTTTTAGGTTTCTCTGACAGTAATTCGGGCAGCTCTAACTCGAGCTCCTCATCCGTCTCCAACCATAATGGCACCTCCATCGGGAGCTCCAATAATTCCAACACAGACCAGGTGCGCAGGTACCGCACTGCTTTTACCAGAGAGCAGATCGGCAGACTGGAGAAGGAGTTTTACAGGGAAAACTACGTCTCACGGCCAAGGAGGTGTGAGCTAGCTGCAGCATTAAACCTGCCAGAGACAACAATAAAGGTAGGATATACTTTAAATGTTACTGCTTCAAATGGCACAGTACCGATTTCAACTCATATCTGTTTGAAAATAAATATAAATAAATATAAATACGTGTGAAAGGTATCCATATATAATTTTTTTAAGACCATACGTATTTAAACTTGTCTACACTGTCATACACACGCACTCAAACACATACACATGCAAACGCGCGTAAAAAAGATGTTGTAGTTTAAAACCAAATGTATATAAATTAATATATGTATACATTATTACTTTACACACTGTACACACATTCTTACATTTTAAACTCCTGAAATGATTTTCAGTTTCACCTTCTATTGCATTGAAAACTCAAACGACTATATTTTTTCTGACGACGATTGTTTATTATTCACGAGTTTGGCTTATGGTTTCCTGATTTTTCTGTTGCCACTGCAGTTAGGAGTTAAACTGTTTTTAGCAATAAACCGTTGGCCTGTGAGCTCAGGTGACTTTTGACGGGCAGTGGAATCAGAACTCACTTTCGACACTACGTCTTTAGTTCAAATAACCACATTTCTGAGATGTGTTTTAGAGCTCAGTTGCAGGCCTGTTCTTTTCAGACCACCGTAGACTGGTAGCATGTTCAAACACACCAAATGGGGGAAAATAAGGGTGATCTGCGATCTAGGGGATAAGCGGCCACACAATTTTTTTCGTGTGTGTGTGTGTGTAGGTGTGGTTCCAGAACCGGCGAATGAAGGACAAGAGGCAGCGCCTGGCCATGTCCTGGCCACATCCGGCCGATCCCAGCTTCTACACCTACATGATGACGCACGCAGCAGCAACCGGAAGTCTGCCCTACCCTTTCCACTCGCATATGCCCCTGCACTACTACCCCCACGTCGGCGTGACGGCGGCGGCGGCGGCTGCAGCAGCTTCGGGCGCTGCGTCCTCGCCTTTCGCCACCTCCATCCGTCCCCTAGACACGTTCCGCGCACTCTCGCACCCGTACTCGCGGCCCGAGCTCCTCTGCAGTTTCCGTCACCCGGGA